>JAOSBN010000008.1:6073575-6083789 GCA_027563595.1 Erythroxylum suave | reverse complement strand
TGAGCATGCTTCGGTATTTTGAGTATACCTTGATATGTAGATTTTTAAATGAGTTGATTCTTAATTCAATTAAAGTAGAGTCATATAGATACAACTTTCTTAAATAATTCTAAGTTTAATTCTATCTCTAAGCATTTCAAAATCTGGCTCGAAATTGAGTCTTGACTGAGGCTATAATACTACCTGATACAAAAATCATGTCCTATTGATATTGAATAAATTGTATTGATGTAGACCAAATTAGGCTAAGGTATCTCCGCAAAAGTTGTAGGTTATTCTCTTATCTTTATACTGGTATAAAGTTTGTAATTTTTGGATATTGGAATTGAGAGATATGGGTCATACAACTTAAATGCATGATCATACTTTAGCCAAAATTTTCAAATGTACACAGTCTATGGTACTTTGAGTATAACTTATAGAATAATAAACCAAATTGAATGATCTTGGTATCAATAGAGACTTAAAACATAGAGGAATAATTGTCTAGAAGAAAGTGTTACAAAAATGCATCATTTTCTTAATCTTATTGATTATGCAAAGTTGAATCGAATGAGGTGCTTCCAGCAAAAGCTGGAATAGTAATTGAATGTATGAATGATGGAACTTTTGAAGTATAATTGAATGTATGAATGTTGATCTTAAATCGAATTAATTAAGTCCATGATACAAAACATAATATAAAAGAAATCATGATGAGATTATGAAAATGAGATTCCTTGCATAAGCAATTATGTTAGTATCTAAATAATCCCTAGTCATAAGATTAATAAGACAGAACATTATTAATCCAAACAAACTTTTATATCTTATACTCCTTGATTTGATCGAGCAGTGGATCTCACAAACTGTAAGCATGAGATGTTTAGAGATAACATGTGGATGCTTACTAATGGTAGTAAGTACATCGGATAACCCACAATGAGATTGTCATATGGATGATCTATCAAATGTCAATGATTAATCTTATCATGGCAATGGTGTAAATATCCTTAGACTTAAGGTACTCAAGGATATTTTGAATACCAATCCCGTGCTTCGACATCATTTCTTGTTACCTCAAGACGAGGTCGTTCTCAGGGTGGTGATTGGGTACAATTATTGGTATTTGAAGGTAAATTAGATAGTCGATAAAGGATTCACCACCCCTGATAGAAGGATGATACCTACGGCCTCTTGTCAAGGTCATTACTCAGGAGTCTCTGGCCAGAACAGTTATGTGTCGTGAAGAGAGTCTTTAATGACACATAGAGTAATGAGATCCCAGCATAAAAACTAACATCACTTGAACTAGATGTGACGTAGTCGGTCTAGTAGGAGTTGACACATAGCCCATACTCCGAACCAAGTAATGTATAGTATGTAGGAAAGATGAATTTCACGGTAATTATCTATGGAAAGGTTCATAAATTGAATAATTAACTATCGAAGAGTTCATTTGTTAATCTACTTATATTATGAAAAATTAGCATCATGAAATCATTCATGATTTTCTTGAATTAAGAGTTAATTCAAGTGCCTAAAATAAATGGAAACTTATGGTTCACACATATAAAAGATCGGATGAAAAACATAATATGCATGGCCAATTTTAAGTAGGCCACAATCGTGGCCGAAGGCGAGCCTAGGCCACGATCGTTACAGAGGGCACAAAGGAGTACATAAGTAAGTTCTTCACTTATGCACACGAGAGTTTTACCACTTCTAACACACATAAGTGAGAGATAAAGGCTCTAGAAGAGTTTTAGAGTAAGAGAGAGGTGTCAAGAGTCTTGTTCTTGCAATTTATGCAATTGTTGCATGAATCAAATGCATGCAATAAGAGTCATGATCTTTCTTCTATCATTTTGAGTATCTACTAGAACTAATCTAGTTTGGTGCTCAAATCACCCTTACGCATTGTTTGTTCATCTTCTTTGTGTAGGTTTGGTGTTTGCAACAATGTAAACAAGGAGAAGAAACAAGAAAGGAGGAAAAACAAAAGGTAAAAGTTTTATATTCCATGTTCTTATATATATGTCTATGCATGCATGCGTGATTATGTCTTTTTGGGGTTGACATAGTGTCAAAATCTAGATTCCGACACTTCCGCTGCATTCCATGCATGTGATGCTTGCATCCATGGCATCCCCAACAGTATATGTCTAGCTTGCACTTAGGTTTATACCTCAAATATACTTAATTATTCTAATTTCATCTATCAATCAGTCACTAAGGTTATTCTAGCATTCTATGATCACATAATATCAACAATCCATTCTTCATTTATAACCTCAATTAAAAACCTAACCATAACAAACTTTTAACTAACTAATCAAGCATCAATCTAGGCTCGTTCTAAGCCTTATTCAAACCTAAATACACCAATTTAGAGTGACTTATCCTTAGTTGGTTCAACAATTACACAAAACTGAAGTTAACCCTTCAGTGCCTAGCCCACGATCATGGTACACCTTCCCACGATTGTGACTGAAGCTTGTGCAATAGGCCACAATTGTGGGGACTATGCCATGATCATTACAAAACCCAAATAACCAAGTCACAATCGTGTACTACATTATTTCCCCCAATTCTGCAAGAATGTATCAACTTAAAAACATCACTAATATTTCAAATGTTCCAAAATTTATATCCATTTATGAAACCTTATTTCATGCTAATCTAACTATCGTATTGGTTACATTAAAACTCACAAACTCTACGTAATTGATTCCTTATCTTTCACTTAATCTCATTATACATACAATCCTAATTTTTCCAGATTTTAACCATTTCATCCTATATCAAACATATCCTCTTCATAGTTCATCATTTAGACTTCATATCATCATCATTTTTACCTCAATTTCATCTCAATATCATCCTTAAAACCATAAGCTGTGGGGTAGCAACACCCCATTGCTATAGATTTCATACCAAGATACCCTGAGGACATTCCAGTATATAACCTATAATAACAGCATGTTAACTATCTCACCTTTACTTTATAACATGGCAACATATACAACTTAATCATGGCGTTAACTATGTATGTAGAAGTCACAAAACACAATATTAACAAAAACTCAACCTCGCATTTCTTTCATTTATAAAGGTTTACACTGAGTCATCAAAAACCAATATTTACAATCGATGTACACAAGTTCTACATGGCATATATTGACTACTTAAAAACAACTATAACTCCTCGATTGCTAGTTGATAGACCTTTAAGTCATATCTAGTCCTAAAAGTTCTTCTATAAGATCTTAGAAAACTAGGTCTCCTGTCTCGTACCTGAAAAACCATGTTACAATTTTGGATGAGTTTTGCGAACTCAATGAGCGAACCATCATTAATGATCTCGCTCCAGGCACAAAACACAAATATCATATAACCAACAATCACAATAAGACATAAAGAATGTAATACATATCACATACATTCTTTCAAAACTTGTGCATCCCAATCAAACACATTATCATAACATATCACTTTCACATCACAACTTCATAAAAGATTTCACAAGCATATATTTCATAATCATAAATGTTCAAATGCAGATGTATATGAGACTCCAGATTTGTTATTATTTGTTGTGACCGAGTACCTTTCAAATATAGAAACAGATACCAGCCTATTGGGCATAATCAGAACATAAATCATGGAGCAGGGCTCTACATGCAGAATACTGAGCTTATAGCTCTTTCAAACTGGCTACTCTGATCACAACATCTTTATCTGAGCATGCATTTTATAAAATGCATCAAATAACAAAATATGTCATGAATAGCATTCACTTATGATGCACAAACATAATCTCATATTCATCGGACCTCAGTCCGGCATTCAACTTTTGTTGATCATTCTAAATTCAGTGGCAAACATATATCATTCAAATGTCATATGCAAATATAACACTTCCAATACATTCCCAACTATTAAACTCCTCGGACTATTTAAGTCCAGAATTTATATTCAAATCACAACAATTCAATAATTGAAATTTAAACAAAATAAATCAAACAATCCTAGGAAGAACATCTAGGTTGACTCATAAAAGCTCTTTTTCGCTTATTGTCTTGAAGTCCTGGCAATGTCTGAATGCTGTCACTCAATGTGTTCCTTTAAAACATATCATACATACACATATCATAATTTTGCACAAATATGAATTTATTTATGCACATTCATGTATAGTGAATACGTACAATGCATATTCATGAAAATTCCGAGTTCCTTATCCTTATTCTTGTCACAATAATCATTCATGTATCAATACTCAATTGTTAAATCCAGACTTGTCTAAAAACATACTTTCGGGTCTACTTTGCATGATTATTAACATCAGTAAAGTGAAAATTTTGGGCAACAGTTCCTTCTAGAACATTGTTCTCCTATGTTGTAAATTTCGAATGACACCAAAATCATACAATTTGATTCAATATTCTATGAGTTATGCTCATAATACCACAGACTGAGTACATTTGAACTTTTGGCTAGTACATGATCAAACCCTCGACAGTGTACAACTCATATCCCTCAATTACCATATCTAAAATTTATAAACGTTATACCAATCAAAAGAAAAGAGAATAAACTACAACTTTTGTGAAGACATCTTTGTCTAATTTAGCTTCTATCAGTACAGTTTGTTCAATATCAACAAGACATGATTTCTGTCTCGGGTAGCACTACAACCTCAATCAAGACTCAATTTTGAGCCAGATTTTGAAATGCTTAGAGAAAGAATTAAAACTATACTTCTTCAAGAAATTTGTATCCATATGAATCTGCTTTAATCTGAATTAAGAATCAACTCATTTAAAAATCTACGGATCAAGATATACCTAAAATACCGAAACATGTTCAATGAAAATGTTCCAGTTCACTTCCTCATTTTCATCCTAAATTCATCAATCAAATATTTCTTAAATGAATTCATATGGCTATATATTTTTAGAGAGAGCAAGAAAAATGCCTTACGAGTTTGTTGGTTGAAAAATCAAGTCATTTGGAAGTCAGAAGGAGAAGTTATAGCCAAAAGAATAAAGAATGTTCAAAACTGTCAAACAACAGTATACCTTCACTGTACACGATCATACATTTCCAATTGATCCTAAAATGTCATGATCATGCTTCATGCAAGCCCTTCATGACCCCTTAGAGTCAAGCATGATCGTGCACTACCTTTTATTCCAACTTCTTCCAGCTTTTCCTAAAATAGACCTTCGGATCAATCTTTCATGGTCATTTTGATAAGGAATAAAGATTTAGGCAAAACGTTCTTCTGAAAAATTGTTCCTTTATGCCTTAAGTTTCTAATGAAGCTAATTTCATGTAGGTTTGTTCAGTATCTGCAAGTTATACTAAAAACACTACAGACTATTCCCAAACCACAATAGAATCCCAAAGTCAACTTCAAGCTAAATTTTGAAACTCTTAGAGACAGAATTCAATTTCAATTTCTTCATAAAAAATATATCCCTATGTCTCTAGTTTATTGTAAATCAAACTCCATCCAATTTGGATATTCACAGATCAAGTTATGCCCTACATACAGATGTATATTCAGTAAAATACTGAATATATCATGCTCCATCTCACTTCAATCTTTCGTCTTGTTAAGCATACCACCGAATCTGCTTCTTCCTTCACCACCCACACATGCATCAAAACCATTCACACATGCATCAATCCATAAGCATGAAAATATACACCATTTACATATGCATTCATTAACAAACCTTAAAACCTTAACAGAAATTATTTACACTATCATAAAAATTACTTGACTTAAGCTTCTCTCTCTCTTCTCTCTTCAGCAAAATTTCAAAAATGGGGAGAGCAAATGGGAAGCTTCGGTGAATGAAGCAAAGGCAAGAAGAGAGAAATAAGTACAATCTCAAATGGTTGAAGGCTTGGAAGTGTTTTCAGTGATGGATGAGCCAATAACACTAACATGCACAAGTTAGATGGGTGAGCATTAAATGAGGTTTAATGGTGGAGGATTTCAGTGGAGACAAAAATAAAGAGTTGTAGAAATCTTTTTACCCAAAAATGTGACTTAAGTGGCTCATTTGTGTCTTGACACGTGTCTCTAATGCATGTGTTACATTTGTCCATAAGATAAGCTATCATTTGTCTCTTACCTAAAGGTCCACATGTCACTCCATAATTTATCCATTTGTAAACTAATAATTTGTCTCTTATTTCAATATGTTTCTTAATCTAAAATACTCCTAATATTCAAAAATTTCTATAATATCCAAAATGTCACCAAAAATTACGAAAATAATTCTAATACACCCAATTCAAAGTTTCAAGATAATTAATCCATAATTCATACTTTAATCACATTTATAAATCAGTTATACCCGGAAAATGTCAACAAATGCATGTACAATTATTTCATGAATGACAACATTATTCACGTGTATGTGTATGCCATATAATACACGAAATGGATTTCTAAATTCTCAATAAACTCTTATAAATAAAGCATCCTAGGGTTCTAACCCTAATCATAAGATAACGGGATGTTACATGTGGTTTATCATCTATATCAAAATACAACACAACATCATCATTCATTATCATACATAAATTCTAGTTTTTCTCATTTCAAGAACACTACACTAACCTTTTCTTTAGCTTCAAAACTTAATCCAATTCATCTCTATAACAACCAATGATCCTTGTTTTATACATCCAAAAACAAAACACAGTTATATACATCCATTCAATAATGTTTTTGTAAGCGTTTTTGTACACTTTCATACACCATTTACACTATCAATCCATCTCAAAACATCCCTATAACAATTCAAAAATTATTAGTCATCATATACACAAAAACATGACATCCATCTCAAAACATCCCTATAAAAATTCATAAATTATTAGTCATCATATACACAAAAACATGACATAATGGTCTTCATTCATCTATCAAAATTTCAAAACTCTTTCAACACCATTATCATGACCATTCTATCTCAAAGCAATCACCATATATGTTTTCTTTAAAACAAACCATGAAGATCATTAATATACTTACTTGTTTTAGCTCCAAAACTTCTTCAAAACAACAAGTAACCCTAGCTCCAAGCATACACGATCTTCACAAATTTAAGGTAGAATATGTTGGGTTTTCATCAACATGAAGAGGAAAACAAGTTGTTGTAGTGATAAGGTGAAAGATAGTGATAAAAACTCAAGATTGTGGGTTAACCTAACTCTCCATGCATTACACGATCATCATCTTTCAAGAAGGAAAGATTAGGTGTTCTAGTAACAAGATGAAGAAGATAACAACGGTCTTGGAGTGGCAAGTGTAGAAGTTTTGCAAAAATCAACGTGATGAGGGTGAGAGTGAGATGATCTTGAGTGAAGAAAATGAAGAAGATGAAAAAGAGGGCTTGTAACAAAATTAGGAGTGAAAGACAAATGAAGATGATCTTTCATTAAGTGTAAATATCGTGGGAGTAAGCTTGGTGGGTATAATGACACTTACCATTTAAATACTAATTGCAATTGGATATTAAGTTACCATATGATTTTTAATAATTAGTTCATTTGTCAATCAATTTCTAAATCAATTGTCATCTAATTTTTTATGCCACTTGTCAATAAAATCCTAAAATCATGTATCACTCATTTCTACTACCATGAATCAATTTGTCTTACCATTTGACATTTTTCTTAGTCCAAAAATGTCCATAATTTCTTAAATCTCCCAATTTTAACAAATAAATTTGAATTAATAATTATAATTCACCAAATCAAATTTTACGACATAATAATTCACAATTCACATCTTAATCATTTTAAAATCATTCATACCTCAGAATATGTCAATTGAGTGCATATACAGTATTTGCATTGTGTACAATCAATATTCACATGTGTGTATGCTTATGCTAGTGATATGCAAGTAAATGCAATACACCTCATAATTTACTCGATATTATCTCTCATGTACAGTGATCTAAGACCCTATATCCTAATTCTTAGTATAGAAAATGAGATATTACACGATAAATTTTATCTAGTTTAATTTGATCCGGTCCCAAAATGAACAAATTAATAAATTTGAATTGAATTGAGCTCGAAGATTGGAGGTTATCTTAAAACTTGGTTGTTATCCCAACTCTTGCGCCATAACAATGTCATTACAAATGAATCAAGTGAACTTAAACCCGAATTGAAGTTGTACGATTCAAGTCCAGTCAAACTAAACTCGTACTACACTTTGATATTTGGATTACAATTAAACATAACAAAAAAATGCATTAACTTAAAATCAATAAGTAAATTCAATTTGATCATAATTAAATTTAAATATTTAATTTTAATCAAATTCATATAAATTAAAGTTTAATATTTGGCAATTTCTTTTTTAAAACCCCTCGAAGCAACCACCTGGGAAACTGCGCCAGAAGCATAAGCGGGTACTTTCCGGCTCTTAATTCGAGCGACCTACTAGTGAGAGACTTGCTTTGTCTCTACTTCGTTCATAGTTCTCGGTTTTCTCGATCAGGTTCGTTCTTAGGTCTCGGTTTTCTCGACCAGGAACACCTTGTAATGTAAATATCCTGAGCATATACTTGTATTGGTATAATGATATTACCAACTTAAACGAATATGCTTGGGCAACTTCCCCGTCAAATCCTTTCTGTCTGATCTGTAGCCCAATCTTACGCCGTGAGCCTGTGATATTTAAGAACGCCACTGCCAAGCAGGCAGTAGTTCTGTTACTGAACTACGACTAGGTGGGGATCGAGCATGGAGTGCCAGAGGAGATATAGCGGCAGATGTAGGCTCCTTTTGCTGTTCATGGGAACTTTGCTTTTTATTGGTTATGCCAAAGCTGAATGTATTCTCTTCTCTTTCCCCTTTTTATATCCCTTTAATCTTTGTTCTTTCAGGTTGCCACTACTGTGAATTGATTGATATTATTCACTGTTATGCGTTCTGAGGCATAAAGAACAGTGTTGGGAATATCTATTTCTGTTCCTAAACATTGTTCTTAAACATCCACCTTTGTTTGTTTTGT
The DNA here is from genome assembly GCA_027563595.1 of Erythroxylum suave. Taxonomy (NCBI): domain Eukaryota; kingdom Viridiplantae; phylum Streptophyta; class Magnoliopsida; order Malpighiales; family Erythroxylaceae; genus Erythroxylum; species Erythroxylum suave. The sequence goes on along the minus strand of JAOSBN010000008.1, from coordinate 6,074,752 downwards.
CAGACACATTGAAGCCTCTACGTCGATTACATCTAAGTCCATTCTTGCAGTGGAGAAGCGCCTACGAGTGCCTGTTAAATGTAAAGTTCGCCATTTTAATGCATGAAACTTCTTTTCTTTCCAGACATTAACAGTCAGTATGGATTCTGATTGAATCAGGTATCTGATAGTTGCTTAAACAAGGACGTAACACTTTCTGGAGAGCTGGAAGTAAATCAAACTGAGATCGAAACATACTGCAACAGAGGATGTGCAAAGCATACCACCAAGTATGTGCTTACATGTGTCCATTGGGCAAAACCGGACTTCTGGTTCGCAAACAAGGCCACTGTTAAAGACCTCAACGACACTATTACTCAACACTGCGCCAATAACACTGGTAAAAACTCTCATCTTTCGTGTGGCTAATTATAGGAAACTTGACTTAAAAATCATTTTGTGGGGTTTATGAAATGCAGCTTTCAGTATGGAAGACTTCAAAACCAGTGGGATATAGAGATACAAGAAGAATATATTCTCTTCAGTAATATCTCTGGCAACTGCGATCTTCATAGCTTTCCTCACAGCGTGAGACTTTTCATGGAGGGAATTGATTCGTCCTGGAATAAGAAAAGATCGGAATACAATTATCTCGCTGTCTTTTTGTACTGAACAGGCAATGCCAATGAGGCAGTCCATATTGTGAAAACATCTAAATTTATGGATCACTTGTAAATTCTCTTGATGTTTAAATATTTATTAATTAAAAATAATCATAAGAGGAAGGAAGATTGAAGAAGCCAATAAACTATAACAAGTGAAAAACATTTTACTTCAACCCTAAATCTGGCAGCCTCCTTCCTTCTAGCTAGTTATGAATTCCTGTCCCTTTCTCATAATGGTAAAAGAACGAACCTCACATCCCAAAAATTTTCTTTCAAGTTTCGTCAACTCAGCATTTCAAGCTGGCAGTGAAGCATGCCTCCGCAGCTGAGTTTAAATTGTGCAGTGGTATTTTTCAAGAGATTGTTGGTGTATGCCCGTGCAGTGGTATTTTTCAAGAGATTGTTGGTGTATGCCCTTGCAGCTAATTTTGGTTGTAATTTTAATTATATAAAATTTGTTTTATTCGATAAAAAGGCATTTTTTATCTTTGAGTATTTTTAATTATTTAATTATTAATCATAAAGATAAAATC
>JAOSBN010000008.1:6047659-6063958 GCA_027563595.1 Erythroxylum suave | reverse complement strand
TTTAAATGTTAACATTAGTCTTTGTCAAGGATTGGATGAAGGGAAAAAGTTTAACATAGTGATTTGTGAAATATGAGACCTGTGATCACTCTATTTTACGAATATCTACTTATTCTTTTTGAAGAGTTGAATTTGAACGTATGATCTTTGTATTAGAATATGATCTAATTTTATAGAGATTTGATACTGTAGTATATATAATGAATCATTTTCTAAAGAGATAGAGGAATCAGAAGATTCATCATAAGAAGTCATAATAAAGACAACAAATTTTGTATCTTCATCTTCAGTAGTATGTTCTTCCATAAGATCTTCAAAATTATTGGAAAGATCAATAGGTAAATTAGATTATATTTGCTTTAATAATTTGATATCTTTCTTGTTTTTGTGAGAACAGGTTCGTGCAAAGTGTCCTAGTTGTCTATAGAAAAAAAGTCTAAATCTTGTTATATACCTTCACAACGGTATTATCTACACAAGGATAATTCTGACCTAGATGATTCTAGCAAATCTACTGGTCTAATGATAGAACAATACTTGGATCTCTTCGTGAGATGATAAAATCTTCTACTTGTAAAACAAAATTAACAGTTTTTGTTATGACTCTTACTCTTATACTGTGCATGATGATAACGTCATATGAGGAAGCAAAGCTCTTTTTCTACGGGCATACAACTCTCAAGACTTTCCTCTTAGAAACCTTACATTGAAAAAACCTGAAGGATACACAAGAAAAATACGACAACTAAGGGACTAAAACAACACCTTTAAAAAGACCATCGATTAAATAAAATCAAAAAATAAGATTCTGAAGTGTCTAATAGACTATTGTAAACCAACATAAGAATCTCGTGATTATCGATAAATTGCAGGAAAGATGGTCGAGATAAAAAGCCTATAAAATAAAATAAGTTTAGAATAATAGGAATATATGATATGTTGCCATGAAATATATATGTATTCACGTATATTATTTTACGGAGAGACAGATGGGGCATTCTTTATTATCAGCCACAACTCACTCCCCCCTCTGCACTACCATTAACGCTTAGCTTAGGTACATCAATTATGTTGGTTTAGCCGCCCTCTATTCCTGTTTGTTTGGGCTAAAGGTGTTGCGTTTTATAATACATATTTTTCTGTGCTTGATACTGGCCAAACGGCAGCTTTTTTAATTTGCATTAAATATTTTGAATAAATTATTTAATAAATTAAAGTAAGAAGTAAATCAACCTTAATTCAACGGGTAATGACTTGCACCGCTTTCAAAACGACACCTGTCTAACGTTGAAAGCCAACAAATGAAATGATTACAAAGCGAATGGTAACGAAGGAAGGCTGAAGAAGCCTTGTCTCACTAGGAAGATTCAAAGAATCAGACAGTATAACCTAGTAAACTTCACCAAGACAAATACAAATTGGTCTTTGGTCTTGGTCTTCCCAATTCATGTATCCCTGGAATTATGGATTGAGAGCATTGCTGGGACTAACAGGATTATGTTTATTTGTAAAATTAATATCATTACAAATCCGAAACACAATTCTCTGGCAAAGACAAAAATTGATCTTCCACCTCACAATAGTAATTTCTTAATCATACACTCCTCGAAATGAAATTGGCCTAACCTTACACAAAAGTACAATTACATTTGGCCCACATACTTACATAATACAATGCCTTAGAACCAATGCTACTAACTTAATGCTTCGCATCTAAATCACAATACAAGTAGGCTCGAGACTTGGTCTTTGGTAGGAAAGAAAAAGATAATTCGTTAAGATTTTTGCTGCCATTCAGGAAATAACGTCAACCAAAAAATCTTCAAGGTCAACGAATTCCTCGTCCCGAAACCAACGCCTACCCGACAACATTATGTCGCTGGCCGCGCTCAACGGAAACTCTATCTGGAACCCAAAAGCGTCCACGCCGCCGTATTCCCACCCTTGGAACGCCGTCGACTCTTCGCCGTATCCCAAAACTGACGTCGGAGATGACACCACAACTCTTCCTGATTCAGATGAACAGTACTCGTCGTCATCCTTCTTATGATCACCTCCCACCACGCAGGTTGTTTCAACAACCGCCGGTTTGACCGGGTTTGGGAAGTTGGTCACGGCGTCTGCTCCTTTTAGTTTCACTGCTGCTCTGTCGTACACGCTCGCTGCTTCTTCTGCAGTGTCGAAAGTCCCTAACCAGACCCGTTTTCCTCTGTTCGGGTCTCGGATCTCTGCTGCCCACCTGCCCCATGGCCTTTGTCTGACACCTCTGAATTTCTTCCGGCGGCTAGAGGATGTTAAAGATGGTGTCTTTTGAACGTTTTGTGGTGGCTTTGTCGGGAAAATTTTCGTCTTTAGTACTGGTGGTGGATCTAAGTTGATTTTTCTGACGTGCCTCTTCAGTCTCTTGACTCGCTTTTTCTGCTGGTTAGGTCGTAGTTGTTCATCTTCGTCGCTGGAGGAGTCGTCAGTAGCGTCAGGGTCAGTAAAGATGATTCTAACGACTCTGGGTTGCGTCTCTGGGTACGAAAGCTTCTTGGTGGTGGTGGAGGTGGTGGAGACGAGGACACGCTCATGATTATCAATGAATTTGACTTTAGATGGTCCGGGCATGATTGGTTTGGAAAATAACATACAGAGCAAAACAGAGCAGATCTAAGATTATATCAGTACACGGGATTGATCAAGACATGAGGTGGCTGTAAATTTGGACAAAAAATTCTCCAGCGAAAAGGAAGGAGATAAGTAATTATAGCAAGAGAGAAACAAGCGAAAGAAAAAGCTTTTAAGAGTGAAGCAAGCAAGTGTAGTAAGTAATATAGTAGTTGGGAGAATTCTGTATGATTCACGAGCGACCTATGATTCTGTAGTAGTCTGAGACGAGGAAGGTGGGCTTTTGGCGGGAAATTAGGCAAGGAAGAGACCTTGGCTTGACAAGATTTGTGTTTATGGTGTCAGGGAAGGAGAGAGGGGCTTAGTATTAGTTATTAGAACAAAGTGGGAAGAACTGAAGAACTAAGGAGCAAGTGGGTGAGTAGATATGGTGTTTATGCGTGTATGTATATATATTTATAGTGCACGGACACGAAATCTTATAAAAACCATGAAGAAAAAATGCTTAAAACACATATGCATATACAGGGATGACTTGCCGTGGTAAATGGGGCCATGTCGGTAGTCGGACCACAACTACAGTAAAATCTCCACTCTGGCCTCTGCTTGTTCAGTACTAAAGAGGTATCGAGTTACCGGCTGCCGTCCTTTTGACATGTCCAACCCACCCTCTACAAATATTCGTTAACGGACGTCAGCTTTCTTCAACTATATATCTGACCCTACAATCTGCCATCTGTTTCTTACCATGAGGTGCATCTAATCTCGTTCCATTCATTATGTGGTTTGTCCATTACCTTCTAGTTGGGAAGGATGGTATGATGTGGGAAAATGACCCCTCATGGATAAAGTTGGTTACTTCACCTTTGCTCATCTTAATTCGAATCAGCCCCAAATGGATGTTTCATTGTGATAATTTAGTGCGGTTATAGACACATTATATGCATTTGTATTTGTATCGTAAGAATGTACAAACTCGTAATTATATCATATTTCATTATATATAATACAAATATTTTAAAAACTAGGCCGGATGTTAAATTATTAAAGCCAAAAATTTAAAAATTAAAACATTTAATTAGTATTAAACTGTTATAAAATTGGATAAAAATTAAATTAAATTAAAATTTTAAAGTATTATTAAAAATAGATGCATTAAATGTTAATTAGTGTGTATAACTGCAGAGGCATGCGGATGATTGAGGATATGATAACTACAAAGTTGAATCAGAACTCTGAAATAGAAAAGAATTAAAAGGCCTCATGATTTAACACCAGCGCTTGTCCGACACACACGCACACGCCAAACGCTCATCACAGTAAAGAAACGTGGGTGAAACTTAGTTGCCTTTTATCTGCTTCTCCAATTCTCTGTTTTGTGTCTTTTTTTGCGGTGGTCCTTCCTTTGTCTAATCAAGGCACAGATATGAAACCACGGTGTCTATCTGATCAAACCCATATCCTAGTGTAACAAAAAACAAAACTTGGATCCATCATCGCTCGGCTTTGAATTTGATCGGTAATCAATTAATCATTACACTACACCAAACCCATTTCTCATTTGCACATTTTTATCAACTGATGCAAAGAAAATAGCTCTACAAGCAGGCAAACCACAAGCATCCACATCAAGATAGCTGCCAGTGCCCCATACATCTATGATTTAGCTTCACTGAGTAATTGAGCAATCCTTGCTCTTATTGAGTATTTCAAGCCTCTCTCTTTCCAAATTGTTCGGGTCGCTTTTGCATGCCTACACATTCTACTTGTGCTTCTTTTTTAATCTGTGGAAAACTATGTAGCAAGGAGACACATGCTTTCTGGATTAGTACTGCAGGCCTTAGCCATACTTAGTTAAGCCCTTACTCGTGTCTACGTGCTTGCCACATAAAAACTTACACCAGCCGATATTTTTGGAGTCACAGTGGACATATGACTCAACGCCATAACTCTGCAACAGTGCGCAACATTGACATAGATATTTTCTTTCTTTGAATTAACCGTCCATGTCCATCATTGACTAATTTATGTCTTTAACATATTAAGCAAGTCTTGAAGCCAAGTAAGCTCCTTTTTCATTCACCCCACCAAACTCAAGCTTACAATTATATGCTGTCTTCCAATCATAAGTCCAGGATCAAGATTAGATGAGCAAAGGGATAATAGAGAGGCTTAATTTCCAAAATGGGATTTTTCTTTTTCTTTTTTTCTGTTTTGTTGAAGTAGGCGTAGCACCCACTAGCGTCAGTTTTGGGGCCGCTCTGCATCACATCACTATCACTTGTACATGGACATTTTACTAAGCCAAAATCTTCATGATTTGTAACTCATTCAGCTCTTTGAATATATAATTACAGTAACGAACTTTCTATGTAGAATGTAGACAAAGGAAGCATAGACATATGATAAAAATAATTAAATAAAATAATCCACTGAGTTGAATAAGTGAAGACGTTGAAAGTTGGGTTGGATATAATATGGCTTCAAGAGGAAGCAAGTAGGCAAACTCCAAGGAAAGTCGCATGTGTTAGCAAATCATGTGGTAGAGTTGGAGGGGAGATGAAAGTGGTCACCCCTCACCCCTCTATAATCTATCATTGCTTGTTTACTAAGCGATAAGGATAATTATAATTTACACTTTATATGTAAGATGTGAGCATAGATGCAGCATTTAGTCGATTAAAAAAGTTCATTTCGAATGGTTAGTATCTACTCAGGAGCTTAATCATCAGCAATCTGCTTTTTTAGTTGTGATTTGCTCTTCTTCAACTGAATAGCAACCTCCTCCAAATTTACAGAACTAGTAGCTTCATTATTGACCTTTTCTTTATTTTATCAAACACTTCTGTCCCCAAGACTTTGTGGTGCCTTCGTTCCTCTTTTTGATCTTCCTCCAACAATGCTTTGAATGTCCTTTACTTCTGATGGGCAGATGCACATTTACACTCGTACTAGCGTTTCTCAACATCAACTACAATTATACTGGAAAGCATATTCATAGGATTTATAACGAAATAATTAATTAGCTTGGCGGTTAAATTGTTGTTTTTACCAAAAAAAACTATGGAGCATTTATACCTTGCTAATCTAATCTCACTTTCAAAGATGCGATTTTTTTCAAAGTTCTGTTCAATCTACCATTTGTTTTTGCTCCTATATCGGTCAAGAGACCTTTATTTTGTCTGATGACCTTGTTCCCGTGGATCTTAATGCGTGCCCTTCAGAGTTACCGTCACTACAGTGCTCAGGAAAAATCACTTGTAGGAACTACCAGGCTTTGTTAGTCGTCTTAATCATGATGTGTATGGAAATTCTATAAATTCTTTAATAAAATTGAGCACCGTGATACAGCCACGAGATTCAGATGATACATCACTGCTTGAATGGCTGGCTGGCCTGCAATTGACGTATAGAATCTGGTGTGTGACATAAATAAATCTAAATACTTGATGATTCACGCACTATAATTACCGAGAAAATAACGAGGATCTGATCGTCACATATGCGGCCTACAATAACCAATGGAAGCCGCAAATGGCTCATTGTCAGTGACTCAAATAACCGAAACCTAAGGTTAAGAATCCCTGTGTATCACTCTTGTGAAGAATACATTCATACGCATTGGGCCAATGACTTCTCAACCAATGGTAAATGCTACAAACAGAAAGCAAGCAAGCATTCTGTTAGCAGAAAAATAAGATAACAGTACATTGCAGTTCATTCTCCTTTCTAACATGTTTATTCCAAGAAGAATTGACAGACTAATGGAGGCCGCCTTCGACTTCAAGTCCAAAATAAAAACCAGAAAGGAAACAGCACATTTGAACACTTCTATAACTTTACCTAACCAATACCAGAGGGTAAGAAAATCTTTTTCCTTTGTGTGAATGGATGTTTTGGATCAACCCATGGCATACTTCTGAGTCCAGCTGCGGGCAGTGGTCTCATACTTGGTCCTGTCGGTCTTGTACATGTGAGCAATTTCTGGCACAAGTGGGTCATCTGGATTTGGGTCAGTCAACAGAGAACATATGGACAAAAGCACCTAGAATTCAAGTAGGAAGTGTTATTACGAGAGATTCCCAAGAGAATAAATGAGTTTTCAGCAACTTTTGACATTGAATAAGGTATAATAATGTCACAGCCTGTTCAAAAACTGACAAGAATGTTCAAAGGTTAAGAAATTTTCAAAGACAAAAAAAACAGCCAAGTAACTAACAAGAATTCTGTTTCTTGTCTAAATAACTGAATGAAAAGAAGACCGGGATAGCATTACAGATGAGAAGTAGAATGAGCCAAGTGGCCCAGTTCCCCGGATAATATGAACTGTACCACCTGTCCTTTTTCCATGACAAGAATAACCTTTTAGTAATGCCCATTGCACTGTCTGGAAGTTTAACAGAAAATTGAGGGCCTCACAAGTTTGTGTAACTCTTAACAGAACTTTTCCAAGGTGCATCAGATAATTGCACTCTTGGTCACATATTGGTCTTCCCAAAGCATTGACATAATTAAGTAATCTTACCAACTTATAAAACAGCTACACCGCCATAATTTAGTCGAACTTATCCACATCAATAAAATGTGGGGATGATGTTCCCCTGCCAGTTCCTATTCGGCTTCCCCACCAACCCTTTACCTCTTAGATAGGAAACTTGATTGCCATTGTATAATTTTAGGCATCAATAGTAATGATAAAGAATGAAGCACACAGAAGCAGATCATCACTGAAAAGCTTACTTGTTATACAACAAATGACTAGAACTGTAATTTGCACGAGAAAACAAGTCAATTTTAACGTACAGACTTCTAGTTGTTATCAAGGGCAGAGTCATTTCAATGATGTTTAGAGAAGGAAAATCAAAGCAAACCTTGGAAATAGTCAAAGCTGGGCTCCATTGTTCTTTGAGAATATCCAAACATATGCTACCGTTGCTATTAATATTTGGATGGAAGACTTTTGTTCTGAATGCAACCTGGTATGCACATCCAATCAATATGTAAAAACTTCTAAAACAAAGAAACACGGAGCAGTCAAAAAAGAAGAAACGGAGATGTGTTTTCACTATATACACCAGAATGAGTGTTAAGTAAACTACATGACAAAGCAAAACAACTTTCAATTGGAGGAACAAAATTTTGAACAAGCTCCAAATATGGAGAAGAATGAAACTATAACGCTAAAAAGAAAATTCTACAGAAGAATGATACACCAAGATGTTGCACGCTATGGAATTGCAAAGAAACATGTATCATAGTTTTCTATCAAGTCTTTCACCAAGAACTGGGAATACGCAAAATCAAAATCAAAATGATCTTGTCGAATGATTGAATAAGATTTCCACATAAATCAAGTTGGAATATTTATTGTATGTTCCGATCCAATCTTTCTCACTCTCATTCATCAGTTTCATTGTAAACCCCTGTTGTCTCTTTGTACTAGATTAGGACACTCATACCCAGAAGAAAACGATTGCCATAATGTACAAGACTCACAAATATAACTATGACACATAAAACTTCATCACACTTCATTTCCATGTGATGCCATCAGCTATCCCTCTTAATGCAATAACGCAACTTGATAAACAACATTAAAATCACATATATAAATTAGCATCCGTAAAATCAATGAGTACCTTGGGAGGCTTAAAGGGGTAATCAGGAGGGAAGTGAATAGAAACCAAAAAGACACCTCCAGCATATGGGCTATCTGCAGGTCCCATGATTGTTGCTTGCCAATGAAACATATCCTCAGCAACCGGACCTAACAGTAAATTATAATTAGCCCGCATAGATTCAACGTAAACATAAAAAGGAATATCATAAAATCAAAAAGAATCTAAAGATCCTTGAAGAATACCGGCACTGCAAGAGGTTGGAGGATCTTTCTGCAAATCTTTGAGCTCCTTCAAGATGCGTTTGGAAGCCATCCTCCAAAAAATCTGAAATCCAAATCACCTAAAACACCACGCGTAACGAACGAACAACCCAAAACCAAATTACCAAATACACGCCATCATCAATAACAGAACGAAAGGGAAGCACACAAGACCAGAGAAACAAACCTAGAATCGCCAATCGAGAGAGAGAATAGGAGAAGAAGCCAAGACTTAAGTTATACTTGTGATTAAATAGCGAAAGAGCGACGGCGGATGGGAAGAAAGAAGAAGGGAGTGGCTTCTGTTTCTAGAATTTTCCTTTCTCTACCCCCTTCTGCTTCTTCGCGTAAGATCAACGTCCCAACGTCTCCCTTTTTTTACTTTTTGACTTTAATTAAAGTTTGTTGTAAAGGTGTACAGAACTCCACCAAATATCAACCAATCCCACGGTCTTATCTTATCCACATTAACCAAACAGTGGGTCCAATTATTTATTTATAGTTTTATAAGTTGAGTTCAAAATGACTTTGACCTGCTCAGGGAAGATGACGAATTCTGTGAGGGGCGAGTTCTTGATTGAAGAGAATTGATTCATTGGTAATATTTGAATTGGATATTACAATAAATGAATGCATACTCACGATTAACCAGAAAAGAGAAAAAAGCAAACACAGAATTACAAGTCTAGAAAAGAATGTGGCTCCGAATAACTCTGGAACTTGACAAATTCACACGCTCAGCCTTGCGATTATCAACCAAGGTTCCATTAATTTTTGCAAAACCCTTAATGGCCTGAAGAAATCTTCAATCTTTAATCTTGCAATTTAATAAAGGTAATGACTTTGGCAAATCAATCAGGGTGTCTGCATGTTTGAATCCTTTGATTTGTTCTCTTCAGAAGATGGCCGGTTCTCTGAGTCAGATTGCCGGATTTCTTCAATCATTCTAACAACTTCTTCCATGTTTGGTCGCATGTCCGGCACCTTTGCTACACAGGCCATACCAATTTGTAGCATCTGCACCATTTCTTCTTCTATGTTTTGGTATTTCATCAGTTCGACGTCGAAGACTTCAGCTGTCCACTCCTCCCTTACTACTGACTGCACCCATCTAGGAAGATCGACCATGTCGTCACGGCCTGGTGACTGGAGCGGAGCTTTGCCGGTTAGCATCTCCAGCATGAGGACACCAAAGCTGTAAACATCAGATTTATGCGTGTGTTTTCGGGTTTCAATCACCTCAGGAGAACGATAGCCAGCATTTCTAGATGGAGTTACTGGGACATTCATGAGTGGAGTCAGACCAAAGTCAGCAATGCATCCGTCATGCTCTTGGCTAATGAGAACGTTGGAGGACTTGATATTTCCATGAGTGAACTTTGGGCCACCAACAGAATGAAGATGAGAAATTCCCCTTGCAGTGCCAAGTACGATCTTTAATCTCGAGTCCCAATCTAATGTGGTCCTTCCAGAGCTTCTGCTTCCTGTTGTAATATTACAAATATATAGGATTCAAGTGCATAATTGTCCGTACAATAAAAAACAAAGTGAAGTTGTAGCAAAGATAGGTCTTAGCTCAGCCTTAGGGAGGGTCTCTTCGCATGATAATTAACAGTTGGGTGGTAATAAGAAGAAGGATAGGAGTAGTTAGGCTAATGCTGTTGCTCAACAGATGATGATTACTTTAAAACTGTATTTAGATTTTAGATGGCTGTCTTTTAAACAGGGCAAAGAAACAGAAAACACTAGTGATCAATGCTGTTCTTTGCAATAATACAGAGATGCCTGTTCATATTCATATACGTGCAGAAGATCATTGACAGAAAAAAGAATAGAACAATTTGAATTGAAGTATTAGCACTGTTTAGCGGTGGGATCATCAAAAATGAGTGGTCTCATCAACAAAAGAAAAACTTGTGATAAGTATCCTTCAGCTTATAAGAAACGTTTAAGAAAAGTTGCTGAGTGTTAAAACATACCATGTAAAAGAGTTGATAGGCTGCCAGCCGTTATGTAGTCATAGACCAGAAGCTTCTCATCCTTTGAGTAATAGTAAGCACGGAGTGGAACAACATTGGGGTGGTGTCCAACTCTTCCCACCATCTCCATCTGTTGTTCAAAGTCCCTCTTTCCTACGACCACTTCTTTCAACCTTTTCACCACCACAGTTGTTGACTCCTCCAACACAGCCTTGTATGCAGTGCCATAACTCCCCTTTCCTAACACTTCAGCTGAAGCCCTTAACAGATCCTCAAGATCAAAATTATAAGAGCAACCTTCAAAGAACACCAGCTTGTTTTTCTCAGGTTCTTGCACCCCGCTGCCAAAATCCTCTTTGGGCTTCTCCCCCCTACCACTGCTCACAGCCTTCCCTTTCAACACGCCAGTGCCTCCATTGTCTTTTTTCTTAAGGCAGCAACACAAGATAATTAAAGCAATTAGAAACAGCACTGCAGATCCTCCTACTGCAATGGCAATGATAGCTCCTGTTGTCAGTTTCACTTTTGAACTTTTCTTTCTGGGAATTGGAGGTGGGGGAGAGAAAGGAGTTGGAGAAGGTGGGGGACGGATGATGGAGCAAGGACTAAGAGGTGGTCCACACAATAGAGAGTTTCCAACGAAGGATGAATTAGGAAATTGTTGGAGAGATGTTGGAATGGAGCCATTCAGGTGGTTATAGCTTAAATTTAAGCGCTTGATTGTTGTGTTGTTGAGATCTGGTATGGGGCCTGAAAGACTGTTGTTCTGAAGATACAGTACAGTGAGACTAGATAAATTAGTTATTGCTTGAGGAATACCACCTGTGAATGAATTGAAAGAGAGGTCAATTATATTGAGCTGCGGGGAAAAGGAGGTAGGCACGCCACCAGAAAAGTTATTATGGTGGAGGAAGAGACGTTGGAGTGATGGAAGAGAGGTGATATCAGAAGGCAGACTGCCACTAAGAAGATTGGAGCGGAGGCTGAGAACCCTAAGGGCATCAAGTTTACCAAGTGTGTTGGCTGGGATATGACCCACAAGTCCCACTCCAGGAAGCCGGAGTTCAAGCACGCGAGTGTTATTTGCGTTGCACTTGATACCCACCCAGGACTCGCATACTGAGGAAGTGGAATTCCAGTTGAGCTTTCGATAATGGGGTACAACAGTTGCAAAGTTGAGAAGGGCTTGAGTATCGGCCTTCAGGTCAGCAGTAGAAAGAGGAAGAAGAGTAACCAGGACAAAGAATAAACAGAAAACTGAAGGCAGGATGAACTTCATGGAGAGTTGATTCACACAGGGTACAACAATATTGAACTCCTGCACACCTTGAAATTTCCTGATTTAAATTGAAACCACACAACAACATTAGAAGCCTTTAGAGAATGCATTTATGCAAATCCTAGGAAGAAAACAGGACATGCAAATTCCTTTGAATTAAAAGCCATACTGCAGCAAGGACAACATCAAAGTCACAGGTCCTTAGCTGTAAAGCAAGGATCCGCTCGGAAGGAGCCCACTAATTTTCTGTGTTCAGCAGGTGTTGAAAAAAGGAACCCCTCAGAGTTCTAGTTCCATGACGGATTATCAATCTAGGTTCAGGACACGTAGAAAAACAAGAACCTTGTAACATAGGGTGAGGAGGAGATCTAGCTTTATAATTTTGGATTTAATGCAACAACTACCTTTGCCGTTAGAAGTAGGACATATTTCATCTGCGAGAGCAAATACTAAATGCTGTGGTCTGAGGGTGTAGAAGTCTACACCAGCTGTGCAATCAATTTATTTGTGAAGAGGACAGAATGTTCGTTAGGTTTACATTATTGTCTACGAAGAAATCATGAAAAGCACACATTGTTAAACAGAAAGACTCCCGATTTAACTTCCCTAATTAAGCTTTCCCAGGGAGAAAAGTTTTGGTCATTTTCCTCTTTATTTATACCCAACATCCAGACTAATGCTCCAAAAAGTACATTACCCAAAAGCAGGCAAAAGACATTAGAGAACGAATAAAGCAAGTAGGGGAAAAAAAGAAGAAGAAGAAGAAGAATACTTTTCCTTTCTACCGTATTCTAAGACTTCTGGATGAAATGTTCAATGTCAATAATGTTAGCCAGAGAGCATTGGGTTCAATACCGAACAGAGAAAACCAGAAAGTAAATAGAAAATAAAAGGTAATGCAGGGCATGTCTTGGCTCATCAAAGAGTACCAATAAAGTGACTCACGCTTTACATGCTAATCAGTTCAACAACACATAGGAGAATTCGAGGACTGGTGAAATAGGAAGTTGATCTTTTTGCATTTATAAATCTCTCGGTGAGATACTAGCATTGTCCGGATTTAAGAGCCTTTTCTGGTTTAACTCCAATTTCTTAACCTTTATAAACGCCACTGACAATGAAAAGTTGACCAAAGGAACAAAGACTAGATGAAAACGAATAAAGTTGTCAGATTTTCAGATTATGTAACGGGCAAGTTAAATGAACAGCAGCTGGAACTGTTCAACTAAACCAAAAGTACACTAATCAACCAGGGAATTGGGAATAGATGCGAAAATAAAAGAAGCAAAAGTTACAAACTAGCAAGACCCACAAAACATCTCGAGATCCCAAAGAAAAACTAGTTCAAGAAACGCGGACAGAAGCTTGAAATTTGTTGATTTCAAAGGAAACAAACAAATTCAAATGCTTCAGCTCCCTCAGAATCAATAACTTTAAGATTGGAAGGTGTCAACAAAAATGAGACAGATCTAGAGGCTTGAAGAAGCACAAAAGAACTGGTAAGCTGCTAAAACTGTCAACAATCTAAAACCTTCAGTTAAAGGGCAGAGTTGCAAACCTGGAAGCATGTAGGACTCTGTCATCTAGTAATGCTCTACGATATATAAACTTGGCCGCAGCAGCTCCATTTTCCGGCAACCAAAAGGGAAGCGCCGTCGAAGCCACAACGGAGGAAAAAGAAGAATCTTTATTACAAGGACAGCATCAGATCCAGGAAAAGTCGAAACGTGGAATCTTGAGAGCACAGGTGATGAGGAAAATAAGAATTCACGAACTCTGAGAGGTGAATGTTTGTGTACGACTTCTGAGATGTATCTTACAGAGTATGCTTATCATTAGCAGCATTTAAAACTTCTTACGTCAAACACCCAACAAAGAGAAAAGGCAGTAAAAGATAGAGAGAGAGTGAGTAATTTATGAGATGGGCGGGTGAAGTCGCGCGTTAAAGAGTGAAAAAGAAGACAGAGCCTTCTGGTTTTTGGTAGGCTGAAACGAAACAGAGAGAAAGAGAGCAGCAAACTTGTAAATTTGTGAGATGAGGGTCAGAGAGAGAAGGGGCACAGAAGGCGTGAAAGAGAGGTAGAGAGACAGAGCAATTCCACCTTCGCTACTGACTTTGAGCAGATTAAGGGAAAGGCGTTTTCTTTAATCACTGCGAAGCATCGCTGTGTTATCTTTCGTCTGTTTGGGTTCATCTCGCCAAATTTACTGTTTTGCCACTACACGTTCTAGTCGTTGGAGTTTGGCAAGTCGCACGTTCCACAAATCCAGACAACATTGAATGGGAAGTCGACATATTTACTTACGTTTCAATGGATAATACTCATTGCCTCCTTCCTATGATGAAGAACATAGAATTACAATTACTTCGTCAAAATTTTAAAAATAATTTCCCTTTAATAATGGATATTAAAATTTTTATATAAGAATTTTAAATTCTTAAATTCAAAGAATTTAAACTTAAAAATACTCACTTAATTTAAATATGTCATTAATTTATTTAAATAAGACGTAATTTTATTATTTCATATTTAGATATACTCATTATGTTAAGAAGACAAGTTGCTGTAGTAAGTAATTATCGCGTTCCGTAACGACAAAGGTATTAATGCGGATGTTATATCTGCTTATTCCTTTGTGTTGTTTAGACATGGATTCTTCTGCTTTTCATTTTTATTCTTTTGATGCTTCTGATGGAAAATTTATTAATAGAATAATACTATGGAATGTTTAGAAAGAGTTCCAAAGTTCAAATTCTGATGAAGTCAAATCCACACTTTGCCCCGATTCTCCTTGCAAAAGAAAAGTTGGCATTCAAAATCATAACTACATCTCAAAGAACAAGAAAGAAAAGTAATTCCACTAAAAATTTAAATTCAGCCTTTTCCCTTGATTAGTATATGGTTTTACCATTTTAAGCGAAGTATTATAGATTGCCAAAAAGATCAGACCTCTTCAATGACGGGCAGGATATATATATATATGTATATATATATATATATACTTCTTGAAGTTGCGCAATGGCTATAACATGTTGTACTTCTCAATTGTTAAGGAAGTAAGGAGCTTATCGAAAAGCCTTTATTTTCAAGACGCTACAGGGTTAAATTCCTTACTTGTAGGCTTTTATGTTTGTTAGGGTCGGTGCACTTGTCATCTAAGTCTAATTAGTAATTTTCACGAAAAGATTAATCTGAAATATTTAATTAAGAGATTTTGTAATAAAGATGTAGAGGACAATATCTTTTTAGGTGACCTAAATAAGTTTGAGAGATTTCATAACTTGTCTCGGTGTAAACAAATCACAATGGAAGAAATTAAAAAAGCTTTGAGGGAAACGAAGAGCGAAAAGGAAATAGGACCGGATGAAATATCTATAGAGGTATGGAAGAGCCTAGGCGTCAAAAGTCTTAATTGGCTAGTCAAGCTTTTTAATGTAATCTTTGAGTCCACCAAAATCCCAAATAAATGGAGACTAAATATGTTAATTCCTTTATACAAAGACAAAGAGGACATCCAAAATTGTAATAACTATAGAAGTATCAAACCACTTAATCACATCATGAAGTTACGAGAGGAGGCAATTGAGAAGAGAGTAAAAAAGGCGACTTCTATATCAGAAAACATCCATATTCAACCCCGTGTTCAAACCAAATGCCTAGTAATTTAGCTTTATGTCAGGAAGGCTCACGATAGAAGTGTTACATCTCCTTAAAAGATTAATGAAATATTAAAAGAAAAGACAAAGAAATTTGCACATGATTTTTATTGATTTAGAGAAAGAATATAATAGAATTCCTAGAGAAATCATGTGAAGGGGGATTAGAGATATGTATGAAGGGGCAATGACTAGAATAAAGACGATAGGAGGAGATATTGAAAATTTTTCTATTGGCACTAGGCTACATCAAGGCTCGACATTAAGCCTTTTTTTATTCGAAGTAGGGATGAATGAGTTTATCAAGAATATTCAAGGAAATGTGTCTTGGTGTATGTTGTTTGTTGACTATATTGTCTTAGTGGATGAAATAAGAAAGGGGGTCAATATCAAGCTAGAAAGTTAAAGAGAAATGATAGAGTCTAAAGATTTTAAAGTGAGCATGATTAACACTTAGGATGTAACTTTTCGGGATATTAGGTGACTACCGATATGGGTATTAAAAATGGATAAGAAGCTATATCATAGAAGGAGTGTTTTAAGTACCTAAAGTTGATCATCTCAAGCAATGGAGATATTGATTAAAATATAGTCAATTGTTTCAGATCAGGGTGACTCAAATGAAGAGGTGCATCAGGGGTCTTATTGTAGCACCCCCTTACCGCAGGGTACACGCCGGGATGTCCGCAGGTCATTCCGATACATATCCTACGATAAAGAGGAACTACGATCAATCACTACAAATACCTAACATGGCATCATAATAAAACATCAGTATAAAAATCGCAATGTTTTTTAAACCAAAATTTTCCTCGTTTCATTTCATCAAAACCAGAAATTTATACATCTGTCATCTTGTACTGTCTATACATCAATACCAAAAACCTAGTAC
>JAOSBN010000008.1:6020945-6047224 GCA_027563595.1 Erythroxylum suave | reverse complement strand
AAGACACACTCCAATTCAATTTTCAAACACTAAAATCATATTTTCCATAACAATTTCATTTATTAGCAAATATACCGGGAAATGTTATGAATGCATGTACAATCATTACATGTGCAAAATTCACTATTTACGTGTATATATGAATACATGAACATAGCCAAACAATTTTAAAATACTTCTAGCCCGTTCCAAATTATTATTTTACCCTTCCCATCGGTAATGAGATATTACACTTATGTGACAAAAAGATATCACTCAAACTTAAAGATAAATTATATCACTTGGCGATTAAGTCAATCATGTTATATGAGACGGAATGTTGGCCAATTAAATAAACACATAGCTTTTTGATGGCAGAAATGAGGATGTTATAATAAATGTGTAACCTTACTAGAAGTGATAACGTCTGGAATCGAATGATAAGAGAGAAATTAAAAATGACTAGTATTAATGATAAATTGCGAGAGATAAGATTTAGGAGGTATTAAAATAAGACATCTTGACGTTTTAATAAGACGATGCAAGAAAATAATACTTAGAGTCAATAAAAAAGAAAAGAAGGCCTATAAAGAAATTTAGAGAAGTTATCAAGAATAATATGACACGGTTAGATCTTACCGAAAACTTAACCTATAATAAAAAATTTTGACATACTAAAATACAGGTGAAGATTGTAGGCAACTTTGACGCCGTAACATACCAGCAAAGGATAACTCATAAAGAAAGCATTCAAAGTCGTGTAAGTTATACGAATATGTGTACTATGTATTTATCGTGTAGTATTTACCTCCTAATTAGTTTCTTATTTAGCGTAATTAACATGTTGTCAGGCATGGTGGGAGTTACTCTCCATACTCCACGTTTTAGCAGGTGTTGATAATGACGATGATTTAATTAAGGGATTATTACATTAGTCAGCCTTATATCATATGAGAGGACACGTATTCTAGGACATGACAACACAACATCATTACATAGGTAGAAATTAGATAACATACTATTGTATTGAGAATCCATCTCGTCCTGATCCAACCACACCACCGGATCTATACTCTTCATTTAGTTTCTTGTTAGGTAATTTAATTACCCTATGCCAACTACTCCACCATATAAAATTCAATGCTTATCGAAATCATATCTTATGCGCTTAACCTATGATAATTATATGGTCCATATATGCATGTACAAGAGTTTGTAGTTTAACATCTCATTTGAAACTGAAAGAAGACAAACTAAACATATTCAAAACAGGAGAAAATGACTAAGAAGTTAATTAAAAAACTAAAATTCAAAGGATGAGGATCTTACAAAAATAGTCATGATGTCTCAACTTTCTTCAGGAATTTGTATTTGTATTTTTAGTTTTAAAATTATATAAAAATAATTTTGTTTAAGTTTTTTAGTTTTGGTTTATAAATATTTTTAAAAATTATGAGAATCATAAATTATTATTTTTTGTTTATATTTTTCCATAATGTGATTTGCTATCAACTAAATATATTAATTATTAATAAGAATTATAAATAATTTAATTTAATATTATATATTTAATTAACTAAAATTAATTATTAGTACGAAATTAGAATCATTTTATTTTACTTAATAACTTAATCTAATTTTTGTAATTAAATTAAATAGATAATATTAAAAAAATATGATTATATTTGAAATGTCTTCAAAATATAATATAAATATTAACATTAAATAAAAAGGTTTTTAAATCATTTATTATAATAAAATAAGATAATCTTATTAACAAATATTATATCATAGATTAAAATAAATTTATTTAATTAAAAATTGTTTATATTTAAATTTTATATAACATGTATTTATCATCAATAATAAAAACTTAACTACATTAACATTAATGATCAAACAATATTTTTATTTCAAAAATAAAAAATAAAAAAGCAAAACATAACAGAACAAAATCATAGTTTTCTCATTATTGTTGTTACATGCTACCGTGGGACAATCAACTCCGAAATTGTCTATCCGCCCACCCTATCCCCACATTTCAAACGAATTTGATTTATGTCGAGTACATTGAGCAATGCCTATTTGTCTCGTCCATGTTACTATCATCCTTTTCATTATTAAGATGAAAAGGAGTAAATATATTTTCGTAACCTGTAAACGTGCATTGCACGAGGGGGACGAATTATAGACAAAAGTCCATTATTTCATTTGTTTTCATTCCCATTTCGTTTTATGCGGACATACGACCTTTCGTCTTCCTGCAAGGTCAAATAGGTGTGATGGTACGGGTCATTCTTCCAACTTTTCTTGCAATCATAAAAATTACATCAAAGCTGCTTTCTAGCACGAAACTTAATTTAATACGCTACGAGGTAAAATTAGAATAAAGATAATTATAGATCCATCCAAGTAAATGCATGAGATTGGAGGGGAAGTGTTTGCTTGCTGAATGCTTTTCCTTTTTATGCGGTGTTAACATCGGATCGCGTTATTAAGTTTGACCGAGGTGTTGGTTAATTTGAAATCTTTATTAACACCATCTTGAACTTGATGAATCAAGAACTTGATTGTAAGTTAAGACAGGTAATTTAAAGATATTGATTGAACAAAGTTGATTTAATGATGTTCAAGTTGCTTTGCATTATAATATATAAGGCCTTGACATGATTTCTAGCTACTAGATGCTAATAACCCAATATAATAAATAAAAATAAAATTATAATTTTCAATTTTCAATTTTCAATTTTCAATTTTCAATTTCTTTTTCAAGAAGAAATCCACATAATAATAATAATAATAATGTAATTGACTTTTTGAAAATTATTTCTGATATCGTGAGAAATTTAAATATGTGGTCTTGTACATAGGAGATGATGCAAATCTTCAACAGCTTTTCTTCTCGTGATAATTAGTTTCCCTGCACAAAGGTGGCAGAAACCACATGGTAGGGCCTTTGTCAATTTAAAAAATCATAATATATTTTATGTAAATTAGTGGAGAGGACATGCATGGATCCACAAATTAGGTGAGGGTAGGTCCTTACTTCCTCAAATTACCTATGGAAGCATAGATGCAGCCTACTAACTAATAGATTAAAGTCTTGATTGCTTCCCGCATTACTTCATTCATCTACTTACTACTGATTTTGCTTCCAATCCGGTCAAAGAAATTATAGTGACCATCAAGTCTTACCACCATACCTGACCTACCAACTCTTCCTTTTTTTGTTCTAAGGTATCCGAGACTGCCACCACCAAAGAATTTAGGGGAGAAATTAAAATTGCCTACTCATGGATTTTGTTCTCTTCTAAAGTTATAAACCACCCATTTGAAGTGGAAAGGGCATGCACAGTAATACCTACAAAGCGTAATTCAATTGCGGAATCAAGCTTTTGCACCTCAACTAAAATGATCTATCAGCCTTCTCATCAGAGTATGTATGGGGACAACTTTTCACAAGTCTAAACAAAATTAGCAAATTAAGAAAAAGAGTGATAACAAAAGGAAAGAGAGAAGAAGAATAAGAGTCAAATAGAGTTTTCATTTGGCTGAATGAGCTTTTGAAGGATGGATGCAATGTCCTGACCGTAACAGCCTCTTTTTTTTTTGTCTTCCAGCTGCCATGCCCGAATCTATCGTCATCATGAGGTTTTCTTTAAAAGATTGCATATTCGATAGTAACATTTCTCCAACTTGCTTTCAAAGAGGGAAGGAAGTGAATTCTTATTTCGTTATAACCAAAAGTGTTACGATTTTTAATGTATGGTGCAATCTCCCGTATATTCTTCGTTGAGTTCTGCTTGGAGCCAGTTAGTGTGTCGGTTTTTCTCGAGTTGTTTGTCTTGTACTCTTTGTCTCTTGTCACCTTCGCCATACGTAAGTCCAGATTCTTTGCCAATTACTAACTCAATAATTTCAGACTATTTTATAGAATTAATTAAAATAATTGACAAACCTGATCAGTTTAAAATTTTCAATTTTTTTTTGTTTATGTCAGTATAATTATAATTATTCACTAAAGAAGTTATTGAATATATATATAATAATTCATAAATTACATAATTTTAATAATGAATTAAGAATTTAAAATTAAGGAATAAATTTGAGATATAATATATTTTCACATTATTGAAAATTCACAAGTGAAATAATTTCACGTTTGAAAGAGATATAAAGATGACCGAGTTATACACAAAGATAAGATTCATAATTCATTGTCTTAAAGTTTTAGGTTGAGATATGATGTCATGGTTTTATATAGACTCACTTGGATCCAGTCCAATTTTCACCATGTCCTCTTAAAATCCTTCATTTGTAGCAAAGCTAGGTTGGTGAAGTCTGATGACTAGAGATTCACGAATTTGGATCAGATGAATAGATGATTCATAAAGTAACTTAAATAGTTTCGCATGAGCTCTGAGTGGACAGATAATTTGTTAGATATGGATTGATCAACTTGTGAGGGGAATATGTTAAAAATTCACAGGTGAAGTAGTTGCACGTCAGAAAAAGATGCAATATAATGTCCTGATTATATATTAGATCACTCACCAGTTCTAATTTCTTCTCAAAATTTTTCTTACATATTACACTTATCTTGTGAAACTTCAACCTACAACTTATTAGCAAGAGATAATGGGGGTGTTTGACATAGAGATGTCAACAAATCGGGTTGAATCTGAGCTGTTGTTGGCTATGTCACCACAAGCTGACTGGCCTGTGGCTTAGGCTATGAACGATCGGGTCGGGTTGGATGGTAGCCTAAACAATTGGGCCAAAATTGGGTCAGCTCATAATCGGGTTAGTTGAGTCGAGTCAATTTTGACATTCCTAATTTTATGAAATAAACTCACTTGTAAATGTTGACTAAAAGAAAATGAATTCTTAAAAAGTTCAATAGTGTAAAATAATGTTATCACAGAATTGGTACACAATTAGTTAGGGAAGTTGGGCTTCAAGTTAGACCTAAACATGTAAAACCGCAGTGTCTTTCACTGTCACCGAAAGTTCAGCTCATCACTTGAGATGTAGGACACAGACTGAGCCCAACTTGTCAAGCATCTTTAACCCTGAAATTGAACACTGCCCAAATTGATATGTTACTTTTGACAGCTTTCTTATTTGATTAAGAAGTATTCTCTTCGAGAAGCAAAATCAAAGTTACAAATACGGTAAGACTTAGTATAGGATTTACAAAATCAAAGTTGCATTATAATTTTGATGCCAATTAGTGCGGGTACCGTTTTAGATCATTTTATAAAATTACAAAATAATTTCTACATTTTATAAAATTTTAAAACAATTTATATTTAAAATTTTAATTTATTTCAATCATATCTTAAGAAACTGTAATAATATAAATTTGATATAACAAAAACTTTTATTTTTATTAATATTATTTTCACATTTTTTTATAAATTAGAAAAATATGATTTAACTTTACTTCAATTCTTAGATTTTTTAAAATTTAGAAATTTGACTAATATTCTAATTATTAGTTCATACCAACCGAAAGAATCAGTATTGGCAGGTACTAAAATTTGGTATGAAACTTTCCTATTTGATACGTGAAATTTCAAAATATTTAAGGCTTAAGTTTAAATTAGATCGAATTTAATGCATTTATTAATTTTGAATTGTGTTAATTTAAATTTTTTTGTAAAACTATAAATTAGATAAATTGAAAAAAATCTTTTATGTCTTAATTTGTGTCATATAAATAATAAATGCAATCAGGAACTAAACAGTCACCTCCTCCACTTTGCAATGTCAAAAAGAAATGGAAAATTTCTCATCAAAGTGATTCATGAACAATCTGACAATCCTGATGCCAGGTGCAAACTAATTCAACCAAGCATATAGACTATGTTTTACAATCAACAAATTGTATTAGTTGTTAGTTGGTTTTATTAGTGGTTAGCTAATAACGAATTATAACAGTTAATTTGACTAGCGGATAATATTAGCTACTTATTAAAAATATTTGATAAAATTAACTATAAAGTATTAGTTGTTTATATTTTAATATTTCTTTGAATATTCTCGTAAGAATTTAAATTTTAGATATTTAATTTTATAAAATAAATATATAAATATTTTTATCATCAATATATTTTTATTAATTATGTTGGTTGTCTCAGATGTTGCTTGAGTTGGTATTCCTAGACTTTAGCTGAAAGTTAAGATATTTTATTTTATTCTCTATGTTAGAAAAAGCTGTTAGTAGTGGCTATTTTTTATGACTTGTTATTACTTTCTCGTTGTAATTTGTTGATGATTCTTGCTTATATATATGAACCAGATTATCAATAAAAGTATTCCCTTTTCCAATTACTCTCTATTGTTTTTTCAATTACGTACTAAAAACAACAGTGATATCATAGCTTTATTTCTCAAGGGACTTATAAGATTACTTTGTCTGAGTGTTCATCCAAATAGCACCCAAACCTGTTTCTACGAAAGACCATCATACCTATGGAGAGAAAGAGTTCCTTTCAACCAATGACTCCACCAATTTTTGATGGTGAGAACTGCCAAGTGTGGGTAGTGACGATGGAGACATTTTTGGATGCACATGACTTATGGAAGGCTGTAAAAGAAGACCATGAAGTACCTTCTCTGCCTGGAAATCCTACTGTGGCTCAGATAAAGATTTACAAGGAGAAGAAGACCCAAAAAAAAGCCAAAGTTAAGGCTTGTTTTTTTGTCGTTGTTTCTCCAATCATTTTCAACCGTATTATGTCTTGCAACTTAGTCAAAGAAATTTGGGATTTTCTTAAAAAGGAGTATCAGGGAGATGAAAAAATCAAAGGCATGAAATTGTTGAATTTGGTTCGAGAATTTGAAATGTAACGGATGAAGGATGCTGAGTATTCTGAGCCAGTCAAAGAGTATTCTGAGCGACTGATTGGCATTACAAATAAGGTAAGAATACTTGGTGCTAAACTTACCAATTCTAGAATAGTTCAAAAAATACTTGTATCTTTACCTGAAAGATTTGAGGCTACTATTGCTTCATTGGAGAACACTAAGATCTATAAAAAATTAGTTTGGTAGAATTGTTGAGTGCACTATAGGCACAAGAGCAAACAAAAATGATGAGACTAGAAGGAATTATTGAAGAGGTTTTGCAAGCCAAATTCCAACAGAAATTTAAAGGGAAGAATAAAAGGTAGAAAGGAAAGAAGGAAAGTTTGGGCAATTCTGGAACACTAGTAGGTGAGAATGCCAAAGGAAAAGGAAAGAAATATCGTGCTTGTCAATATTATGGTAAGAAAAATCATCCTCATTACAAGTGTTGGAGAAAGCCGAATATAAGATGCAGAAAGTGTCAAAAACTTGGCCATGCTGAAATTATTTGTAAAGAGAAAGAGACACTACAACAGGAAGAAGCTCAGCTTGTAAGTCACCAAGAAGCTGAACAACTCTTTGTTGCATCGTGTTTTGCCTCTAATATTTCGGGTGAAAGTTGGCTTGTTGATAGTGGTTGTATAAACCATATGACTAGTGATGAAAGCCTCTTCAGGGAGCTTGATAAATCAATAACTTAAAAAGGTCAGAATTGGAAATGGAGAGTATATCTTGGTGAAAGGAAAGGAAACTATCGCAATTAAATGTTGTTCAGGTACAAAACTTATTTATCAGGTTTTGTATGTTCCTAAGATTGATCAAAATTTAGAGAAAGGGTTCAAGCTTTTATTTGAGAATAGAATGTGTTTAATTATTGATCCAAGTGATCAAGAGTTATTCAGAATTAAGATGCAGAATAAAAGCTTTACTTTGGATCCATTAGAGAATGAGCAGGTGGCTTTCTCTAGTTATCTTGTCAATACAAAAACGTGGCATAAGAAGGTGGGGCATTTTTATCACAAAGCTCTACTATTTGTGCAAAGAAATGAGATGGTGTTTGGATTACCAAGGTTAGAGGAGCAGTTCATAATATGTAAGGCTTGTCTTTCTAGTAAATGAACCAGACTTCCATTCAAAACGTCCATGTGGACAGCCATAGAAAAGCTACAATTGATCCATACAGTTGTATGTGGACCTCAGACAACTCCATCATTGAGTGGTAGTAGGTACTTCATAATTTTTATTGATGATTTAATAAGAATGTGTTCGATTTACTTTATGAGGGCCAAGTCTAAAGTTGTTGGAATTTTTTTGAAGTTTAAGAATTGGATTGAAAATCAAAGTGGTTGTAACATTCATGTAGTTCGATCTGACAATGGAACTGAATATACATCGGATAGGTTTAATTCTTTTTGTGAAGCGGTTGGAGTTGAGCATTAGTTTACAATTCCTTATTCCCCACAGCAAAATGGGGTTGGTGAAAGGAAAAATAGAACGATTATGGAAATAACTAGGTGCTTGTTACACTAAAAGAATCTATCGAAAGAATTTTGGGCAAAAGTAGCGCATACTACTGTTTTCTTATTGAATAGGCTATTTACAAGTGTAGTAAAAAACAAAACTGCATATGAGGTATGGCAAAGTGTTAAACCAAATTTAAGTAATCTCAAAATATTTGGATGTCTTTGTTTTTCTTATATTCCTCAGGTTAAGAGAGACAAGCTCGATGAAAAATCTGAACCTGGCATATTTATTGGCTATAGTTTAGTCTCTAAAGCCTACAGGATCTATCAACCACAGTCAAAGAAAATTGTGACAAGCCGTGATGTTCACTTTCTTGAACATGAACAATGGGACTGGAATGAGGAGTCTCAAATTCAACCTCAAATGGTGCAATTGGATTCAGATGAAATTGAAGATGATCCACCTGTAAGAGGAACAAGATTACTTTTTGAAATTTATAAAAAATGCGATGTTGCTATTTTTGAGCCTACAGGGTATAATGAAGCAAAAGCTGATCCAAAGTGGATGAATGCAATGTAGGAGGAGTTGGGCATGATTGAAAAGAATCAAACATGGAAGCTAGTGAAAAGGCCCTTAGATAGAAACGTGATTGGGGTGAAATGGGTATTCATAACAAAGTTGAATCCTGATGGCTCTATAAATAAACACAAAGCACGGTTGGTGGTGAAAGGTTATACGCAAGTCTGGGGTATAGATTTTTCTGAGACCTTTGCTCCCATAGCAAGGCTAGATACAATCAGAACGCTTTTGGATTTAGCAGCACAAAAGAGACTGAAAAATTTTCAAATGGACGTCAAGTCTGCCTTCTTGAATGGTTTTTTACAAGAAGAAATTTACGTTGAGCAACCATAACGTTTTAATGTGCCAGGACATAAAGAGAAAGTTTACTTATTGCAGAAAGCCCTCTATGGACTGAAGCAAGCTCCCATATGGACTGAAGCAAGCTCCCAAAGCTTGACATAGTAGGATGGATTGACATTTACTCAGCTTAGGCTTTGAAAAAAGCTTAAGTGAATCAACTTTATAGGTTAAGAAAAATGGTTCCAACCCTATTATTGTATCTCTTTATGTGGATGACTTACTTGTGACAGGAAATAATATTCTAAAGATTGAAGATTTCAAGAAGGAGATGATGAAAATCTTCAAAATGACAAACTTTGGAGAAATGTCCTACTATCTTGGTATGGAGATTAAACAAATGTAGGATGAAGTCTTTATTTGCCAAAAGAAGTATCTGAAAGAGATCTTGAAAAGATTCAGAATGGATGAATGCAAGAGTGTGTCAACTCCAATGAATCATAAAGAGAAGCTGCATAAAGAAGATGGAGCTGAACGTGTTGATGAAGGTGAATACAGAAGCCTAATTGGTTGTTTGATGTATCTGATAGCAACAAGGCCTAACATATTATATACTGTGAATGTTTTATCAATATTTTTAAATTGTGCTAGTACAATGCATATGATGGTTGCTAAGAGAGTGGTTAGATATCTTAAAGGAACTTCAACATATGGTATCTAATTCAACAAAAGTCAGAATTTCAAACTTCATGGATATTTTGACAGTGATTGGGCAGGGTCATTGGATGATATGAAAAGTACTTCAGAGTACTGCTTTACTTTTGGATCATGTTGTTTTTCATGGTGCTCTAAAAAACAAGAAGTGGTTGCTCAATCAACTACTGAGGCTGAATTTGTGGTAGCTACTGCTGCTGTTAATCAACCTTTGTGATTAAGAAAATTTTTGACAGATTTGCAGCTCGAGCAAGAGGTTAATACTGAGATTTTTGTAGATAATCAAACTACAATAACGATTTCTCAAAATCCAATATTTCATAGAAGGACAAAGCATTTCAACATCAAATTTTATTTCTTAAGAGAAGTATAGAAGAAGTGACGTTGGTTCATTGTAAAATAGAAAATCAGTTGGCAGATGTTTTTACGAAGACATTTCATATCAGGATTTGAATTTCTTAGGGAGATGCTGGGTGTACATGACTCCTGATTCACAAGGAGATGTTGGTTGTCTCAAGTGTTTCTTGACTTGGTATTACTAAACTTTAGCTGAAAGTAAGGAGATTTTATTTTATTCTCTGTTTTAGAAAAAGCTGTTAGTAGTGGCTATTTTTCAGGACTTGTTATCACTTTCCCGTTGTAATTCGTTAATGATTCTTGCTTATATATACGAATTAGATTATCAATAAAAGTATTCCCTTTTCCAATTACTCTCTATTATTTTTTCAATTACGTAGTAAAAACAACAAATTAGTTAATTTAAAATTATTTGTATCTCTTAATTTTAAATGAGTAATAAAATTAAGTTGTGAATATTATTCACAAATTATATAAAATTTTATTGTAATATATTTTTATTTAAACTGTTATATTTTAAAAATATTTTTCTATTAAATTATTATTTGTTTATATGCAATGGCTATTTAGAGTGGCTTGAACATTGCAACATAAAAGAGGACCTTTGATGTGCACACCAAATTACTTACATTACGTAATACATCATAACAATTGATGGTAGTTTACTTAATAAAGAGTGGGCACAATTGTCATTAACACATAATTTAATAAGATGAAAACCAAAATATTTTTTAAAAATTAGTTGATTGGGTTCAATTAGCCAACCCAATCGGCTAATTACCAAACATCTCTGTTAGCTGTTTAACTAAAATCTTTCAATTGGCTAAAAAATGGCTAATAAGTTATTTGCTAAACAGGACTTTAGACTTATATGTCACAAAATTCACATAGACAGACTCACAGCCATAGATAGAAAATCCTCCCTGATTAAGTATAATATAGTAAGTGTGAAGGGATTGTCGTTGTCATCATTCCTTCCTATCATCAATCGACCTTGTCACTAATTAATAACTCTTGACTCTTCCTAGCAAATCGTTTCGTACTACAGACAATAGTAAATCATCCTTCTCTCTTCCTGCTCCTCTGTCCAGTCTCTTTTCCTATCACAAAGTAATTACTTTTCCCTCTCCACTTCCTCTTAAGCTCTGCTTCTCTATCCAGCAAAGCCCTTTCTCTCTCTACCTCTCTCTAATTTCTGCCAGATATTTTCTCTCTTATTCTTCATAAATAGCCCAAAAAGTTAAAGATGGAGCCAGAAAGAGAATCCAACGTCCGATCTTGCTATTGCTCCTTCCTCGGCATTCGCAATGATGCCTATCAACCCAAAATCTATACTTGCGTAAAAAGAGAGAATCAATATTATCATTATTCACACCATCGTCAATTTATTCACACCATGGTTTAGATGGATCAACACAATTTTGAGTTTATTGTTGTCTATGCTAGTCCCCAAGTCCCTACCCAAAACCTTCTTCGGCCTCTTCTCACGAGGTTTTGTCCCACTCACCCCCGACCCTGGCTCATAGGTGGCGATTTCAACGCTAAGCTGGATAGTTCGGAGAAACAGGGGGGCGCGATAGTTGCTCGTGTAGTGTCGCCGCAGTTTCGTGACTGGGCACATGCCAATGCCCTCCATGACTTAGGCTATTCTGGATCTCACTTCACGTGGTGCCGGGGTCAAGTACAAGCGCGACTTGATAGAGTGTTTGGCTCCACCGCCTGGTTAGAAACCTTCCCTAACACCACGAATCGTCATCTTCCCTTTCTCGGATTGGATCATCGCCCCCTTCTCATTTCTGTTCCAACCCAACCTTTTCAACCCCAGCGGCCTCCCGGGTTTCGTTTCCAGAATGCATGGCTCAACCGAAACAACTTCGAGGCACTGGTGGCTTCCCACTGGTCCCCTTCTGAGGGATCGGTCCCTCAGGGGCTCAAACTCCTAGCACAACACCTGACGTCCTGGAGCCATTCCGACGTTGAAAGTATTACCACCAGGAAAAAGCATCTTATTGCACGACTAGCTGGAATCCAGCGGTCCACAACCGCGAACAACCAGGACTTCCTGCTGGCCCTAGAAGATCACCTGAGCCAGGATTTGATGCAGGTCCTGTACGAGGAGGAACTCAACTGGCACCAGAAAGCGAGGTGTAACTGGATCTCTAAAGGAGACCGTAACACCCAGTACTATCATACCCTCACCCTTACTAAACGTAAGCAAACCCTTATTACTCGTCTCCACGACCCTCAAGGGGCCATTGTGATGGAACTTAACGCTTTGCATCGGCTTGCTCAGGATTACTTTGAACAGAGTTTCAAGACCACCGCCCAACCCTTTGGCCCGTTTCCGATCACCGGAGCCTTTCCTACGCTTCCCGCCGGACTCATGCACGACCTTACCATTCCCATTCAGGATCAGGAGATACAGAATGCCGTCTTTGGGATAAATCCTAACAAAGCGCCTGGAGTGGATGGATTCAATGCCCTATTCTACCACAGTCAATGGCCCACCATCGAGCCGTCCGTGGTGACCTATGTCAAACAAATTCTGCGTTTGGACCGATGGGACTCGGAACTAAACCAAACCCTTCTAGTCCTCATCCCTAAGGTTCCCTCCCCGATAAATATGTCTTAATTCCGCCCCATTAGCCTCTATACGGTCCTATATAAAACCATTGCTAAAGTTCTCGTGAATCGTTTGAAACCCAGTATGGATTACCTTGTGGCAGCCAATCAATGCAGCTTTATTCCTGGGCGGAAAATTACCGATAATATTATCCTTGCTCAGGAGATTATCCACTCTATGCGGAAGACCAAAGGCAAGAAGGGTTTTCTAGCACTCAAAGTGGACTTAGCAAAGGCGTACGATAACCTCAATTGGACCTTTCTCCGAGAAACTCTTTCTGACATCGGATTGCCTGAGTCACTCACCACCATCATCATGCGTTGTGTAACCACGGTTTCGATGCAAGTACTGTGGCAAGGCGTCCCCTCGGAGTCCTTTACCCCTTCGAGGGGACTCCGACAAGGGGACCCCCTCTCGCCGTACCTTTTTGTGTTGTGTCTGGAAAGACTAGGACACCTCATTACCAAGGCAGTGGCTCAAGACTGTTGGAAACCGATAAAATTAAGTCGTACAGGACCTCCAATCTCCCATCTTTTCTTCGCAGATGACCTCGTGCTGTTCGCAGAAGCGGAGGAAGCTCAAATTCAGGTTATAAGACACTCTCTGGAGGTTTTCTGTCAGGCTTCCGGATAGCGAGTCAATATGGCTAAAACCAAGGTCTTCTTCTCAGCCAATGTGTCCAGGTCAGTGAGGGCCCAGCTAAGTCAACTCCTGCAGGTTTCGAGTACCCACAACCTGGGGAAGTATTTAGGAGTTCCGCTTTTACACGAGCGAATTCATAAACACACCTACCATCACCTCCTCGAGAAAATTCAAACCGACTGGCAGGGTGGCAAGGCCGCTCCCTTTCCCTCGCGGGCCGCATCACACTCACCCAGTCAGTCCTCGCTGCTGTACCGACTTATACGATGCAAACCGTTCGTCTCCCCCGTCATCTCTATGACAAAATTGAAAAGCTCATGCGGGATTTTATATGGGGCTCGAGGAGCGCGCAGAGGAAAGTGCACCTGGTCAAATGGGAGGCTGTCTGTCATCCTAAATCTGCAGGTGGTCTAGGGCTCAAAAGCCTTCGCACTATGAACGATGCTCTTCTCACAAAACTGGGGTGGGAACTGCTAACAAATCATACCGCGCTTTGGGTCCGGGTCCTGCGAGCGAAATATCAATTCGATCCCCAGTCCATTCCGCACTCGGTCACTAGGGGGAATGCCTCTGCCTGCTAGAGAGGCATTGCAGCCGTATGGCCTATCGTCTGCCGCGGGCTATCCTGGACCTTGGGCAATGGTCAACGAATCAGATTCTGGCGAGACAACTGGATGAAGGACCACAGTCCCCTTATAGAGCTTGTGATCGCTCCTCCCCCGGATTGCGATCTCTCCAAATCGGTAGCTGATTACATCACTGACAATGGAGACTGGAAATGGAGTTCTATCCACCCCTACCTACCTCACCCAGAGTGTCTGGCCTTTGCGCAAATCCATCCCAACCAGATCCCTAATGAGCTTGATTCAGTATACTGGGGACCTACCCAACACGGCGGCTTTACCGTCGATTCTGCTTACGGGCTCATCGAGGAGTTGCAATAGGAAGTCCAACCCCAGGATTGGGATATCATTTGGAAATGGCCAGGGCCACAACGCATTCGAACCTTCCTTTGGCTGGCAGTCAAGGACAAACTTCTCACCAACCAACAACGCGTGCTCCGACATCTCTCGGCAGACAGCAGGTGTCCCTTTTGTGGACAAGAGGAGTCCCTCTTGCATGTTTTACGGGACTGTCAACGGGTACAAACTTTCTGGAACCACTTCCCTGCCCCAACAATACTTCGGTCCGTCTCCCAACCAGGGGCGGCGGAATGGCTGCGGACCAACCTTAGGACCCGAACTTGCGTACACCATACTGGATGGCCGAGGATATTTGGCGTGGCTTGTTGGTTCTTATGGCAGTGGAGAAACAAAAGCTTGTTTGAGGATGGGTTCACATGGCCGGAACATGGTGCGAGGTATGTCTAGGACTACGTTGTTTGGATTGAGCGAGCGAGTATCCTCGAGGCTCGAGTATTCCCTCATCAGGGTCTGGCCCAGGGTCAATCAGTCAGTTGGGTTGCCCCACCGCTCGGGTGGGTCAAATTAAACACGGATGGGGCCGTCAACCGGGCTAACAATCACATTACCGCTGGGGGACTCATCCGGGACAGCCAAGGACAGTGGTGTGGCGGGTTTACACATAACATTGGAGAGGGGTCTCCTTTAACTGCGGAATTGTGGGGTGTCTATTTGGGACTCCAGTTCGCCTGGAATCAGGGACATCGATGCATCGTAGTCGAAGTTGACTCCCTCGAAGCCATGAATTTAGTACTAGCTTCCCCCATGGTACTCACTGAACCTAATGTTTTGCTTGCCGGTATCCGGGCGTTGACTCAACGTAGCTGGGAGGTATAGTTAAAGCATGTCTATCGTGAAGGCAACCAATGCGCCGATCGTTTAGCCGCTCTAGCAGCAACATTCGGGATGGGACTGCACGTCATTCGAGAGCCGCCACCGCTTCTCACTGAATTTCTCCGTCGCGATCAGCAAGAAATCTTGTACCGTCAGCATTTGAGTTAATTTAGGTTTGCCTTTGTATCAAAAAAAAAAAAATTATTATTGCATAACCATCCAACTTTAAACGTTTGGTTTGGTTTGGCTTGCACTAGGCATAGTGAGAGGGGTCTCATTCTCACAAAACAAAAAGATTATGGTCATCACGTGATCTAAGCTTCTTCAATGTCGATTAATTAATCAAAATTCAAAAAGGTTTTAAATTAGAAGGCACTATCGAAGACCTACGTTATAACTGATTATTGCTCCTGTCTGTTATATCTTTTGCACCGCCA
Source organism: Erythroxylum suave (assembly GCA_027563595.1). Classification (NCBI taxonomy): domain Eukaryota; kingdom Viridiplantae; phylum Streptophyta; class Magnoliopsida; order Malpighiales; family Erythroxylaceae; genus Erythroxylum; species Erythroxylum suave. The sequence goes on along the minus strand of JAOSBN010000008.1, from coordinate 6,031,502 downwards.
GTTCCTCTGCTATTTATCGAGTCTATATTGTTCGACGAAATGCCTGAACCATGCTTTCGTTTACTGTTTCCCCTATTAACTTCCGTTTTTGGCCTGATTTCTTCGCATATTTGAACACCTATTACGTACCAGTTTCTCTTTTCCACTCTAATTCCACAAGATATCAGAGGAAGACGCGGGAACGGATAGTGTCTGTGCGGTTTGTTTCCGTTAGTTCGCTGGGGTTTGAGGGCGTGAAGAGCAGGAACTTTAGGGATTGTTTTTGGGCGTGTAGTAGGTTTGTGAGGAGATCCAAAAAGGGTTGGGAAAGTGAGGGAGACTCTGCTTTGGAAGCGGAGATTTTGGAGTTCATGAACGATTCAGAGAACCCAAACGCGTTTCCAAGCAAGAAACAGCTTATTGATGCTGGAAGATTTGACCTTGTGGAGTCTATTCTGAAGCAAGGAGGTTGGCTTGCATTGGGTTGGGATTTGGATGACCATCAAAACCAGAAACAGGGGATTGTCTATAATGTAGATGATGGTTGGGGTTTACTGAGGGATAAAGAGTGCCATGACCCGTTGAACGAAGAAAGGGTTTTCGTGAACAGTGAGGAACAGAGCAGCTCTCAAGCTTCATTCTTTCACGTCGATTCTCATGCATCAGCTTCCTCGTCGGGTAGATCACTGTGAGGCTTCTACTTTCCGTCAATTGTTAACTATTTGTAGGTTACTTCGTGTTTGAGTAAGCTAGTTACTTGTTAAGTTTTGAAGTTTGTGAAACCAAGGTAAGCTTTTAGGATAAGCTTTATTGTCTGATTACCAATTTAGAGGTCGTGCCCCGTTGTCCATTGACACTGGGATGCGGCTTGAACGCAACGGGTGAGTGAAAGGTCACAATCTTGTCATTTTCATCATTTTTGGTAATGGGGATAAGCACGGTTCAGTAATTTTTCTTTCCAACCTTATCCGTATCTTCTTCCTCATTGTGATTTATAAATGAGTTAAGACAAAATAATTGTGACTTTTTCCATTTCAAGCTCTAGTGGTGTATATATTGTTAAGTGGCTTCCAGAGTTAAGACAAAATAGTTGTGACTTTTCCATTTCAAGCTCTATCCCAGTTTTTGAGTCTCCTTTTTTTTCATGATTGACCAAGTCTCTGGAATCTTAGACCTTTTTTACTATACTCTTAGAGAAACAGCGGCGGAGGATGACTCAGGGATTGATGGTATACTACATAGACTGGAAAGAGAAAGGAATATGAATCTTGGTTTTGGTTTGAGAGGGAGAGCTAGCTGTACTAATGTCCAAAGTAATGATCTTAAAAATGATTGTCTGGCTGGCGCTTCAAATGGGGTAAGTTCGTTTCTTATAATGTTTGGTGATGAGCTTCTGTAATTCTATGATTATACTGTAACTGTAATTGTAACCTAGTGACAGGATATAGTTCTTAACATCTCTTCCTACTACTAATGCCATTAATGAAACAATTGGTGGACCAATTATCCGAAACTATTTTGTATTAATGTTTCAACTCTTTTTTCATGTTAAGCATCCTGTTAGATTCATTTGGTATTCTTATCATTTGAAACCCATGAAATATTAATCAATTTGAGGGACAAATGACTGAAATCTGAATTATAATTGTACTGTAAAATAATGAGCAAGTTTCTCATAGCATGCAAGCATAAAGAACAAGATGAAACAAGCCAAAGCACTATATGGAGCTCTTCAATTTACACGAGAGGGGAAAAAAAAAAAAGGATAAAAGTTACTACTTTCCACCATAGCCAATTTAAAGGTCAATAATTTAGTAGTTTTGTTTCTGAAATTGTCTATCATCAAGTTAAGTTCAAACCAATGAATGGACAGATGGCTTAGGTGTATTAATTAGTCTGTTTAGTTTTTTCTGTATGAATGTCCATCTTCATTAGTTCCTATGTTCAATAAAATATTGGAGCAGCTTCATGCTTGTTCTTTACCCCTACTTGGGCTTTTTGTTGTATTGCAAAAGACAGTTGCTGGCCTAACAAGAAGCAACAAATTTGGTTCATTAACCCCCAAAACCAATGTAGCCTCCGACACAGTGGATCACATTGGCCACAAAAGTACGTCCTTGAGCTTTGATGGCAACAATAACTCACTAAAGTCAGATATGAAGAGGACTTGGGGCATTCAGAGAACAGGGAATTCAGATATGGAATTTGAAGGTATTCCATTGGCTGCTTTAGCAGGTTTCATTGCTAAACATCTCAAGTCTACTAGCTACTTTACCTGTATGCAATGTGCAGCTGATGAAGTTCCTCCTAGTGCGATGGAATCGAAGGTGGGTGATTTAGGAGATGAAATATTTGAAGTAAGGGTGGTTTCTAAATCTTCTCCAAACAGTAAGGAGGAATTCTCCCATGAAAGGACCTGTCACAACGACATAAGAAGCCGCCTTCAACACCTTGAGTTGGAGCTTTCCTCGGTACTTAAAACATTGAAGTCAAACACCGGTGAAGGTGCAGTTACAATTGTGGGTACCTAATATCTATGTTTTATGTCCACATTTTATTTTATTCTGTTTGTTGATAATCTTCACTTTGTATATTTGCTTTCACAAATGAAACGACTTCGGTATTTTGCTGACCTGGTTACTTTTATGTTTCTATTTTGTAAATGGTTGCTTATATATTGTTTAGCATGAGAATATGAGAATTATTTTAACACTTATCGATTTAAATGATCATTGCTATTGATTTAATTTTGGTCACCATGTACAAGCTAGTGATGAAGGTCTATGATTAAGCTTTTATTCATAGGTTAGACTTAGAATTTTCTCACCTTTTGCACAGCAAATTGGCAGATGGTTTCTTTAATGTTCTTTAACCTCGAGATTTATTTTGCATTAGGGTGATGAGAACACCACAGACAATTTGCTTAAGCTTTCTGATGCTTGGGAGTTCCAAGAAAACGAGATCATGAATGCTCAAGATAAGCTGCGCTCTGTACGGGCAAAACTAGCAGTATTAGATGGGAAAATGGCACTTGCAGTAATGTATGCACAAATTTATTAGTGCCATGGTACTTAGCTCTAGTTTTCCTTTAACAATGTCTTGTTATGATTCTCACAGTGATGCACAAAAGATAATAGAAGAGAAACAGAAGAAGGTTGATAATGTTCACAGAGCCTTACAAATTCTTCGTACTGCTTGCATAGTATGGCCTAATCCTGCCTCAGAGGTGCTCTTGGCGGGATCTTTTGATGGTTGGACCACCCAGGTTTTTTCCCATCTCACTTGCTCAGTCAGAATTACTGGTACGATGTGAGTGACGACCATTTCCTTTATTGCATTGCAGAGAAAGATGGAAAAGTCAAGTACGGGCATCTTCTCCTTGTATTTAAAGTTATATCCAGGTCGTTATGAGGTAAGTCGTTTTCCAACTTGATTTTATGTAGTTCATAGGTGCTTATTTCCTTGAATGAGAGTTTTCTCAGCATTTTACGTTACGGCACAGATTAAGTTCATAGTTGATGGTGACTGGAGGATTGATCCCCTGCGTCCTGTTGTCAACAATAACGGATTCGAGAACAATTTGCTAATCATCACGAGTACATAGAGTTACTCAATGGTGGACACTGAGAAGACAAAGCCAGTACATATGACAGATCTTTTTATTCATTGCCTTGTATACAGATGGTGTAAAAGGTCGAGTTCTCAAGGGAGTTTCCTCCGTATTTTCCAAGCAAAACTCATTCCAAACCACTTTGGATATATTTATGTAGAAAAGCTTTTCCATGTAAAATATAGGTGATGGAATACTAGATAGACGATTCCATCATTCACCTGCTAATTCCAGCTTAAAAATTCTTGTTTAACTAGATAGACGATTCCATCATTCACTTGCTAATTCCAGCTTAAAATTGGTGTTTTAACTTTTTTTACCTTTTCAGCTACCAACTTTGTGGTACATCCTCAATCAGTTCCTCTTCAGGTTGATCAAATTAATTTTGGTTTCTCTTCAAAGTTCAAACTAGTCAAATATATATAATAAACTCATTCATAATTTTACTTTGTTTGTTTTTAAATTGGTCTATATCATGGCTGAGGGATTAAAAAGAAATATTTTCCTTCCTCAACAATTGAAATATAAAATTAGAAAGGTGAGCAGACCGGTTGAACCACGAAGAAGGGTGAATGTGGGAATCTCGGAAGTCCTTACTTCCCCGACCGAATTTAAGCTATTGAACTTAAGATAAGCAGCGTACTCACTCGATCACCTACTTGTGTAAGGTATTTAAGTACGGATTGGATTATGTAATATTAAATTGAATGAGTTTTCATTTCATATAATACGAACATCACTTTTAGTACCTACGGAGTAAACTTTCATGTCTGCTATGTCGTATTTTTGTAAGAGCTCATACTCGTATTCAGTATGATAATGGTGTCGAACTGACTCTCTTGCAGAAAATCATTGGCAGATCAACCTGAGATGTAGAGCTCATACTCGTGTTCAGTATGATAATGGTGTTGAACTGACTCTCTTGCAGAAAATCATTGGTAGATCAACCTGAGATGTAAATCCAAAACATCTTACATTGACGAGGTAACCCACACCAAGAGGTCACGCGTACGAGATATCACGATTTATTCTCAGAGTGAAACAATGATTTTGGTTCTGTGAAAAGATAAAATATCGCTTCCATAAAGACTCAATTATGTCTTGCCCACACTTGCTTAGTTGCTTTCCCTAAACCAAAACAATTGTAGATTACTTTGTACGGCTTTCCTCAAATCATTCTCATGTCTTTATTGGACTTAAATGTCTATACTTTGTGTGCTTGACGATGATCCAAGGAAATGCTTAAACTACTTAAAATTTATCAAGCTGTGGCATGAACAATGAACTACACTTTTAAATTTATCAAGCTGTGGCATGAACAATGAACTACACTTCTTCGGTATTCTAAGGGATTTGATAACTGTCATCTAGTACTTAGTATGGAAGTTGGTACATTACAGGGAACCCTGCTGAAAGCTTCCAAGATCTTGGGAGCTTTCTTAATATTATGCCCTGAAGAGGACCTTTAACACCTTCAGCTCTATGCAACAAACAACTACCAATAGTAGTTTCATGATATTACACCTTGCACAATAATGTCAGAAATTACCACAATTTTGAGAATAGAAGTGAACCGGACACTGAAGAACTCACCGTGATCTGTACAGCGTTTAGGACAAGCTCTACGATTCTGAAATATTTTCAGGTTTGGTACTGGAGATTGACCTCACAAAATATGTGAATCCACTGCCACAATAAACTTCTATTCTGGATTCTTCATCCCAAACTTCATGATGCAGAGAAAGTGTTTGAGGGTTAATTTGATCACTCGTGTTCCCCAAGCCAAGTTGCCCATGTTCCCCCCAACCCCACATCTTGATTGCTCCATCCACTGTTATAAAATCACAAATGAAAACGCTAAAAATACAAAAGCATATTGTTTAATGATCCAATAAGAAATGTAAATTTGCGTCTTGAAACAATCATTTACATGTCACTAAAGCGGAGTGTTCAGCTCCAGCTGAAATCTGTTTAATTTTCACACCATCAAGACCAAGAACTCTAAGCAACCCTGCTTCTGAGAAATATGATTTCAAGTCTAGCAATGCATTAGTAATGGAAGGCACACCAAGTTCGATATTACTTGAAATTATCTCAAAGATATACCAGGAGCATGCTTCAATAGGTTCATTTTCTCAAGATCACTAAGCACTCCATGGCGGACGCCACCAAGCATAAATACCTTGCCATCTCCTGTTATGGATATAGCCACAGGAACAGAACCGTTATTAGCATATGATACACCAGATCCCCTAAATAGATACTAAGGTGAGTAGGTGTAAAGAGTATGTAAGGGTGAAATTCATGCATCCACCTGTCAATACCAAGGCATGATTCCATCCAAGAGCAACTCCCGTGAATGACAATGGTGAAAGGAGACGCTTAGGAGTGTTAGAATCCCAAGTGCCAGCAAACCCTCTTCCCCAGGTGTACAGATGCCCATCAGCTGACGGGACCAGTAGACATCATAGTATATGTTGAATAAAAACATCAAGCTTATTTTGAAATCAATGCTTCAATCAAAACCGGAAAGTAACTGCTCTCACCAGATAATGCCGCACTGTGATCTCCATTTGCCCTGATGCTGACAATGTTAATATCTTCAATTCCACATGTAACTTGAGGAAGATTTACTGATTTTATTTTATCTCTACAAATTCCCAGTTGACCACGTTTCCCAGAACCAAAACCATAAACTTGGGTCTGTGAATAATCTGCATAGAAATGAGAAGAACCAACTTGAACTGAATGGATTGGTTAGATTAATGTTCTAAAAATATAAACCTGGTTTACCAGAATTGGGGATTTAAGTCCCAAGTTAAGCCAACTCACTTCATTGAACCGCAAGCCACTTACCAAAGTTTGCCACAGAGAAATCAATCTTGATGTTCTTCATTATTTAAGCAACAGATCATGCTTATCCTGCTGTTTGTGTATGTTTTCTTAACCAAATATATCAAAGAACTTGAAAGAAATATATATATTCTATCTCCATCTACTTATAAATTGTAATTACATAGTTGGAAGCAATATTTGTAACAAGATATCCCAATTCCTAACCACAATGAAATGGGCCTTCTATCTAAGTTGATCACATTGTAACTCCAAAACATGGAAGAACAGTCCACAATCCATTTACCTCTCAATAAGACAAGTGAATGTCGCATGCCACATGCTATCTGCTCAACATGGTCAGTACCAAAGAACAAGACTTTAACAGGAGTACAATGTGATCCATAATCACCATGTCCAAGCTGGCCAAACGAGCCATCTCCACAAGTGAAAAGGCACCCTGAGTCTGAAAAGAGATACAAGCATAGAAGGTTTCAGCAAACAACAACTATAAAACGAAACTTAGACCTTTTCTCCATTGAATCCATATCCGATTTGGACATAAAGAATACATTTTAACAGTAAGAAAGTAACTAAAGGGCCTAGCATATAATAGGAAAGTCACAGGTTACAAAATTCATTACATTGGAAGGAATTGATGTCATGATATACCAGGATGAACCTGAAACAAAACCAGAGTGATTCCAACCAGCAGAGACATGAGTTATCACATAACTCTCCAAGAATTTCACAGGCACTGGATATAAGCAATTGACCATCTCTCCATGGCCTAGTTGCCCAGAAGTCCCCCTACCCCATGTCAGAACCCTTCCATCTACAAATCAACTCATCGAAACATTTACGTAAGAAATCAAACAGGAAACTAATTAGTACAAAATTTTGATGAGTTCATATGAAGTAAAACCGAAATAAAAACAAGCATCCAAAAGGGTCGGTACACACCGGAGATCAGGGCAAGAACATGAGCACCACCGCAGGCGAGCATGGAGAGGGGTTTTCTGGAGAGTGAAGGGAGGTGGAGGAGTCGAGGGCTGTGTTCGTCCTCTAGCTTGCCGGTGCCCAACTGTCCATCAGTTCCCGCCCCGCAACTCCAGACTTCTTGCTTTTGTATGTTTACATGCTCTGTGACTTCTTGTTTTCTTCTTTCCTTGTCTTCCATAATTGGAATCTCTCACAAGTCACAACTTTCTGGATGGCCACTACCAAGCGTCAATACCTGTCCGGCGTAGCCAAATCTTGGGAGACTAGCACAAGAAACACGATTTCAATAGTTTGGAGAATCTAATACAGAAGTTTTGATGATTTTATTATCGTGCTTTTAATTCAAAACATTATCTTTTTAGAAGTTGATATGTTTACAATCGTTGGAATTTTTTCTTAAAGAATGTACCATTTTAACAATTTAATAAATTTACGATTGAGCTAATCAAATTTAATTTAGATAAAGATAATAAAATAATTTAATAAAAAAATATAAAATTAGCTATCAATTAACAATTGATAAAATCAGCTAGCAGCAAATGTAATATGTTGATTGCTAAAAAGAACACATTCTCGAAATATTCTAAATGTCAAATGGACCAGACTCCAAGCCCTATTGGAAAGTCAAGTCTCGCAGGGTAAATTCTCGAAATATTCTGATTGTCAAGTGGCGTAGAATGTACGATTTTAACAATTTAATAAATTTACGGTTGAGCTAATCAAATTTAATTTAGATAAAGATAATCAAATAATTTAATAAAAAAATATAGATTTTTTATTAAATAAGAAAGATCTGTTATTTATCAAAGTTAGGGTAATAACCCCAAACTATAAACGAGATATACAAGTAAGAGTGTCGAGCTAACTGATGAGCTTCGAAATTGAAGTGCCTACTAATCCAACGCACTAAAACGTCAGTTTCACGCTGGAGAATAGCTAAGCAATCATCTCTAATTTTACCAAAATCAGATGAGTCCTCCATAAGTGAGTGAAAAGAGTAATAAACTTCCTAAGCATCCACTGCAATAGAGTACAATCCATGGAGATGCAACTCAATCAAGAACATAAGAGATCGACAAGCTATAGCTTCTGCAATCTTAGGCTCAAACACCCCTAGAGACAGACCTGAGAGAGCAAACACAATAGTCCCTGCGCTGTTTTTAACCACTGCTGCATAACCACTTTTGTTCAAGTGGGGAAAGGACGCTGCATCTACAAAGCAACTCTACTGCACTGAAACACCTCTGTGTGGAGGACCAGCAATAATGCCAGCCGACTGAGAGGAGCCACCGGGACTGGTGGATACAGCAGATTATAAAGGGCTCTTGCTGCTGTCCAATCTTGAAGAAACGAAGAGGCTAACCTGAAAACTTGTGAGCAAGATGTGATCTTAGCTTCCTAAACAAACCTATTTCTACTGCACCAGATTTGCTATAAGACCATGCAAACCTTCCCCATTTTATCAATAGGAACAACCTTATAAGCACACATGTAAGTAGAGTTGACCCAAATAAGCTAAAATTCAACCCAAATGCATGTCAAATCTCTCTAGCTACATAGCAGCCCAAAAAGACATGAAAACAGTCTTCATTACCTTTACAATGGCCACATCTTGAGTCAATGTCGATTCCTCTTCTAAATATTCGCTCTTTGGTGGGAAGAATATCCCTTCAAAGTCTACACATAAAAGCTTTAACCTTTGGAGAGATTTGTAATTTCCACAAAAACTCCAATATATCTTCTCGCTCAGCATAAGGACCCTTCTTCAAAATAAGGGCTTGGTAATACCCAGACTTGACAGTGTAATTACCCCTCTTATCAAAGTGCCATATCCATTAATCATGTCTACGCCTCAAACCTAGCGGGATCTTCAAAATATGATTCACATCTGCCGCACAACACACTTCTTGAATCTTCTCCACATCCCAGCATCTGTTCTCCCAATTAATAAAGGCCCGAACCATCAGATTACAATCCCTAGCCCCTAGTCCTTCAAGCAATCAAAAGTTAGATTCCCTAGGTAGCCACGGATCCAACCAAAAATTGGTTGATTCCCCATCTCTAATCCAAATTATGGCACCCAACTTAATCAATTCCTTTGCTTGCAGGATGTCTCTCCATGTGAAACTTGGGTTAGAACCCAAACCAACATTCATGTAGTTCCCTCTACAAAAATATTTAGCCTTGAACACCCTAAAAAAGAGAGTGTTGGATTCTGTAAAGAGTCTCCAACCTTGCTTAGCAAGAATTGCTAAATTAAAGCACCTTAAATCCCTAAAACTCATGCCACCATTTGCTTTACTATCACACATGCGGTCCCATGACAACTAGTGAATAGTGTGCCCACCCTCCTTTTTCAAACCCCACCAGAATGAGTTCATGATTTTTTGCAATTCCTCACACAAAGCTTTTGGAAGCATAATGACACTCATACAATAAGAAGGAATGGCCTGAGCAATAGATTTTAGGAGTACCTCTTTACTAGCTCTGGATAAAATACTATTGTTCCAGGAGTTCACCCTATGCCATAATTTATCTCTGATGTAATTGAAGATATTTTTCTTCTCCCAATAAAAGATGGTAGCCCCAAATATTTCCCTTGATTTAACGGGGTGTAAACCCCAAGAATATCAGATAATTTCCTCCGCTCATCAAGCCTAACATTTGGGCTAAAAAGAATGCTCGATTTTTTATAATTGATAGACTGACCAGAAGCTGCTTCATATTTCTTCAAAATACTCTTAATGGCACCACATTCAACCTCAGAAGCATTAAAAAACAATAAGGAATCGTTTGCAAAAAATAAGTGAGAGATTCGTGGCCTCTGGAGTTAGCTCGGCACCCATGAATAAACCCTCTCCGCTCGACTTGACTAAGGAGGCAAGAAAGACCTTCTGAACAGATAATAAACAAGTTAGGAGAAATAGGATCTCCTCCTTGACGGAGTCCTCGACTTGGAGTGATAGGGCCAATCTCACATCTATTTAACAAAATTGAATAGTTGTCCCGCACACAAAGTATCATGAACTTAATCCACCACATATCAAAACCCAAAGAAAGCATCATAGTTTCAAGGAAACCCCAGTCTACTCTATCATATGCCTTAGAGATGTCCCTCTTCAACGCAGCGGGGG
>JAOSBN010000008.1:6004516-6015844 GCA_027563595.1 Erythroxylum suave | reverse complement strand
CAGAACCTAATGCTTATTCTTCTATTCAATCTCTTTTTGGTAGCTTGGAGTGCTAATTGTTCTCATTGGCTTTGGTCAAGAAGAATGGTCTTTTAGGGTTATCACAATTTGTTAGCACCTTAAAATGACTGTGCAAGGAAATAAACCTCTATTTTTGTTTAAGTTAAAATCTATTAAAAAAGGTGAGAATGATCATAAAGCTCTAGTTGATAAGGTAAGTCAAAAATTGCATATGCTTATGGTATGTCAAAACTAAGTAGATATTTCAATGAAGCATCTAAAAGAGCAAGTCGAGCGGAATTTATCATTTTAGGATGTTGGGACTACACAATCATAAGTTTCATCTCCTTTAAAATGTGGCATTTAATGTGTTAGTTCCTTTAACTATAAATACTCTAAGGGTAATGTTTAACATAAGAATTGTGTTGTTACAGAACTAATAAAATCATTTGATGAGAATGAATTGTGGTCATTTGCTTGAATAGTGTGAGATTAGTTTCCAATTACATGCAAATATGGAGATAAGGACTTTGCCTTCTCACATATATGATCTAGTTCATACCAGGTTGTCTTTGTATAAGACGATCTCATATTTGTATATGATAATTGGATATGGAATGCATAAGTGGCTTGCTACTTAGGTTTTGAATGTTGGTACAGGCTTATAATTGGTAACCAAATCTAAATTTAAAAAATCCCATGGTAAAAGGTCAAAGAAGGTTATGATTGAGAAATAGAGTTAAGAGCCCTAAATTTAGTCATATTTTCGTTGATTTTTAGTGTGATTTGGGTTAATTAAGAAACTAAACTAAAAGCCTTTAATTTATAATTAATGAAAATATGATTTTAAGTGCAATTCATTGCCTCTTATCAATAAAGTGTTTTCACTGGTAGTACAATAGGAAAGGTAATTGCATTCTAATTATGTTTCTAATATTAATACTAATGCTTTTGTTGGTAGATCAATTAGTTTTTTTTAATAAAGATGTTAATGGAAGTTCTACTAGATGCAATACTTTTAGTGATAAGAGAAGATTGAGACATGAAGACCTTTATGCTAATACTAAGTAAAGGCTTTTGTATGTGTTTTATTAAAAAATGGACATACATTTGGAAGATGATATAACAAGCATGACATTTCCATTAGTTATAAATCACATTACAAGTCTTGTTTTGAGATAGTTTGTAACAACCTAGACTACCTGCCCACATATATTTTCTGCTTTGGGCTTTGGACCCAGCCCAAATCCTCACGTTTTTGCTCTTCCCAGTCCATCCGAGAAAATATGCTTTTAGGGGAGAGATTTCCATACCCTTATAAGGCGTCCTTTGTTTCCCTTTCCAATCGATATGTGATCTCACATTATCTACCCCTTGGAGGCCTAGCGTCCTTGCTGGCATGCCAACCCAGGTACTGGCTCTGATACTATTTGTAACAGCTCAGACCACTTGCCCACAGATATTGTCCTCTTTAGGCTTTGAGCCCAGCCCAAACCCTCACGGTTCCAACTCAGCTAGGAAAACCCAAAGCGAACAATATCTATGGACGGGTGGTCTGGGCTGTTACAAATGATATTAGAGCGGATTCCTGACCCATTGTGCCAGCAAGGATGCTGGACCCAAAGGGGGGTGGCCAACGAAGACGCTGGGTCCAAAAGGTGTGGATTGTGAGAATCTCACATCGGTTGGAGAGGGGAATGAAGTACGCCTTATAAGGGTACGGATACTTCTCCCCCATAAATGCGTTTTCTCGACTGGGCTAGGAAGAGCAAAACCGTGAGGGTTTGAGTTGGGTCCAAAGCTCCAAGAGGACAATATCTGTGGGCGGGTGGTCTGGGCTATTACATAGTTAGTTAGGTTTATGGACCAGTTCTTGTGGAAACTAATTATCTCAATAATTCATTTATGATAGTAATAATACTATTTCAAAGTCTCAAAGTACGGGTGATAGTATTGCTTCTCGTAATTTTTCTTTTATTAGAGATCAATATGTAAAATTTCTAAGCAAGCTTTAATAGTCTCTTTCAAGCATTACTTTAGTTTTCTCATCTTTGCCAAAAATGCAACAGACTCAAGTGTCTTAAGTAAATATTTGGCACACTATAGTTTCACACCCTATTAATATGGTAGGTAGACATATCACTTAGTTCTTTTTCTAAAATAATTGTTGATTATAGTGAAATAATTAATATAGGACCTATTGATCATATAACATGCTTATTTATATTTTTAATCAATATAAATCTATTTAGAATGCCCGTATGAAATTACGAAATCAATCGCAAGTTCCTATTGCACATATATGAATTGTTAAGCTTTCTTCTTTATTGACATTGTTGGATGTTTTCTTTATTATTTTTTTCAAATTTAATTTCATCTTTACAAGTAGATTGATAGGTGCTTTAACTTGTTATTGGCCTTTTTAATCCAATTTATGTTTCATCTAAGATCTTAATATGTCGAGGATGATTGGATTGGCTAAAAAGGTCAATGGTTTATATTAGTAAGAGATTATAATTCTTTTCATTGTAATCCCATTATTACCGATAAAGTGAGTCTTTAACATTATAGGTTAGAGTACCTATTAGATGCTAGATTGAAATTGTTTGCCAATGTTAGTCCTATAAATACAACATTTTGTATCACATTCACCTCATGAGATTTGTCCTTTTGCTAGGTAAAAACAAGTTCCTTTTCCTATTAGTGATACTACTACTTATGTTTACTTTGACTTAATTTATGTTGACATTTATATACATACCATAACAATTATAGGTCAACATTACTTCTGCACAATTTTTGATGAATTAAACATTATTATATGGGTTTATCTTATGAAATTTAAGTGTGCAGCTAGGCCTCTTTTACAACAATTATCTTGTTTATTGAGATACAATTTGATAAAAAGGATTAAAGAGTGATAAAATATGCTAGAATTTTATGACTCAAAAGGCATTAGTCATCGAACTTCTTGTGTAAAGATGCCTCGATAAAATAGTGTGATTGAAAGGAAACATCAACATATCTTCATTGTGATAAGGACTTTACAAATGTAGGCTCATCTTTTAATATAGTTTTGTAGTGAATGTGCTTTACATATAGTGTTTCTTATTAAAAGAATACCCTTTTTTTTCATTTGTAATATCACATCTTATGAAAAACTTTTTCATATTATTCCTAGTTTAGTTCTTTAAGAGTATTTGTTTTTTAATACTTTACTTTTAATGATGGTAATTTTTAGAATGAAATTGAGTTTAAAGTAGTTAAATGCATGTTTTCATGATAACTGTAAGGTGTGAAGGGTTACAAGTTATATAATTTAGATATTAAACAAGTGTTTGCTTCTAGCGACGTGGTGATTCTCTATTGATAAACTTAATTTAGGTCCTAATTATGTGTATGTTTTACCTCATTTAATATGATTATTTCTGTTTGTGCTCCTTTAATTGATCAAGCATCTCTAGTTCTTTCTACTCCCAAAGCACATTTACCTAATTAATCATCTTCAGTTCATTTCAAGCAGAGTACAAGAGTACAAGATTTAGACATTCCTTTACTTATCTTGACTTTTATTATCCATATTGCTTACTAGCCCTCATTCCATATTTGCAATCATCATGTAACTATTTATCTTTTAATCATTGTGCTTTTTCTTTAGGTATTGATTCTAAATAGGAACTTAAAACATATAAAGAGGTTGTCCAACAAAAGTTGCAAAAATTAAAACCCTTAATGATAATCAAACGTGGGAAATTATTGATCTTCCTTCTGGTAAACAAGCCATTGGATGCAAATGAGTTTAGTAAAAGCAGGTAGTATCTTAAAATTATATCCAATCAACAAGATGGCTACTGTGTCAACATATAATTGGTTTTTGCATCAACTTGAGATTGATAATAATTTTTACGTGGGGGATTTACATAAAGAAGTTTATATGAAGTTATATGATGGTTTTTCTTCTTTTAATTCCTCTGTAACTTCCAAGTTGCTTAAATTCCTTTATAGGTTAAAGCTTAATCATATGCCAAATTATGATAAGCATTATCTAATTATGGTTGTCATTAAGTAAATGTTGATCGTACTTTGTTCCTTAAGTTTTTAGCTACACTTTTTCTTACATTATTAGTATCTGTTAATAATGTGATCATGGTTAATAATGATTTTTATCAAAATTTTGCCATTAAAGTTTACTCTGAAGCGCTTTCTTGGCTTTTAAGTTGTTGGATTCTCGGTTGGTATTAATCTTCATCAAAATAAATATACCTTGAACTTATTAAAGGACATATTTGTTATTGATTCTAAACCAGTTTCTACACCTATATTGTCTTCTTACAAATTGACTAAAGATGGGGGTTCTTTACTAACAAACATCTCTTCTTATTGTAGGCTCATTAGAAAACTCTTGCATTTGAAAATTTTTTGACCAAATATTAGTTTTGTTTTGCAATAATTGTCTTAATTCTTTAAAGGGTTGTTTGGTTCCATTTTTTGTTGTTGTTGTAGTCTTTAGTTTTTGTTTCCAGTTTCTAGTTTATATTTTTCTTTCAGATAAAAATAAAAACCTGTTGGGTTGTTAATATCAACGTAGTTATTTTTTATTACTGATAATAATTACATATTAGGTAAAGCTTAAATATAACTTATATTTTCATCTCTTGTATAACATTATTGACAAATTATCAACAAAATTATTATATTTATTAAAATAAATAAATTAAAGATTCAACTTTATTTAAAAATTTTATATTTTGAAGATATTTTAAATTAACTTAAATTAAATTTATTTTATTTATTTGCATAAATTAAATTATCCATAATTCTTATTAATAACTAATTTTAATTAATTAAATATATAATATTAAAATAAATTATTCATAATTCTTATTAATAATTAATATATTAAATAACAAAATATTATATATTTAATTGATAGTAAATCAAATTATTAGAAAATAACAAAAAAAACTTTTATGATTTTCATAATTTTTAAAAATGAGATGAAACTAAAACCAAAAACTAAAAAAAAAACATAATTTTTTTACTAAAAATTAAAAAACAAAAACAAAAAATAAAAATAGAGGCAACCATCTCACTCCCACCTATACCTATTTTCAGGTAGCTCATAAAGTTCAGATATCTAAAAGCTGTACCTGAACAGGGTAATTTCTTTCCAGCTTTTCCTGATCTCAAGGTTCAGGTCTTCTTAAATTCTAACTGGACATCTTGTTCAAATAGTAGTATTGAATATTATATGTTCTTAGGTTCATCGCTAGTCCGTTGGGAAACAAAGAAACAATTTGTTACTTCTTGTTCTTCTTTTGAGGTGGGTATTATATAATTGTCTCCATTGTTTGTGAACTGCAATAGTTGTAATACTCATTAAAAAAAGATTCACACATTTCTTCTGAGGCCTATTCTATGATTTTGTGATAATTTATGTTCTTCTTATATTTGCTAAAAACAAAAATTCTCGTGAACACACTAAGCTTCGAATTGGTATGATGAAATCGTTGCCTGTCTCTTCTTCGATCAACTCACTAAATCTTGGATGCGAAGATCTGTACTGAATGTGACATGCGACAGCTGCATAAAATAAAAAGAATCTTAAGACAGACAGACGCTCTTGTTCCGTATATCTATGCGAGATGTCCAAATGGCAATGCAAGTCACCGGGATTAATCTCTTTGGGTTATCAATTATGTATGACTGATTCATAGGCTTTTCCCTTTTCGATTCATGGCATCCATTTGTCACAAAATTTGGTATACTATGTAATATAATCTATTGTTTGATAGTGGTTGACCTGTATCAGCTTACGACTTATGCATTCTTTATATATATATAATATGTACATATTTTTATTTCTTTGAACTTAATAAAATTCGATTTGAATGTATAATAATTTAAATTATAAAATAATTTAAATTATTTTAAAATTTAAATTATTATTATTATTTATTATGCTGTAGGTCCAGGATGCGTAAATGGCCACCACCAATAAGACAAACATCATTTTCTTCGAAATATTATGAGTATTAACACGGTACCATTGCAGGTCTTTAATTTGTCTATTCTCATATGGAAGCATCTATCCTTGTTGAAGAGAAAACTATGAGTCTGAATGGCTTAAAATGTGTAAAAGAAGCAATTTCCAAAAGTCCTGTGTAATAATATATCACCTTACGTACGACTAACATGGTCTAGCGTTTTTATTTTGGATTAAAACATATAAAAGAACACAGTCTCTTCCGCCACCATTAATTTAAACAAACTTATAGATAAATTTGTGTTATTTGATTGTTACAATATATGTTTAACACGTTATCCTTCTAACCTGACCCCAAAATGGAGGAGTAGTTCCACTGCTTATGTTCTTGCGCTGGTATCACAACCCACAGGATTCAAAGCTTTGGTTTTCGTGTCAGAAGTATCAACGATAAACAAAATTCAGACAACATGCAAATAACCGAACCAGGACTTCCCCGTTGGTTTGGTTTGGAAGGAGTCTTTTCAATGCTGATGAACGAATAATTATTTAACTCTTAAAATTGGTTCTTCAACCCGAGATTTGTGAATTATGAACTATTAAATGTATGTTGAGGATTTATCTGACAAGTATCACACACTAAGTAGTTTCTGAAAAAGGGTAGCTTCAGTTGACCATCGACATGTTGACCAACAGGATGGAATAAGGAACTAGTAGGGCCATGCATGATGCCAACACGGCGGGTTCTGCGATGCTGCCAACTTGCGTATAATCAAAGTATCGGTTCACTGTGATCCGTTTTCCAACATAAAACAAAATAGAAGTAACAACTATCAGAGTTTTAAACAATTTTCTTTTGACAGGAATCAAAGCTTTAACCTTCGTTCTTGGACGAACCTCCAATGTCCTGTAACGGATAGGAAATCCTGAAACAACCTCAGGGATACGTCTTACATCTAACGCGTTTAACTCAAGGTGAGGCCATTCAACCTAGCTGGTAAGCATCTCAACTCTTCACCTTTCTTTGTCACTGGATATTAAAACCACCGATATTATTACATTCTCTATCTTCCTCTCATCAATCTCTCAACAAAGCCAAAATGGTCACCCCTAGTTGGCGATGTTTTTAATACGGTTACATTGTTTCCCCTTCGACTTCTCTTGTTTGTTTTTAACCGTTTAATTTATTATTGTTGAAAACATAGTAAAGAAAACTGGGATAGTGATGGATATTATCATCATTCTCTATTCTGGTATTTGCCGTAATAATCCCAAGTCATTAAAGTAATTTGGTTAGAAAGATATCAAGTACAGCCCCTGACTTCGGATTCCTATGTTTTCCTGCTCAAGCTGCAATAATCCCGTTATTGTTCTTCCCCACTAAATAACACAGGTTCTCATTTCACTCAATACTCTTGACTTTCGTATTTCTTATATGTGCATGTGATGGCTTTACTCTATGATATATAATCCTTGAAAGTATTCCGTTGGTTTTGCTCATGTAATTGGTCAGTGTAAGAAAAACAATCCACACTCTCAATTTTTTGTTGCTTGTTTCTTGTTTTCAGGAGTATTTGTTTACTTTAAGAAAATTTCATTTTTTGTCCCTGTAGGAAATGCTTCATAAGTATGGTTGTTTTTCCATTTATTGGATGTTCAATTCAAGAGCTTGCACGTTTGGAGCCCTTTTACTCGTGTGGCTGTGTTGGTCTCTATTATTAATTGAAGCTCGAAGTAGCATTACTGATCCTGTGGAAGGTGATTCTGCTAGATCTCCTTTTAGTTTCCCCAGAAATCAACTATCTTCAGTTGAATATTTTGCCACAATTCCAGAACTTTTTTTTCCCTGTATGTAATCACCATTGAGTAAATGCGTGCATTTGCATACTCTATCACCAATTAAGTTCATTACTTATCACAAATTCTTTTATCACCAACTAAGTTCATTCAAGAAATATCAAGTCTATTTCATGCGTGAAAAGCCAGAATTTGCATTGTTAACAGAATTCTTGCGTAAAGGATTGATCTTTTTTCCTCTTTCCACCATTCTGTTTGCTCCAAGGGAGTGAAATGAAGGTATTCTGTTTAAAACTGTAGTGGCCGCATTGCGGGATATAAAGAACAAACTTATTGATGTCAATGGGAACTTGACGAACTGGAATCGTGGGGATCCATGCACCGCAAATTGGACTGGAGTTTTATGTTTCAGTACGACAATGAACGATGGTTATCTTCACGTCACAGAATTGTAACTATCAAATTTTCTTCCAAGTCTCTTCTTATGTCTATATGGAAATTAAGATCATGTTAACAAGCCTTCTGGTATCGTTTTTCTTCCGATTCTGATAATTATGTTCTATTGGAACTAGTTTTACAGTTATGCAAATCGGTATGAGAACTATGTCGAACAAGTGAAAAGTTTATTAACGAATGTTTTAGGTGGTGGTGTTTACAAAATCATATGCTTTGTGAAATGATATGTGTTTCCTTTAAATTGATCCGATGCAGGCAACTATTAAGCATGAATTTGTCAGGAAGTTTGCATCCATCTCTTGGACGCTTGTCTTATCTGCGAATACTGTAAGTGTACGTCACCTGTATAGCTCTCTTTACACTAAGCAAAAGTTCTATAAGGATTATATTTCCATTTTCCTTCTGTCCTATATTCTATCATCTGTCTTCTCACAGGGACTTCATGTGGAACGACATAACTGGCAGTATTCCCAAGGAAATAGGTGACATCAAATCTTTGGAACTCCTGTAAGTTTCAGTTACATACTCATTTGATTAAGCTCTCTCTCTTTTGTATTAACTGCCCTTGGTGATTTTTATTTGGTCGATTTCTTATTCTATATCTGGAACTTCTATTTTCAGGCTTCTAAATGGAAACCAGTTGACAGGTTCTCTGCCTGAAGAGCTTGGTTATCTGCCACTCTTGGACAGGATACAGATTGATCAGAATAAAATATCTGGACCACTGCCTAAGTCGTTTGCATACTTGAACAAAACAAGGCACTTGTGAGTGCTCTATATAGCTTTAAGTTACTGCTGGAACATTTTCATAGAATTGCTTGCGTTAAACTGATCTTGCAATTCTTCTCCTCGGCAGTCACATGAACAACAATTCAATTAGTGGTCAAATCCCTCCTGAGCTGTCCAGACTACCAAGTCTTGTCCACTTGTAAGTTGGTATTAGCTAGTTTTCCGGTGTTTGATATGGATAAACAACTCTCTTCATTATTAACTTATTTCTCTAAGACATCAATACTGTTCATATGTGGATGAATACTTGCAGTCTTTTGGACAACAACAACTTATCGGGATATCTTCCACCAGAGTTCTCTCAATTCCCAAACTTGCTAATACTGTTGGTTTCTCTTATCTATCAGGACATTATGAAGCATGATTAATTGTTTATTCTGTACAATTTTACTTCAGAAGATGCCGTTTGTCTGGATTTCTATCTGAAACTCCCATGCCTCTCCCTTTTTCTTTCTTTGCAGTCAACTCGATAACAACAACTTTAATGGTGGGACGATTCCAGATTCTTTCGGAAACATGACTAAATTGTTGAAGTTGTAAGTACAAACTACACCTTAAAAGCTAGTAAGTGGTTATTGAAAGAGTGGATATGGTTAAAAGAAGATGCACTTCTAGCAATTGATATTTGTGGATAAAAACCTTTGATCCTTCATTCATGCATTCTCTCTTTTAAGGTAGAGACAAGTACATTTCAGCGAATTGAGGACTGAAATAAAGAAAAGTTTTGTGGTTGCCGAAGTTATGACTGCATCATACAATAAGAAGATTATATGGTTTGATCTGAAGTTGCCGGATAGTCATACTACTGTTTGCTTTTGGCACGATATCTTCTGTTATACCTTGTTCCCTTTGCCTTATCTTCTTCGCACGGATTCTTACGTTATCTCTGCGCCTGGTTTGCCCTTTTAGGAGCTTGCGGAACTGTAACTTGCGAGGTCAAATGCCTGACCTTAGTAGGATACCAAAACTTACCTATCTGTAAGTTTGTCTATATTTTATATTTCTGTCTCATTGACACAAGTTATTTACCTTCCTTTAGCTCCTATTCTTGGATATTTATGCTGTCCTTGTCATCTGAAGAAAAATTTCTGATTACTTACAGAGACTTGAGTTCGAATCACTTAATTGGGTCACTACCTTCCAATAAGCTTTCTGATAATATTACAACAATGTAAGTTCTTTCACTTCTTGATGTTCTACATGGAAAGTAATAGATTCTTTCTCTGATTATTATGATTATCTCACTTTGATGTTGACTTGTGAAATTTGTAGAGATTTATCCAGTAACAATCTAACGGGAACGATACCTGATTATTTTTCCAGTCTTCCTTACCTTCAAAAGTTGTGAGTGTTATTCCACTAACACTTTCGTTTATCTTGTTTTATCGCAAGGCTCCTTTAATGCTATTCGAATGACATGTACAGTTTCGTATGTTACTATGAGGGTTTTGACACAAAAGAATTGAACGTTGCAGAACAATAATAAGGTTAACTAGGTTATCTTCAATGGCAGGTCACTTGCAAACAATTCACTGAGTGGGTCTATTCCATCAACTATTTGGCAAAGTAGGGCTTTCAGTGGAACTGAGAGACTTACCTTGTAAGACATTAATGATGATATTTCATTTCCTTCGATAACAGCTTATATAGTGGTGCAAATGTACATATAAGAACTTAAAATTCTTGTTATATTGTTTTCTCTTAAGCAGAAATGTAAGTTATATTGATATTAATCGTTTGTCATTCTTTGATGTTGCAGAGATTTTGAGAAAAACAAATTTTCAAATATTAGTGGCAGTGTTAGTCTCCCTCAAAATGTCACACTCGGGTTTGTTTCTGAACTCCTTTACTATGAATGATCTTGATGAACATGACGAATTTCCTTCTGATATTAGCAACTTTCTATCTGAAATGAATAACATCCCTCGTGCCTGTCTTCTTGAAAATGAAAATATAATACTGAATGTTGTTTCAGATGAGTTTTAAATGATTATATTATGCATGTTACGAAACATTTTCAGGCTTCAAGGCAACCCTGCCTGTAAAAATTCTAGTCTAGTTCAGTTCTGCGGAAATGCAAATTATGTGGAGAAGATGACGAGCTCAGTAGCCCGAATCACTGCCTGTCCTATTCAATCATGCCCACCTCCTTATGAATATTCGCCATCATCTCCTACACCTTGTTTTTGTGCTGCACCTCTGATTGTTGGGTTCAGATTGAAAAGTCCTGGATTCTGGGATTTTCTTCCCTACAAAAATATGTTTGAGGAGTATTTGAGTTCAAGTCTTAAATTAGACCG
>JAOSBN010000008.1:5991661-6004416 GCA_027563595.1 Erythroxylum suave | reverse complement strand
AGTCCTGGATTCTGGGATTTTCTTCCCTACAAAAATATGTTTGAGGAGTATTTGAGTTCAAGTCTTAAATTAGACCGTTCTCAACTGTACCTCGAACATTTTGTCTGGGAAGAGGGGCCTCGATTGAGAATGCAATTGAAGTTTTTTCCCGTCTATGATGCCAACAGCAATAGTTCCCATCTATTCAACAGGACTGAGATTCGGCGAATCATTAGTTTGTTCACTACGTGGAATGTCTCTGATAGTAAAGTGTTTGGACCTTATGAGCTTCTCTACATCAATCTACTGGATCCATACAAAGATGGTTTGTCTCCAAACCTAGTTATTGTTGTAATGAAATCATTTGATGACTATATTATGAAAAAAAAAATCTTCTTTCCTTGGTACGCAAATGATAGACTTGTATGAGTTTCTCATTTTGTACATACAATGATCCCTTATCCGATATACTCAACTCCAACACATACAGCATTATGAAGTTGTTGACAGAATTTAGATATTTCAGAGTACGCTACCGCTCGATCATCCGGCATAAGGAAAGGTGTTCTGGCTGCTGCAATTGTAGGAGCCATTGCTGGTGCAGTTGCATTATCTGCAATTGTAACACTTCTTATTCTGAGAGCGCGTTCGAAGAACTATCAAGCAATTCCTAGAAAACGTCTTGGTGAGTATTAGTGTTTATTATTGTCACTGAATTCTACAATTTATAATTTTCATGCGGTAATGAAATTCACGTCTAAAAATTTGCTCCACATCAGCTTCCAAAGTTACCATCAAAATTGATGGAGTAAAGGATTTCACTTTCTCTGAAATGGCCTTGGCGACGAACAATTTCAGTAGCTCCAACGAGGTTGGTCACGGAGGGTATGGCAAGGTTCATAGAGGAGTCCTAACTGATGGCAAAGTTGTGGCTGTAAAACGTGCTCAAAAGGGATCTTTACAGGGCGAGAAGGAATTCTTAACTGAAATAGAGTTGCTGTCAAGGTTGCATCATCGAAATCTCGTGTCCTTGATTGGATATTGTGAGGAAGAAGGTGAACAGGTAGTCTCTCATCTCATTCCCTAACTTGCTCGTTTCTTATCGATCTGGGGAATTATAATTAGCTAACTGTTTGTGAGAATCTGTCTCTTCCTCATCTGACTTCCTAGATATTCTTGATTAGGAGCTATTACGTGGTGATTTTCATAAGTTCCATCCTTTATTTCTCTAGTTAAATTCCGTGCATGGATGATTATTTCCCTTGTTGAACTATAGAGAAGATTGAAACAGAACACAGCAAAACAAAGGTTTTTCAGAAATGAAACAGAACACAGCAAAACAAGGGTTTTTCAGAAATGAAAACACCGAATTACTGTTTAAACTATGTAGGAATCTCTCTGTTTACTCAAGTTTTAGTAACAATAAAAACAGAAATATTTAACTGTAATTACTCTATTTTTTGTTTTACTATCTGTACAAAAACTCAGAAAAAAAACCGCGTTATGAGCAAATTTCAATTCCTTGGTTCGGTTTCTTTGACTATGGATGTGTTCAAGCTGATAATATGGGAATGATTTCATGTATATTGCTATTTGCTCATGCAGATGTTGGTTTATGAGTTTATGTCGAATGGAACTCTTAGAGACCATCTCTCTGGTAAGTTTCATGTTTTCCCTATTAAAACCTTTTTCCAATAATCAAAACTTGTTCAGACACTTACCCCATTCTTTTCAAGTTTACATATAACACAAGTTCGATCTCACTTGATCTATTTACGGTAAACCGTACATTTGTACCACAGCAAAGACTAAAGAAACCTTGAGTTTCGCTGCAAGATTGAGGATTGCCTTGGCTTCAGCTAGAGGCATTCTCTACCTACATACAGAAGCCAACCCTCCAATTTTCCACCGAGATATTAAAGCAAGCAACATATTATTGGACTTCAATTACACTGCAAAGGTTGCTGATTTTGGACTGTCGAAGCTAGCCCCAGCTCCTGATATTGAAGGTTCTGCACCAGCTCATGTATCCACAGTTGTAAAAGGCACTCCAGTAAGTCTGCCTTTATTTGGTATATAGATTCTGAAATAAGTCGGTACATTCCATGGAAGAACCTGAGCCAGGTTTGATGTCTTTGTATCACCTTTTCAGGGTTACCTTGATCCAGAATATTTCTTAACGCATAAGTTGACCGACAAGAGTGATGTATACAGCCTTGGTGTAGTATTTCTAGAGCTATTGACAGGGATGCAGCCAATTTCTCATGGCAAAAACATTGTTAGGGAGGTAATGCCACAAAACCTCTTCTTAACCCTGAAGTTTGAGAGTTCAAGTTTCTACCACTACTTAAATTAGCCTGTTTGATGATAGATCCGATAGTTGCGATATATCCTCCACTCTAACCATTGAAAGGATTTCTACAGCTGCAAAATATGAGTTCTTTCCATGATCGCTAATCCTCTGTATTTTTCTTCGATTTGTGGAATTAAGTAATGTATTAATATTCGTTTGATCAGGTAAATGTTGCATATCAGTCTGGCGTGATCTTCTCAGTGATTGACGGAAGAATGGGGTCTTATCCTTCTGACTGTATAGAGAAGTTCTTAAACCTGGCACTGAAATGTTGCCAAGATGAGACGGACATGCGACCTTCAATGGCTGATGTAGTAAGAGAACTTGAAATTATATGGGGCATGACGCCGCGAGCCAATACCGGAACAACGGAGCAGATGGAACTTGATACAGGGAACCAAATATCACCACCATCATCGGCTACTGTACTAAGGAATCCATATGCATCATTAGATGTCTCCGGAAGTGACCTTGTTAGTGGTGCCGTTCCAAGCATCAGTCCCAGATAATTTGGAAGGGACTACTTTGGATGTTATAACCTGTTTGTACTATTACAGCTTCAAGTTTGTAATGGATCGACTTCAAAATTTATCTCCATTATCATAAAATTATGTTAAAAGATTAAATAAAATTAAAAAATTTAATATATAATCGAAAGAGATTATTCTTATCCTTGTAAATTTGAAGCTTAACTTAAAAAAAGTTTATTAAAAAACTTAATTAATTTATAAAAATTGTCTAATTATTTAATAAATTGATCGGTTTTTATCAACACGAGTATTAATCATTGAGACAAATATCTGTTTAACATATTTTATCTAATATAGAGATAAATACTTTTAAATTTAATAAAATCAAATATGTGAATTCAATTGAAAATTTAATATTAACTAAAATAAATAACTTAAATTTTATTTGAACATAAATTTAATATTTAAATCATATGCTGTTTTAAGTTATTTAAGTTATTCGAATGCAATTCTTTTCTTATTATGCTATAATTTTTTTATGTATTGTTTATAGATTTCTCTTTAAAAATTAATTTACTTTAATATTTATTTCTCTATAAAAATTAATTTAGGTTATGGAGTTAATATTAAGAGTTTGTTTAATATTTAAAATATTAAATATTTATTTAAATATAAATTTTAACAATTTATTTTATCCAGATTTTTCTAATTTTATAAAAAAAGAAATGCATCAAGAAACTAATTTTGGTTAGTTTGGTGCTCTTGAATAAAAATAAAAAAATATATGTAAGAAACAACAATAAGGTCAAAAAAGCCCCCCATAATAACAACAATATATCAATAAAAATTCTGCTAAGTACAAAATAAAACAACAACAAGGCCAAAAAAGCCTCCAATGATGATAACAATATATCAATAAAAATTCGACTAAGCGCAAAATTTAAAGATGTTTAAAAATATACAGTGTTACTCTTAACTGATAAAAAATTTATTATAAATTAAAAATATTTTAAAAATAAATAACTAATATATAAATATAAAATAAAAAAAGATACACATAAGGCCGAATGGGTCATATAATATGTATAATATGGTCCAAATTAAACCATCTAAGGATGGCAATGGACTGGCCCATAGGCCAGACCCTGTCAAATTTTTTTAAATAATTTTTTTAAAATTAAAAATATATACTAATTTATTTTTAAATTATATTAAGATTTCGATTGCTCAAATCCAAATTTACTTGAGACCCAACTCTTTTACGTAAAACGATGTTACTTTGATTAGAATAATTGAATCTCAAATTTGTCTGGACAAGGCTTGACCTATGAACCAGCCTATTAAAATTAACTAAATTTAGACCCATAAATCAAAAATCGCTATTCTTAAAACCACCGATCCTTTATTTGTACCTTTTTTTTAAAGGCCCTTTTATGTGTACTTCTTGTGTGGGCTTATTTTCATGAAAAAAAGGGCTTAAATTGGAATTCGGGGTTTTAGGGTTATGAGATACAGTCCTCTCTGTATAAAACCCAAAGTAGGCTCCTCCCTCGCAAAGTCGGAACCCTAAAGCTTCTTCTGTTTTTCTGCCGCCATGGGAAGAAGTAAGTCAGTCGCTCCTTTCTGCCTCTTCAAATTTCTTGTCTAATCTTTTGTGCATTACACACGTAGATCTGTTATGGTCGTTCTTCTTCATGAATTGATCCATTTTCCTTTATCTCTTAGTCTTTTGGATTTTCAGTTTATTCCGATGTTTAGTACTTTCCGACTGTTTTATGTTTTCCATGTTTTACGAATTGATGCGTTTTATGTTTTTAGTTTATTCATTTTACTGCAGTAATCATTCTGCTCTTAGAACTATCGTCGCACGGTGAATTTTTTTTGGGAAATGCTGTATTTGTAGAAAAAAAGATAGGTTTAGGGTGATTGATAGTTTCTTTTGCTGTAATAAGATTAGAACTAATATTACGTCAAGTATTTTGTTTGATGGGTAACTTTTGGATATTGTATATGCTTTCGGGGCTCTAGTTGGTGAAAGTGATTTTTGTCTTTCCAGCTAAATCTTGCTGTTTCTTCTCTTGTTTTTAAATAGGACCAGCAAGGTGTTACCGTCAGATAAAAAACAAACCATATCCCAAATCACGTTTTTGCCGTGGTGTGCCTGATCCCAAGATTAGAATTTACGATGTTGGGATGAAGAAGAAGGGAGTTGATGAATTCCCATTCTGCGTTCACTTGGTGTCTTGGGAGAAAGAAAATGTCTCCAGTGAGGCTCTTGAGGCTGCTCGTATTGCTTGCAACAAGTACATGGCCAAATTTGCTGGAAAGGATGCTTTCCACTTGAGGGTTAGGGTTCATCCTTTCCATGTCTTGCGTATTAACAAGATGCTTTCCTGTGCTGGGGCTGACAGGCTCCAAACTGGTATGAGGGGGGCTTTTGGAAAGCCACAGGGCACTTGTGCTAGAGTTGCCATTGGTCAGGTTCTTTTGTCAGTTCGATGCAAGGACAGCAATGGTGTTCATGCCCAGGAGGCTCTTCGCCGCGCTAAATTCAAGTTCCCTGGTCGTCAAAAGATTATTGTCAGCAGGAAGTGGTATGCATTGATTCTAATATCACCTTTAAACTGTCTTTTTTTCTTTGCTCCTCTTTGTCTAAGAATTTACTAGTGAAATAGTTTGCCTCGTTTTATAAATTGGTGCACCTACTTCTATTGTTTGTCGGTAGTAATTGTCCTAGGTGGCTTCCTATCATTTGACCCTTTAATTTAGAAATGTCTGCAGTCATTGGGCTATAATTTACCCAACTCAGTGTAAAATTCTCTTAGATTTGTTTGTTGATATGTTGCATTAAAGGAATGTATTATTGGATAGTTGCTTGATCTGAATTTTGTTGTTGTTCTGAGAGGCAGCCTGTTTGTATTAAATGGCTAATGATCTTGGAGAATTCTTCTTGATCTGAATGTTTTTGTGGTTTGAATGCAAAGAAGATTCATATTTCTAAATTGTTGGATAACTTTGGTGTTCAGGGGCTTCACTAAGTTCAGCCGCACTGATTATGTGAGACTGAAGGCTGAGAACAAAATTGTTCCTGATGGTGTGAATGCAAAGGTTAGTTTTGTAATTTTGGCTATGGCACTCAATGTAACATTGTGGTTGTAATTTTCTTTCCCTAGCTATGTTGTATTCGGAGTCTCTTAACTTTGATTTCTTGGTAAAAATGCTACGGGGAATCTAATGACTGCTTTCAATTTCTCCAGCTCCTTGGATGCCATGGACCCCTTGCGAATCGGAAGGCGGGATGCGCTTTCTTGCCTGCTGCTGCATAGGCTTCTCATTTGTTTACTGAAAGGAAGTTTTGTTTCGAAAATTGTCATCCAAAAGTACTTTATTGTCTTTAGAAACGGATACCTTATCATGGATTTTAAGTCTGATTATGTTTGTTTTACAAGGCTTGTGGACTATTTATGGTTATCTTTTTTAATTTTGAAACCGAGGATTTTGAAGATCTAAATCAAGTCTTGCATCAGTATCTGGCTTTAGGATCGTGATTAATCTTATTCGTTTAATTGTTGAAATGGTGGTTGATTAGTTCGGTATACGAAATGCCTTGGGAGGCAATTCTACGAATGATAGCCTGAACTGGACGCATGATTAATCAACTCTCAGTAGTATAGGGATAGGGATTGCATGTGGCCTATTGCCTCATTGTATCATTGGGAGTGTAGAAGCTCTACATTTTTAAGGATTATAAGTCAGTAACCAAGAAAGATGACAAGATAAAACGGGAAACAAAATGGTAAAAAACGAATGAAATGGTCTGGGATAATAAATTATAAATTATGAATGGGATATAAAGTTTTATTTAATTGAATGATTTTAAATATAATTGAAGAAAAATGTTATTTTTATCTATTAAAAATAGTAAGTACAACTACTATCTACCATCGGTGTACTTAGTTCTGACCATTAATATGGTCATTAAAATTAATTTTGTAAATGATGTTGGTAAAATGGTAAAATAATAACAAAATGTTTATTCAAACTCTTTTTCATCTATTGTTAACCTGACATAGAAAAAATATAAGTTATTCTAAAATATTTGTTTGTACGGGAGATATGTGTATGAAAAATATTATTTTCATAACAGTAGTAGTAGTCCGATAATTAGTAGTTCAGTACTGAAAAGGAAAGGAGAAAGAAAGAAAACGGAGGCTCTGGGAGGAACTAGGGAGTGGGGACTAGCAAGTGCAAGAGCGAGAGCGAGGGAGAAGGAGGTTGAGTTGACAATGACATTCGCAGAAAACAAAAACAAATGCAAGCGAGCGGGTATGTTGAATTGAATTGGGTTGTTAGGGTTCGAAACCAATCTGTCATCAGAGTAGAATAAAGGATAGGATCTTATTCCCATCTTCTTCCCTTCTTTGGGAGTCTACAATCATGGCATACCGCAGGAGGCAGCAACAGCAGCAGCACTAGTCAATTTCTTCAAATCCAGCAACAACATCTAGTTCTTTTACTACTAGTAATTGTAGCAGAAGAAGAAGTGCCAGTCAAGATGAGGACGATGATGGTTACTGTTAAGAGTAATAATCCTCGAGAAGATACGACAAGCACAGCAACGACAATATCTCTAGCTAACAAATGTATGTCTACCATCTTGTTTTCTGATGAAACCTCCGGACTCTTTGCTCCATTACCTGGATGGAATAGCTTCTAAAATTCCATGTGAAAATAGTTGGTTCACACTCGCATTGATACTGACATTAATTGCATTATTCTACAAGTTGTCACATAAGAAGATATACCAATTTGATATTTGTCACCTAACAAGACATCTGTTGTATTTGAATATCAACACATGATTTTGGATTGAATATATATTGACAAGATTTTACAGTTGAATCCTGACACTGGTGATGTTTTATAAGTTGATCATCGTTCTATCCCTTAACTTGATGTCTGTTCCTTTAGGCTTTCGGACGAGCCTACAAGTGCACTTGACAGTACAACCGAAGCAGAGATATTAAGTGCACTGAAGTTATTAGCCAATAATCGAACATCAAATTTTGTAGCTCGTAGGCTTAGAACAGCAATGCTGTGTGATGAGATTTTTCTTCCGCTAAGGTCCTGAAACACAAATGCTGCTACTCTAGGATTTTGTTGCTCTCTCTTTCTGATATAACCATACACATTTTAGAAGCAATGTTTCTGTTACAGCACCATTAGAGCATCTTTCTACACTAGTTGTTAGTCGCCATAAACTATGCTCCCCTGCATTTTACTTGAGAAAGCCGTATTGCTAGCGCGTTAAAATACCAAGCTTCTATATCCACTAGGTAATACAAAATTGCATATGATGTTTTAGGATGTAATGTGTGTTGTTATTACCATCTTTTTATCCACATGTTTTGGCACGTTTGTGTTTGTATGCTACAAACTGGATGCATTTCCCCTTGATCTTAAAGAAATCTGAATATTCTAGCAAAAAGGGTGTACTATTAAATCTGATCCAACTTTGATTGGAGTGTGGGATAAATTTGAGATATTTTAAGCACCTTCTGATCTGTCCTGATATTATTGACTTCCCTAGCTGTTCAGTGCTTTTATTCTTACTTCCATCTTTCAAATTTAATTTGTAGATAACTGTTCTAAAAAGCGGGAAGCGCGGATCAAGGACCAGATGAAATTCTCTCATCCAAGGCTGGAAGATGCACACAACTTTGGACTTAACAAAACAGTGTCGTCAATATGATTGATTCAACCCTTAAATTAGAGGCATGAATGATATTGTCTTCCCATTCAATAAACTTTTATGCCCTGTTTTGTGCAGTATACTAGGGAAGTGTCAATTTAGTTCTGTATTGTCTAGTGAGCAGATACAACGAAACCTTTGTATGCTAGATTGATTGACAAGTCTATTGCAAGCGAGTTTGTTATTAGGATTGAAATTAGACAGCTCTCAGAGGAACACTATACCATACATGTACAAAGCTGTCTACAGCTGAACTATGGTGAGCTACATATACGGATTGGTCAATCACAGACTCAGCCATGTAGAATACTGGAGGTGGACCCTAATTGATTACATACTTGAGATTGAATTGCCAATAAAGAATTTTCACTTTTGTAGTTTGATCATTCTCTTCTTACCATTCCCAACATATATGCAAAATGTCTATCCACCAATGATGCCTAGTTGTGTTTGGTTATTTTTCACTTGTTGATAGTTTCTTGATGCACTATTGCATCTTTGCAAGCATATTTGAAGGATAATGCTTCAACTGTGTAGCACCATGTACAAATTACATTGGGAAAGATAGAACTACTATATCATTTAATTATGCAAGCATGATAAGCTTATTTCACTTACTTTATGATATCAATTTTAATGATTCTTTGCATCAACTATGAGTATTGTTTTAAAGTCTTCCTCAACGCATGAGGATTTCGTGTTGCCAGATATGAGAAGGTAAGATTAGTTAATGAATGCTATGGTTTTTGGAATATGTTTTAAAACTTACCTTGTTAGATTTGTCGTTATTTAAAACGGCATTATTTTGCTAAATATGTCAATAGATTCATTTCAAAGCAAAAAAAGACAGTTTTCAAGATTTAATCACCGTACATTTGGCAATTTGAGTGTTCCACGTAGCGTTAACTTCTCACCGACAAGGTTTTCATAATTTGTGTATAAAATGAGTGGTGTCTTAGTGTTTGGAACATTGTGAAGTAACCTTTTAGTGGTCAATATAGGAAATCAAGGTGCTCTGAAGAAGAAGCAATAGATAATTTTCCCTGTATTAGGAGCTTTCCTAACTTTCAAAACTGTTTACTGCTTCCTTTCCTTGTTGGTAAGAGAGCTGATTCGGTAAGTTACTCTATTATGCCTTCTTTTGTACTTGATGCATGGTTTGTGTTAAGAGTTTTAGTGATGCTTTCAACAGGTTTTTTGAAGTTTCTTCTTTGATCTACTCATTATAATAGTTAGATTCACAATAGTTCGTTGTCATCTATTTTTCAAAGTTATTCAACAGGTTGGAGTACAGATCTAAGTCTTTTACAGTGATGGTGGATCATGCATGCAATTGTTGACCCACTTTTTCTTAAGGAGTTCATATGCAAAACTGTGTTTGTTTTACCTCTTACTTGATCCTCTGTTCTCTTTAGTGTGACTAGATCTATGTCTTTTATGTGTTAGAATGTTTTATCTCATTAAATCCATGTTTTGATGAGCAAGTATGATTATTGTTCTTCTTGTAGTTGGTAGCTTTTAATTTCTTTTTGCAGCTACAGCCTACAGGTCTTCTATTTGTTGAGTTGATCTATTTATAGTTGAGTTTTAACTACTAAAAAAAATTAAATTAAATTTCCTGAAAAAATTTACTGGCCAGAGAGTATGAATTGAGACAAAATATTCTCTGATGAAGAGACGATTATTCATGGTAACTTTTTTAATTATTGTTGGTCTTTCTATTTTAGAATCTTTGTTATTTTGAGTAAAAATGCCAAAAAAAAATTATTACACAAATTCTCCAAACTATTTTTTTGTTTTTTTTTGTGTTTATTAGTTAATAGAATTAGTTGGATTATAAACATATTTTTTCATTTGTAATTATTAATATCAAGTGCGTAATAGGTACCTGAGAGGGTGAGTTGAGTAGTAATTGAGACTGAAGGTTTGACTTCGGCGGTTACAACTGAGTTTTATTTAAAAAGTACAAAGGCTTTTGACCATTTTCATTTGTCCTTATGCATCTTTCTCATTTTAATATGAAATAACCTTTATTTCTTATCTCATAAGAACCAATCGATTACTCGGTAATTAACACCAACTCCTAGTTAGAAGCATGAAAATGAAAGTTTCTCTAAAAACTTTTATTTATTACAAGGGGTAATTTGGTAACATTATTTATTTTCACTTTATATTATTGTCAAATTAGGTCAACCAACTATAAAATTATACCATAACCTGACCTTTGGTTATAGTCTAATCCTTCATTCAAGTTAAATTTCTTAGTTGATACAATGCATATTAAGAATGAGATGAAAAGAATATAAGGATTAAAACTGACATTAAGAAAGTGACGTGAAACCTATTGTTTCTTGTATCTTTCTGTACTTGTCTTGTTAGTCTTAAGTTACACTTTTAGCTATATGTGACAAATAACAGTGCTTTCATAAAGCTTAAATTTGTAGTGAGGTTCAAATAAGGAAAAGTGATATTCTTTAATTGTTAAAAGCAACATAATTATGTTATTACCTTCCATGAAAGTAATATCTAAAACATGAAATTGGAAGAACCACAATTTGCTATGCAGTTTTGAGTCTTGTAACATTGAATGCAATAAACAATTGTTTATATTCCATTGACTGTGTGCGACGTATCTTCATTTATGACAGTTTGTTTGGTGCAGGGTATCATTTATTATTGTTTGAAAAAAGAAATTAAAGAGGAAGGCATGGAAAGGCAAGAAGGAATAATTACAACTAGCACTGGACGAAGAAGGAGCGCCAGGATATCTGAATTAGAAGAAAAAGCAAGACTTCTTGCTTTAGAGAAAAAGGCAAAAGCAAAAGCACAAGCTAATACTAATAACAACAGTAATAATAAGCGAAAGTCCACGAATAAGAGAGGCAATAAGCGCAAGAGCCTACATGACGTGGTAGTAAATTCAGTTTCTTCTCACTTTTTTGAGGACTGTTACTTACTCACTTAAATATTTTATGAAAAGAATACAAGTGCATTTATTATATTTTACATATTCTCTTCTTTACCATAAATTTGAGTATTTATTTTATGCTTGTTTTTTCCTTTTTTTCCATATTTGCATTAATTTCTGATAAGCAAAAATATCATAATTATGTCATTTAGAGCAGCTTCTTGGATATATATATATATATATGTCTTCTCATGCTCATACTCTTACCAATCAAACTTTCTTTCAGCACCATTCTATAGCTAATCAATAGTTTATATTAGTTGAGTTGTCCATAAGGTGATTCATATACTATCCTGAAATTGAACAATAAAAAAGAAGTCTATACTCGTCTGAACTCTATAGTGATAAAATATAGAAAGTTCTTGTTATCTTATATACTTACTTCAAGAAATGGCGGTATGTAACTGACTCTTTCTCTTTATTAAGTGCATGCCATTTGCTTATTATGTTCTATTTGCATCACAATCATTATTATTCATGCAGGAAGGGGATTGTTCGAGAGCAGCCAACATCTCAACCAGATTAGGTTAGTCTTCAAGTTTTTGGCTGATAAATTAATTGGCTAATTTTTTTCTTGAGTTTATTATAAAATTTTAGTTATCATGTTGTTCAAGATCAACCAACATCAGGTTTATCCCCTCAAAAGTGGAACCAGACGTTGGAGTTGATACTCGATATACTACAAAGGTGATGTAAATGTTATGGTCTTATTCTTATTTAGAAGAAAATCGTTTCGTTTTTGGTTAGAAGCAAGGTTTTAAATTCTTAACACTAACTACACAGTAATTGATATTAATACAGGAGAGACACTCATGATATATTTGCACAGGCGATCAATCCAGACGTGGTAGTTTTTAATTAGATCATATGTTCCTTGTAAATGTTAAATGGTTATTACTTAATTAACTTTTAATTCGTTCCATGTTAAGGTTTACGGCTATTACGGCATCGTTAAAGATCCCATGGATTTTGGCACGATGAGGGCTAAGCTTTGGGAAGGAAGCTATACGAGTTTGGAACTATTTGAGGTGAGCTTGACAAAGAAAATGGCATAAGGACCATCAAATAATTAAGTTCTAATTATGGCTGATAATACTATATTTGATATGTGGATGCAGCGCGATGTCTTTCTTGTGTGCAACAATGCTATGACATTCAGTTCACATGCTACTCTGTTTCATGCAGAGGTCAAGCTCTATAAGGATTATTCAGAGTCATATCCACATTTATATT
>JAOSBN010000008.1:5980982-5991561 GCA_027563595.1 Erythroxylum suave | reverse complement strand
CAGTTCACATGCTACTCTGTTTCATGCAGAGGTCAAGCTCTATAAGGATTATTCAGAGTCATATCCACATTTATATTGCTAGTACTGATTCACTTTCTCGACTTTCAGGCTCGCGCTATTAGTGAGCTGGCCAAACAGCTCTTTCATAGCCTTAGAACTGAACCAGAGAAATTTGAGTCAGAGTACTTAGGGACGAGAAGACGCTCTGACAAGAGACCGCGGCATGAAAGTGGCGATGGACATGCTTCTTCCAAGCATCCTAAGCAATGGGATGCTTCAAGTCCCGCCTTTACTTCTTCCAGAAACTTGACTTCATCAATTCCTTCTCCTGGTAACTCTGTTACTTCATTTGATTGAATACTACTTTAATTTGTTATCTTTATTTATACGTGTATGTAAATATCATATGATTAATCGTTGCGAAGCCAATTAATCTTCGCTATAACTTTTCCAGGGCCAAACGAGGGAAACGCCTCTGAAACTGAGAGGCGTGGAACATATAGACCTCAGAGTTCGTACGTGGATGAGGATCAGTTGAGCTTTGCATCGGCGGTTAATGCGCAAAAACAACTCCAGTTTGTGAGTATTTCTTCTCATGGGATATTGTAATCTCAACATTTTTTGTTTAATTTCCTGAATATAATTAGTACTTAGTATTTGTATATGATATACTGAGGATGATTATTTTCATTTGGTGGCGCATCTAGAACCCCGACGCAGGAATTGGGTACAGGGAAAGTCTAATGAGATTTGCGAAAGACTTGGGACCAATTGCTCAAATGGTTGCCAACATAAAACTGGCCCAACTTCCGACTCAACCCTCCTCTTTCGGCTTTGATCAACCATCATCTACTCTTCAGCTGGGAGGTGTTCATTATCAACAACTAAGAGGTCATCAAATGCCTTCCAGTTACTTTAGTCCTAGCTCACCCCTAACTGGTATTGCAAGGTTTAGAGGAAAGATGGCGGAGGATCAGAGCTGTTGGGCTCCTACGACCAATGTAAGCGCTGCTGAGAGAAGCACTACAAGTACAAGTGATTATATGGATGTTGCTTGTGCTTCCTCTCAGAATGTGGGTGGCTCCAAGGATAGCATGGACGACCTTATTTCGACAATTATGCAACTTGGAGACATCCAAAACATGTGTGCTCAAGCTCCCTCTGGTTCTTATTTCCCACTCACAGGAACTGATGATGTATACACTGCTCAGCCTCAACTGTCACATCATCATCATCAGTTCTCTAGTGAGGTGCAAGCGCAATCGCCATGGCCAGCAACAAACGACAGCTTAGATGAGACTAAGTGGTTGCCGCCACAAACCAGAGCTGAAGAGGTTCTGTACTTCACACCTAAGATGCAAGGAACCTCATCATCATTCTTCAATACCTTGGACTCCCAAGGGCCAAGTAGTAGTGCTACCAATTATGGTCAATGGAGTCAACAACAGGCACCATGGAGTCTGGAAGCAATATGCAGTCCTCCTCTTCCTCCTGTCATGCAAGCACAGGAGCAGATGATGACGACTCCATGGGACCTTCAGGAGCAAAACATTACATTTGTGGGGCAACAACAATGGCAAGAAAGGCCATTGTTTGATCAAAGCACGGGGATGAGTTTCAGTGCTCAACAAGGAGCCCAACTCCAACCCCAACCCCAAGGTATACTTGGTGGAGCTGCAGAGACGACACTCACTTCTCGACCCCCCCATCGATCATCTTCATCGGGAAGAGGTACTCAGCAGCAGCCTGACTTGAATCTTCAGCTCTGAACTGATCACTAATAACAGGAGCTTAGAAGATGTAGAGGGAGGGAGGGGGTATCTGCCTGATGAACTCTGAGGTCCCCATTTTACACAAGGAGAAGGAGAAGAATAAGAGGGGGGGAATTAGTTTAATTCTTTTAGATTAACTTTAACTTTTCTTTTGTAAGTCATAACTAATTGCGCATGTTTCTCAGATACTCAAAAATGTATATAGAGTTATTCATTATGTAAATTAATGAAATACGTACATTTGCAATTAATTGTAAAGGTTTTATCAATACTCAAGAAGTAAATTAATTGTAAAGTAATGAAACACGTACATTTGCATAAAAAATAATGTAGAATGATTATGTCTATCTGATAGAAGGTAATGGATGCAGTAGTTTAAGTTTTGCTATCTGCTTTATGGTTGTGTCAAAGTAGACCGATTGGTCTAATGCTTATAGGTTATTTTCGAATCAAAACATGGTGCAGATAGAACAAACACTCTTTCATTACCTCATACAAATTCAATCATATTAAACCAATCACACCACGACGTATTAACTCCTAGACCTACCGATTAAAGATTGAATCTGCAAGGAATTTAGCATGCATGTACGGAGAAATGGGATGTTCACTCTTAAGGTTGTTTGGGACAGACAGAACAAAGCGTATTTACAGAGATGATCCAAAAGGCCATGAAATTGGCAGAATTTAAGATAATTGAAGCTTCTAGCACTATTCCCATCTCCTTTGCTATTCATCGATAGTGAATGGAGAACATGCAGAAGGATCTAGAGGAACGAAATTGAGAAGCAAAGATTAACCTGGCCGTAGATGGACAAGCATGACAGCTTGAAGATGGACGACCATAAGAACGACCACTCAAGCCATCTGGAAGCTAACTGGGCATCAGTAGGTAGAATTGACTAGAAGTAATTCAACTTCAGGAGGCATCGGGAGAGTCATGTAGGAGGAATATTAGGAATTGACAAGCGTTGAGATGGAGATGAAGAAAATAACCAGGAACAAAGACTTGCAATTAAGAAAGCGATTTTCTGTGGCCCGACGCGCGACATCACATAGTTTCAGGTAATGTGTCTTGGATCAATCGGGTCCATGCAGTAACAGGTGGCATAACTAACTCACAACGATTGTTTGTAGGGACCCTAATAAGTTGGACCACATTACCGGAGGGTTGGATTAAAGTTAATACCGATGGTTTGGTACTTCATGGATTCTCTGACAGTATGGTTGAGAGGCTGTTTAAGAACTGTCATGGCCAATAGTGTAGGGGCTTTCTACATAAGTTTGAGGCATGCTCGCCATTAGTCGCTGAATTAAAAGGGGTTCACAAGAGGCTTACAGTTGCACGGGATCTTGCCTATCGGAAGATCATATTGGAAGTAGATTCGCTCCAGGTCATCAATATACTTTCCTCTTCCGGATGCTTATTGACTGTGACTATTTGTTTGATGCAGGATATTTGCGCGTTGCTGGAGCGCGATTGAGAGATGCAGTTTCAACATGTCTATCGGGAGAGGAATAAAAGCACAGATAGTTTGTCTGCTGAAGCTATGCAAGTGCACCCAGGACTGTACGTTCTTACCGAACCTCCACCAACCTCGATGCCATTTTTAGTATCAGATCGGAACTGAACTTTGTATCGCTAGGGTATAACCTACGATTGATCCGACGTATTTTGTCGCATTTTTTTCAGTTTTCTTTCCTAAGTATTCAAAAAAAAAAGAGAGAGAGAAAGCGATCTTCTGGTTGGGTGATGGGTTGAAACGGTGTAGCTTTAGTTTAGCTATTACGTTATTCCTATTAATTCAACAACATCCAGACGTGCACAATTAGGGAGATCTTTATTTATAAATATCCAATTTAACTTAAAAAAGAATACCTTTCCCTTTGCCATAAGGTTAAGGTACGGATAATGTTTTTGTTAAGGATGACAATTATGGCCCGGCTCAGCCTAGCTCGTGACCTGCTCACTTTTCTTGAAACGACATTGTTTTTATTTTTTCTTTAAAAAATTAATGAACGGGCGGGCCAGGTTGGCCTGCTTGTGGCTTGGGAGGTCATAGGGAGGGCCAAGGACCGGGCCGAGGGCCATGATCAAGGCCGGGCTGGGCTAGGCAGAGGGCGGCCCGACCTATTAACATGCCTAGCTTCTATAAACTAAACAAAAATTCTCAAGTAATTTGCTCCATCAGACCCAACCATTTCATCAATATTTGAGTTATAGGCTTATGATACCTCTTGACTGTACTTCGGTCTGTAATGGCTATAAGTGCTCTTTCCTCTACACAAAGGGTCTGTTCGGTTAGATATTACAGAAAGAAATTAAAAAAAACAGTTTATAATGGAATGGAATGTAATATAGTGAAAAGTTGTTTGGGAAGAATAGAAAGGTTCATAATGTAATATAGTGAAACATTGTTTGGAAGATGGATGAAATGCAATGTAATGTATAATAAATGACTATTATACTCCTGATATTAAAATGGTTGTTGCAAAAGGTTTAAAACTTTGATTTTAAAACAGAAATCATGTCTATAAGTCACAACCGTGACAAATAATTTTTTATATATTTTCTATTTTAAAATAATAAAAATTTAATTATTAATTATATAAAATTTATTATTAATTATTTAATAAATTTTTATTAATTTATATGTGATATATATTTTAAAATTGTTTATTTATATTTTTTTATATAGAAATATATACAAATAATTGAAGAATAAATTTTTATATTTTTTATAAATAAAATTTATTAAATTTCTATTTTATTATTAATTATATACAATAGTCAATAAAAGACGTAAAAACAGAGAAGCAAATGATCAATGAGAAACGTTTATTAGGTCCCAAGGTAAGAGATACAGCGTCAACTATCTTATCGATTCCCGTTTGCAATGACTCTCTGCATTCTTTCCCAAAAGATATCTTTTTGCATCTGCCCTCACTATAATTTTCCAGTTTCTCTACAAACAACCACCCTTTTTCTTGTTCATGTGCAATAACTTCACGTGCAAAATCATTATGTAATAAACCAAAACGAAAACCCAAAACACTCACTCACTCATCCCTAACCCTTCGTAGATAAAGCGATGAAAGACTTACAATGGTAGGAAGATGAGAGAAAATCAATGGTTTGGAGAAGGAGGACACATGTATCTTCTTTGATGAAGAAGATTAAGAACTGAGAGAGAAGAAATAATAGGTATTAAAAAAATTATTGAGGGTATATTAGGTAGTATTTATTTATTAGTTTACATTCCATCCTAAACCCTCAATAATCTTTTTAATACCTATTATTTCTTCTCTCTCAGTTCTTAATCTTCTTCATCAAAGAAGATACATGTGTCCTCCATCTCCAAACCATCGGAGGTTTCTTATTTTTACCGTTTAGGATGAAATGTAACGTAACATGAAACCCTCCGCTTCTATCTCATTATGTTATAAAACCCTCAACCAAATGATAGAAGTGTGTTACGTTCTATCTTATTCCATTACTAACCCTCCAACCAAATAGGGCCTAAGTTCTAGGGGAAGCATATGAGAAGATCTGTGAGAGGAGGACAAGTGTCTCTTTAGCTGAGACATGTGGAAAACATTATGTTTGACAACTTTAGGGTATGTTTGATTGGATGTAAGATTTTTAATAGAATGGAATAAATAGAATGGAATGAGATGTTTTATAATGGAATGGAATATAAATGGATATAATATTAGAAATTTGTTGTTTGGGAAGAATGAAAGAGTTCGTGATATAATATAGTGAAATGTTATTTGGATGAAGGGTTTATAATGTAATATAGTGTAAAGTTGTTTATCATTTTATATTTCATCCTAAACCCCAGATATCAGAGGTTTTTCATTTTTATAGTTTAATATATAATAGGATGTAAATATGAAACCATCCTTTTCTATCACATTTCATTTTATTCCATTATAAACTTTCCTCCAAACAGTGAAATAATATTACATTACATTTCATTTCATTATAAATCTCCCAACCAAATATAACCTTAGAGGGAAATTCAAATTTGTAGGCTATGAGTCCAACTCTGCCTTAGCTTTTGATTGGACCTCTTAGCTACCGTGTCGTGCATATATGGTCTAAGCTCAACAAAAATTAGCTCCAAAATGTGAAATTCTATTATCCCTCTTCTTATTTTTCTATTGTAACATCCTCGTTTGTACTTCTTATAAATGAAAATTTACCATCTGAATAGTAACTTTCTGATCCTACAAGATGTCACTAATTACCAGTAATTTAGAATTTTTAGCAAAATAGGGGACATGAATTAGTGAAGAGTAATTATATAAAACTTCAAATAGTGATGTATTGAGAGATGAGTGGTGGGTTGTATTATATCACAATCAACTAACTGATAAATGCTATATAGATTATATTTCTTATTTCATATTTAATGCATTTTGCTTATTTATTTAAGAGTTTCTTATTGTTTATGGTACTTATTCTATTTCTATTATGTTTTTAGATCTTATTTGCCTTCGTGGATAAAAAGGAGAAGAATTAGGGTGAAAAATGGAACAGAAAATGAAGGAATTGAAGTTTTGTTAGTGGTTGCTTGTATAAGTCAATATGGTCGTGTGGCTGTTGTATAGCTCTCTTTGACCATATTTCTTCACGATTTTCAAATATTAAAGGAAGATTAAGGGGCATGGTTATAGATACAGTCGTGTAAGTGATCATGCCTACTCCAAAAATTCTACATTTGAGCTATAAATGGATGAAACAAATAGAAAATTGGAGGAAGTCAAAATAGGGTTCATATGAGGCTCAATGATACTCAGAAAAAGACAGTAACAACCTAGAATGATAGAGAAAATGAAAAACAAGCAAGAAAACATATTTGAGATGAATTTTCATTAATATAAAGTGAATTTCATGAAGGTTTAAAGGGATTTCATCATTGCTCTTTTAGTTTTATGTTTTTCTTTGATATTATGATTATAAGCTAAACTTTTGTTAGTACTTAGATTAAATGAACCTTGGGATAGACTTTGTAGTGATTTTATTTTAACTCAAATCATTCTTTAGTTTCATTGAGATTCAATTGTGTTTTCTTAATTATTCTTGAATTAATATTGCTAGTGTAATATTTCATGTATGATTTAATGCAATTGAGATTGAAAAATCCCTTTATATGAATAGATTTACCATAATTGAAAGGAATTGCATGCAAATCTAGAAAGAGGTCGACGAAAATTCTCTATATTAGGGTTAAATTTATTATTGAAATTCAAGAATCAATTAATGTAATCTTAGAGGTTTTGACTAAAAAGAGATTTCAATTAATTAACCAATGATTAGTTGTTAATAGTTTTGAGAAAGATATTAACATAAAATAAGAGACATCACGGTCCAATGAACTAAAAATTAATTGATTAGTGAAGTCATGATTGCACGAGAAGTCCTAGAGGGATTCAAAATCTTAGAACCAATGTTTCCCTTGATTTTTTCTTAGTTGAATCTTCATTTTAGTTAGTTAATTGTGTTGATCTATTTTAGTTTAATGTTTTAATTTTACATTGGATTTAATTTAAACACTGTAATTTGTTAAGCTAGATAATAGAGAGATGGCAAATATTAATAATTTTAATCTCATCGGATTGACCTATACTTGCGAGTGCTAGCTATAATTACACCATGCACCTGTAGTTTAAAACATAAAATTATATATCAATAACCATTGCAACCACATACTAAGAAAGTCTCGTGTTTAAGGGACTTGAGAACAACTTTAGCTTGCTTATCTGTTCTAGAGTGGCTAGCTGAAGAGAAACATAACCCTAATTCTTGCAACCTATAAAATTCTTGCAAAAAATGACTCAAAATGTGAGATCTCTATCACTTATTATGGTTTGAAGAATTCAATAGAGTTTGAATATGTGGAAGAAGATATTAGCAATTATCTCAACTGTGTAAGGGTGCTTTAGAGACAAAAAATGGGCGTACTTACTGAATCTGTTAGTCATCACTAATATTATAGAGCAATGATTTGAGATGGATAAACCTTTAATGAAGTCCGTATATATATTTGTAGGAATAGGCAAGGGTTGTAATAAACTAGCCTTAGGTGATGGTTCATATTTGTTAAGTTAGCAATATGTTAATTTCTAATGAAATCCTAACATCTTTTTGAGTTTCCTTCCAATGAAATAAAGATTGTAGCTTCTTGATTGTTACCATTGCTCTTCAATCTCCCCTTATTGGAATCTTGTACATCATGACTACAATTTTTGTCTATAAATTGATTTCATTCCCAAAAACTATTTGTCTTGTTTACTCTTTGATAAGAATTTGAAGTTAGGTTTGCTATAAGGTAACTTTCTCGTTAGATCTTGCATAGTTTTGTCTTTCTCACAACTTCTTTTGATTTCTTCCAATAATTTAGTATGAACTTCGGATAGAACTATAGTGCAAAACTTAACACAACTGAATTTTGTAGAGCATATGAAAATAGGTTTTATTTTCTCCTTTTGTACCTTATTTTAAAGTCATAGTCTAATAGTTTTAGAAGCCATAATTGTTGGAGAGGAGTATGCATTCTCTATTTTAAAAAGAAATTTCAGAATTTTGTTATAAGTGTTGATAATGAAAGGATTTCCATTCAAGTATTGGGGTTAGCCTTCCATGATAACAACAAGAAATTCCTTCTTATAAGTGGATCAACTTGATGTTTAGTTACCAAAAGTTTACTTACATGGGCTATTAGATATCCTTATTAGCTTAACATCACTCCCAAGCCCTCATCATAAGCATTAGCTTCAATTGAAAATGGTTTTGAGAAGTTAGGCAAGGATAGTACATATACAATTATGAAAGCTAGCTTTAAATTTTGAAATGTTTCTTCCACCTAGTCAAACTACCCAAAGGAACTTTTCTTAAGTAATTCAATCAAAGGTTTGCTTAATATGCTTTATAAACCTCCTATAATATCCTACTAAACCCAAAAAAACCATTTAATTCTGTCATATTTTTAGGGACTGGCCAAGCTGAAATGGAACCACCTTTTTAGAATTAGTACAAACCCCAAAGTTAGATATTATGTCTCTCATGTATTCTACTTATGAAGGCCTAAAAATGCATTTGTGGCCCTTAAGTAGGGGTTGATTATGCTCTAGAAGTCTTTGAGTTATTATGAGAAGCTCAACACGATCTTCAAAAGTAGTGTTGTAAACAAGAATGTCATAAAAAAAAAATTAAGATAAGTCTCCTCAAATGTGCCTTGAACAACTCATTCATCAAACTTTGGAATGTAATGGAAGCTTTGTAAGCTTAACAGTTATCATTAGGAATTCACAATGTCCCTTATAATTTCTAAAAGCTATTTTGTGATTTTTTGAAGCATGCATCTTGATCTATTAATACCTCAATTTTAAGTATAATTTATGAAAGCACGCAACCCCGTTTAACTATCCGAGAGTTCTTCAATGATTATTATAGAAAACTTATCCTTGATGGTGTTTTCATTCAACTCCTTATAATCTACACAAAGATGTTAGGAACTATCTTTTCTTAACCTGTACCATTAGAAAGGATAAAAGGCTATAACTATGTTAAATGACATTGTTATGACAGGTCTTAAGTTGATTCTTCTATAATGTTCTTTTCCACGCTCTTGTACCTATAAGGTCTAGTATTGATGGATTTTACTTTCTCTTTAAAGGGAATTTTATGATCATGAGATCTTAGTGGTTGTAATCCATTAGGTTTAACAAACAAAAAGTTGAACTTTGTCAGAAGATAATCTAGCTCCTTCTTCAATGAGTTACTCTCAATGGTGATATATAGCTAAATATGTAAAACTGGTTGTTGAGATGGGGCTTAGCTAAAACCTTGCAAATGTCTTAGGAGTTATAGACATTAGGTGACTAATATGACCTTCTTAAGTGAAACTTATCTCTTAAACCAATTAAAACTCAATTTAAGAAGTTATAGACTTTAGGTGATTGATATGACCTCCTCAAGCAAAACTTATCTCCTAAACCAATTAAAACTCAATTTACGTACTAAAAATACATAGGACAT
This sequence comes from Erythroxylum suave, assembly GCA_027563595.1. NCBI lineage: Eukaryota > Viridiplantae > Streptophyta > Magnoliopsida > Malpighiales > Erythroxylaceae > Erythroxylum > Erythroxylum suave. The sequence continues at coordinate 5,981,742 of JAOSBN010000008.1, read as the reverse complement.
CATTTAAAGTTGACAACCATTAAACTTCTAACGCCATGTTAAATTCTCTAAGTGGAACATCATCTTTTACCAAGAATATGTTTCCACTTATTGCTTTTACATTTATGCCGCTAGGTATATTTTTCTCCACAGAAGTATTAAAGTATCTATGGAGAAGGTTGTTCCTTGTAGTTGTTATTTTAAGTTTTTACCTAATCCCTTATAAGAAAGTTAGAGCCTTTTAGCTCCCTTGAGTTTCTTCCAACTTATACTCCAACACAGTCATTTTTTCTACTTTATCATCCTCCCCCAAGAACATGTATTGATTTCTTTTACATTATGCTTCAATGTATATTTTTCATCACACTGGAAATATATTTCTTTTACTCTCCTATTTTTTAAAACTCTTTGCTGCTTAATTGTTGGGGATATTCATTTGGAGATTTATAAGGGGAAGGTTTGTAGGGTGTTATAGGTGTTGGTAAGAGCCATTCTTGCTAAGTGATTCTTGAGGTATAATTAGCTGGTAAGATAAAGGAAGAGCTAAAGTTCTCTGGCATATTTAAAGATTTCTTTATAGCTTGGAGTAACTGGTAAGGTTACTCATTTGTGACCAAAAGGTCATAGGTTCGAGTCACAAAAACAATCTCTTTATAAAATGCAAGGGAAAAGCTGCGTATAATTCATGTGATGTGTTAGCCCCAAAAAATTTTTTTTTTAATTAAGCATCATTAGCTTAAATTGAGTAAATTAGATTAACATTAATTAAGTTGAAATCAAT
>JAOSBN010000008.1:5957836-5980882 GCA_027563595.1 Erythroxylum suave | reverse complement strand
AGTTGACCTTATACGTGTACATAGGTATGAGGGTTTCAGATTAAGTAGTTGGGTTCCGGATATGGGCCCCAACATGATGTCCCTCCCCTGACTCTCGTAAAGTAGGGAGCCTTGTGCACTAGGGTTGTTGTTATTGTTATTTGTTTATAGCTTGGAAAGTAGATAGAGATGATAATATCTTGTTTTTAACTAGAAAATAAGCTTGTTATAGAGTTTTGGGGTTTAATAGTTTAACAATAACTCAATCTCGGGCTTAAACCCTTTAAGAAAGAATCAAACTAAATAAGTTTTAGACTTTTGTAGTCTAAAAGAGTAAAAGTTAAAAAGAGCATAACAGTCTCATTTATTCCCCGTTGGTGAAGCTTCGCGAAGTTCCCAACTGGATCATCAAAAGCTTCTTCTCCAAATCTTTTAGTACTAGCCAAAAAATATTCGTTCCAAGTGGGTTCTTTTAGAGTTAATTGGTGTCCAAGGAAGAATTGATACTTCTACTGCCATCCTTACTACATAAGTTCTTACTATTCTTACTTTTACCATAACAGGTATGTGATCAATGATGAATAATTGTTCAGCCCATAATACCCGTTTATGTAGCTTAGCACCCTTGAATAAGGAAAACTCCATATGGTTCGCCCTCATTAGAGCAGCATATATTTATTATTTTGTATGAGAATATTCCTTGTGTAGCTCTTTTGGTTCTTTGTGATTGGGGTTGGGAAGCTGTGAATTTTATAAGGAGATATATTATTGAAACATCTCCTATAATCCTTTATTTCCTTCGTTTAGTTTGTGCAATTTAAGTTGCATTTCAAACACCTTCTTGTGCATCTCCTTAGATTATTGTTTTTCTATTCTTTTCACATCTTAGTCTTTGGTACCGTTTGCCACTGAAATGAAGTATAGGTGATACAGGTTTGTGAAGGAACAAGTAGCAAAATCGTACTCTTACAAGTTTTTCTTTTGAAAATTGAATAAAGTTATTATTAATTATAATAAAGCTATCTCAACATTACAATGAGTTCACAAAATATTACAAGAACAAGATAACATTAGGAGTTATAAATTCCATCTAGTTCTCATTTTTGTAGATAGTGCATGCCGATCAAATTTAACCTTCATAATGGCTCTAGCCTAATTGATGATATTTCAAAGCTAATTGATGCTTGTTTACTTCCTCTCCTCTGTAGATTGTCTTGTTTCTTTCTTTCCATAAGGAGTAAATTGTTGTTGTAAAGGATATTTTATACATTGTTGCATCCTGCACCTTTTAGTTAGCAATATGAGTGACCCAATTAAGAGTACTTGGCCAATCATAAGAAGAACAATAATCTATTAGCAAATGTAAAATTTTGCTCTAGACAACTTTAGAGTATCTACATTAAAAAAATAAGTATTCCTTATCTTGTTCAGCTTCTTTGCATAACACATAGATAGAGTGATACAAGTCAAACTGTCTATTAATACGGATCATGTTCTTGATAACTAGCCAAGTAAATATTGAAGCATTTTGATTCAGTAAGTGCTTCCACAAAAGGTTGAACTAGGATACACTCTCTCCCTCAGCTTGCAATGCCTTATAACATGATTTGTTGGCAAATACTTTAGTAGGATCAGATTTGTAGGTAACTTTGTCTTGGTTATACTAGTGGAAGATCTAAGGGAGATATTATACCAATAAGTTGAACCCTTTGAAGTTGTCTGCCCATAGTTTTTGGTTCATCAATGAGGATGCTTTGGTGTTGAGTGGAAATTTGTTTGGAAGGTGGGATAACTCACTCCTTTGGATAAGTGGATTATACTTGGTCCAATTATCAAACCACACTTAAATATCCTCTCAATTTCCCAGCTCATGCTTGTCGCAAGGATACACAACATTTATCAATTTCATATTTGCAAGAAGAACCAAGAATATTCCATAGAGATTGACAATTGTCAAAAGCTTTCATTCCTTAGATATGTTTCATGTATCCATTTTAACCAAATGACATCTTTATCTTCATATAGCCTCCAAATCCTTTTGCTCAATAGTATTTTTTACATTAGAATAATAATGATTATCCTCAATCCTCCCTGCTTCTTCATAATTGTTACTTCACTCCATTTGACTTTAGCTTTCTTGGAATTATCAAATTTTTTAGACAATTCATAATAACATCACGCTCCTTAATTACTTTCTTAGGTAGAATGATATGAGAAATCCAATGAACACAAAACTTTCCTGAAACGATCAAAGGTGACCCTTCCAGCTAATGACAAAAAATTGTTTCACCAAGCATTAATTATGGACTTGAACCTTTCAATGAGTAAGATACAATCAGTATACTTAGGCTTTGCATATGAAATTGGGAATCCAAAATATTTGAGACGAAGATCTTGAATCTGCAGCTCAGTTATCCTAGATAGTTCATCAACATTCCTCACGTCTTTAGAGCAAAATAAGCTGCATTTATCTACATTTACCCTAATCCTAAGCACGTAGAAAACAACTTGAATAGTTCCTTTAACATCACAAAGTGTGCTTCAGCCCCTGAAAGAAGAATCAAGTCATCTGCAAACATTAATCCCCAGCCTTTTAATTGATTTTAATTTTAGTACTTACGTTGGCCTCTAAAATATACTGCTTCAAACGATTACAATTTCAACCCTATCTTAAAAATGCAACGCCATGATTTTTTCTTCAAGGTCGTAGCTATTAACTGGTAAGTAACCTCTAGAGCTAATTTGAGATGACATTTTCTGAAGAAATAAAAGTGAAGCGAGGAAGTTGGCATTGGATTGCACCAGGTTGACAGCAATGACCCAAAATGCTACAATTGAAGTACAAAACCATTTGGTTCTCAGCAGTCACTTCTGTTTGTAGGATCCTTTGAAAGAAAAGGAAATAATACAGAGAAACAAACAAAATGCTTACAGAGAAAAGCTAAGCTACGTCAATGAGTGAGTTGAACCCAATATTAGCCTTAGTTAAATTAATAACGAGATAGGAGTCAAATGGAAATCATGTAATACAATATAAGAGCTCCCTTCTTACTCCTAAGCTTTCTTTCGAAACAATCTTGGTGCTTGTTTTTTCCTAGCCTTCAAATTATGGTTTCCAAGCTTATTTTCAGCCTCAACCTTTCCTTCTTCCATTCCATTACCATCAACTGATTCCGCTTTCTTGACATCTTTCTGTGAGATCAAGCTGTCATTCTCAGGGAGGTTTACATCATCTGGTCCTGCAATATCAGGTACTCTGTTTTCCGACTTGGGATTTTGGTCCCCATTTAACTCATCACTCTTGTATACCTTAGTTTTCTTCGACTTTGATTTCTTTTTGCAAAAATCAAGCTTCTTGTCTCCTTTTGATGAATATTTGTCATCAGCGGTCTTTAGTTTTCCAGGAATATCTGAACTTAGTTTTTCACATGAAGCTAATGATGACACTCTAAACATGTAAACCTGCAATAGCCAGGGCACATAAGTGGCATCTCAGTGTTTTTGCATCTTAATGTGACCAAGCAGCCACTACAGTAAAGACATATACGCAGATACATGTGAACCAGCTCTGGTCACTGATAATAGATTTTACATGCCTTTAAGTGCATGCCAAGTGACTGTCAACATAAGAAAAAAGGCCCATAAAAGCACCATCAACGGGAATGAATTGTTGCAACTTATGCATAGCCAACTAGACCCTGTTTATAAACAAAATGTAATTGTTCAAAATATTTGCTATTGCCTGGGAATCAATTGTCTTATCCTAGAAACGCAACCCAATGCATGATCATTGTTGAAGTACACAAATATAACAGTTGACTGTACTTTGTAAATGTCAACAACCTGGGTAAGATATTATATTTTCATGTCAGGCTAGCAAGATCTATTCCATGATTAGAACAGAGTTGAATACATCTCACAGCAATATTTGGTCTTACGATGTATTTTCAGAACATCAACTATGATTGCTTACAGATCAATAGAGTCAAAATATTAGCAGATTGGTAATGGAGTGCTTAACTAAGTTGGAAACAAACGCCTGACCAACAAAGTCGATAAACAAATTATTCTGTGTTTGTATTTATCTCCTAAAATGAACCATAGATGATTGCCTTTTGCTCCAAAGTGGTCAAACTGAAATGAATGCTAATCAAGAAATGGTACTTTGACACAAAATCTCCTAATTAAATGCAAAGTGGCTGACTCTAACTTCACCAGATGAAGCAAAGAAAATTAAGAACAAAAAATAAACAATTCCTTGTGTGCAAGTAAATCATGATAAATTTGAACAAAGATCTGTTAATGAGTGAATTGGACAACTGGAAAAGAAAGGTTGATGGTTAAAAGCTAAGGTTAAACAACTAATATGCCATACACTTCAACTAGTAAGAAACAATCTCAGCCATAACAAGAAGAGAACTGAGATTTACAATTGAAGTTGAACGAGAAAACAATATCCAGCATGTCCTGTGGCAGAACTGCAACAAAAGGAAGTTGTCCCTTGGCATCATACTGAAAAATGATAGATTAACTTGTGCAACTTGATTCCTAGCATTGTGATCGAGATAACAAAGAGATTCTTTTGCAACGGTTGCAGTAAGGCTGATGTACTTAACTATGCATGTTTTCTTCAATGGGTTTTTGGACAATTTACTTCTGCCTAATTACTGAAAAAGTACCTCTTAGCCAAGAGTGAAAGGCTATTTCCCCAAATTGTCTGATTCTAAAAATGATACAGGTCGTGTTTGGAGATATGTTGAGATGCCATATGTGAATAATTGTAATCTCTACACTTTCAGAAAAGAAATAACATCGTCACATCATGTAATTGTAAAGAAAAAAAGTAACAGCAAAATGTACCTTCAGTCTCTGGGGCCCTACCAACTCATAGACCACTGCGTCGCCGTCGTCCAACTTATGGTCCAATGCAAATCCTCTCCAGCCAGCACTAAGCCCTGTCCGTTTGGCTAGGTACTTGGCATCATACTCTACACCGTTTTCATCCACTAGAATAATATCCGCATCTGTTTTAGGAAGATGGTCCTTGCAAAATTGAGTTGGGAGTCCCTGAAATTTGAAGTAAAAATGAGGATCTTGATGAAAACCGCAAGTTTAAAGATGAACAAGACTTGTAGTTTAAGATGAATAAATGAAACCAGGTATTTATTACACTTACCAACCAGAAACAACTATAAACATGAGATCTAACCATAGATTTGACAAATGATGGATTTCCAGATTGTAAACTTGCTTGAAACTCCTCTGCCTCTCTGAGAGCACTGAGTCGGTCTTCATACTGAGCCATCTTGACTTCTTCTAAAGGCCTTGCAACATAACTTAACATAGCAGAGTATCATTACCACAATTAACATCGCAATTACAACATTAAGTTCTTACCTAGAGAAAAAGAATGCTAATATGAGAAAAAACCGATGTTTACCTAGTCCATGATGATGATTTAGATCTTGGCCTCTTGCGAGAAAGTTGAAGGTCCAAATCGAACTGAAACATGTATAGTAAGAAGAAAGCATTTATTTTTATGTTGGTGAGCTTTCGATTTTTTTTTCCCTTTAAGCTAATTGTTTGAGATACCTACAGCAGCATCATTATCAGCATAGGAAGGAACAGGATTGCGGGCACGGGAGGAGCGTCTTGGCTCAAATGATTCAGCAGCAGCATTCTGACGCGGGGTTTTCTTGGGAGTACTCTGTGGTTGATAAGTGATAACAACCCAGTTATTTTATTACAAGAATATTTATCTTTCACACAAAGGAAGCAGTCTTGATGGTTGAAAAACTAGAAGATTATCAATGGAGAACTGAATTAGTAGTGACTGTAATAAAGAAAAGGTGTTACCTTGGCTATCTTGCCAGAGCTGATAAGGTTGGACAAGCTTGTAGAAATGTCTGAAATTCCCAGGTCCTTTTTTCCAACGTAGAGAAAACTCATAAGAAAGAAAAGGGAAAAGAGTAAGAAAGGAAAGAAAAAGTATATTATACCTGGAAACGTTGTCTGTTAAGAAGAAGACGTTGTTTACGAGAATCCTCATAAGAGTTTGTGGTGCTGGGGGTGGTTCTGCCTTTTTCACCAGCCATCTCTCTGCATATATATACAGTAGCATCACCATCAAGACATGGACTTGATCCTATGAATATATACAAAGATGCAAACTTGGTCAAGAAAAGACTGAAGTTATGACAAAATAAAGTTCAACCAACCTGAAGAAGAAGAAGAGGAAGAATAAGTTGAATGTGAGGCACCAACCCTAGAGATTTTGGGTATTAGAAATCTGCTCTCTTTGCTTCATGTCCTATAATAAGCTGTCCGGAAACTCAGCCCGCTGGTTTCAATTTCAAACACTTATTGCTCCCTTTCTATGTTTTGATTCCATATATTTCTTACAAACCAAAAAATAAAAAATAAAAAAACTAGGCAAATAAAAAGAATTAATTAAACGTTATAAATGTCATGAAATTGGATAAAAATTCAATTATATAATGTTACTTTGTTCCAAACATATAATTATGAAATCCAAAAAATAAAATTTATGAAATTTACTTATTCCAAATTCCATTAAATACATATTTTCGGTATTTTTCTTTACTGACTAATTTTTTATTCACATTTTAGTGTCTCTCAATATGTCTTGCCTTAATTCCCTTTTATAGAACCCTGTAGGCTCTCTTCTGCCCTTGCTTCGCTGCTCAATATCACCAACCAGCCTGCAGATTACATTATTAATCTCTTCAATTTTGGATTTTCTCTTCATATCCTTTTAGCTCTGCAGTCTGCTATTGGTTGGTTTTTCATGGCAGCCCTGAATCCTTCACCTTCGCTGCAAATATTAGGTCTTTATTCATTCAAATTCAACTCTTTTTTTTTTGCCTGTATTATGATTTTTTTCGTTAGTCTCTGGTTTTCCTCATCTGTCTCTTTATCACAGTTCGAGGGCCAGAAGGATTCTGTGTCTGGGATGGGCCACCTTTCGGCAATAATCAACCTGGTATTAAACTGGATACTGTTCCCTGCACCAATGCTACACTAAGTGAAGATGGTTCCAGGCTTATGGTGATGAAATCCGATTCTGTCATTAGCATTTATGATTGCAGCAGCTTTAAGGAGATAAGATCTTTTCGGGTCTCCAATGTTCTTGCTGCTTCGCTCTCTCCTACTGGGACCTTTCTTCAGACTTTTCAGAAATCCACAACTCCCCAAGATAAAAATATTGTCTTGTGGAACACTGTGACTGGCGATCCTGTTTATCAACAATTCCAAAAGAATATGACCAAAAGTACATGGTACTTTATGCTGTTCTCAAAGTCTTGTCTAGTCTAGAAGAAAAGTTGCAAAGTTTGAAGCAAAAAATTCCATAACCTTTTGGTCGCAATAAATTGTTGTTCTTTTGCGATTGTTCAAATGTTTGTATGTTTGCATTTCAGGCCCTCAGTTCAATTCAGTTATGACGAAATTGTTGCATGTAGATTAGCAACAAACGAAATACAGTTTTTTGATCCCAAAGATTTCTCCAAGGGAATAATATATCGGCTGAGGGTTCCTGGGATAGCTGCAGTTGAGCTTTCAAGGGTTCCTGGCTCCCATGTGGCTGCTTTTGTTCCAGAGTCAAAGGTTTGTTGATCTAATCTACGGTTAAAAGGGAGAATTTGAGATAAAGCCATTGAATTTTCCTCTGTTGTTCACTGTACGTTCAGCATGTTTCTTCGATTTGCTTGCTATATGCACTACTTTACTGTTTTGAAATTTGAATTGCTTTGGTCTTTAGACATGGTTGGAATTGAGATGTTGTAAGAATGATTTGACCTAAATTATTGTATTATGGGCAACACCAACTGCATGCTGTTCATTCGTTTGAATTCTGATCTTAGAACACATTTGAGATTTTGATCAATTCAGGAATCCTGATGGTTAAATTTTGTTACAAAACTGACATTTTATTTATTGACATGAAGCTTAACAAATACAAGATGTGACACATTAGACATTTGGATGTTATTCCTTCTGTAGAAATTTTAACTGATAATGTAATTTGATTCTCTGTTTTTGTCATTAGAAGTGGACATTTTTCTATGTGTGTAGGGGAGTCCTGCCAGCGTTCAGATATTTGCTTGTGGCAACATTAAGCAAAGCCAACCTGTTGCTCGACGTAGTTTTTTCAGATGTTCCTCGGTGCAGCTGAAATGGAATTGTGGTTCTACTGGACTTCTAGTTGTGGTGCAGTCAGATGTGGATAAGACCAATCAAAGCTATTATGGGGAGTCCAAGTTGAACTACCTCACGACTGATGGGATCCATGAAGGGCTTGTGCCACTTCGTATGTCCTATCCTATTTTCTGACTTGTTTTGATCTACAGGTTCTGACTGTTGATCTGTTGCCAGGTAAAGAGGGGCCTATTCATGATGTACATTGGTCGCACTCTGGCTCAGAATTTGCTGTTGTCTATGGCTGTATCCTTTCATGTGTACTTGTTTATTGGTGTTTTCTTGACATGTTAAAGATACAAGTTTATGAAGAATTTAGCAAGAAATTTATGTTGCTGGGTCTTGTTCGAGTCAACTGACATATCTGGAGGGAGTTTCTGTGTAATCCTCAACATTTAATTTCTTGAAATATACTGGGCTGGTGATTAATCCATATCTTTTCTTCTAGAATCTTGATATTTTTGTGAAATTGGGGTGGGGAAATTGGCATGGAAACTTTGATGGGTTTGGTTCACTAGAAAAATCCAGTGCCAGTGATGATCATCGCTTGCAGTTGTAATCTTTGAGATAGGTCACGTCAATGGATTAACCAAAAAATAAGTTGGAAGGTCTGTGTATGGTGAGTTTTTGATTACCATTATCAATTTTTATCAAATTTCTCATGATAATTCGTGAAAACCTTTTATTTACTTAATAGTTGCATTTCTTCGCTTGTTTCTCCAGCTTCTTCTTTATTATCGTGCTTTTCCTTGATTCATTATAGTTATGCCTGCTTGTGCAACATTGTTTGACAAGAAATGCAGACCTCTACTTGAGCTTGGGTCAGGCCCTTACAATACAGTCAGATGGAATCCAAAAGGAAGATGTATCCTTTGTGTAATGACTCATGGGTTTGTATTATCGGCATTGCTTTAAATTAAATTCATTTAATTGCTCTTTGAGTTTATATTTGTGACCTTAATTCCTTGGTCAACAGTTCTATGCTTGGCTGGTTTTGGGAATTTGCCAGGTGATATGGTAAGAAAAGTTTACTATGATTATCTGTTATCGTAGTCCCCTGTGAGATTGTTTGAACCAGTTCTAGTTGGTGAAAATTTCTGTGCTAATACTTGTCCTCTTTGAGAGTCGAGTGCCCTTGATCTTTATTTCTAGTTTCCCATCTTTCTTTTATTGTCTTGCATGATTGTAGATGTTTGCAGTGGTGCTGGAAAATTCTCTGGAGTTTTCAAATTCATCTATCTCTACAATCCTTGGAAAGAACTGCTGAGATTTTTTATTTCTTCCTCTATTATGGCACTATTTCACGATACCTATTATTTCCTCTCCACTGTTATCACCTGCCATTTGGCAGCTCTTTTTAAAAGTTATAAATTTCATAATGAGATGCAGTAAAAGATATTTTACTTTTATGATGTTCTTGCCCTCATTAGGTCATTTTTGGGTTGGGGTGAATTATTGCAAGGCTAGTGCCTTAATAAGTTTATCAGTCATGGTTGGGTTGCAATGCCAAGCATTTGAGTAATTGTACTCGCAAATTCAGCTTTTGCTTTCTGCTTAAACTTGTTACAACCGTTTTATGTATTTGTGGCCTATCATCCATCTTCCCCCTCACCACTTCTAAAACTAAATAAATTATGGAAGTTTGCAAGTTAAATTACTCCTATTTACCTCTAGTAATTTTGCATCTGGGACATCAAAGTGACATATGTCTTTCTTTTATCTTGTATTTTGCCACCATTCATTAGAAAGAAAATTATCCTCTTTTGCTTCTAGGATTTAATTCTATCTAGCTCCGTTGCTCTTCTGCAGTGATCAAATTTGTTGGTTCAACTTATTTAATATTTTCAGGCTTTCTGGGACTATATAGACAAAAAACAACTCGGCACAACCAGGGCTGAATTGTCTGTAACAAGCGAATGGTCACCAGATGGGCGCTATTTCATGACTGCAACAACAGCTCCAAGACTGCAAGTTGACAATGGGTATGTTCATCGTTGCTTATTTTGCATCATCTTCTCGTCTAGATAGTGATCTCATTATTTTTTCCATTAATGAAGCAAAACTTTGACCTCCTTGACTGATCATAGTTCGATGAGAACCCTTTTGTGAAGAAGCAAGAGTCTTTTGATAATCAGTTATATTGCAATACCTTCTGGGTCAAGGAAAAGGGCGTCAATCTTTTTCTTCTGCCCTTAATGCAACACATCTTTTGTAAAGACAGCCCTAGTCATAGAGTGCATGTAAAGGGATGCTTCCATTTTACTGAAATGTATGTCTTTGCCACTTTTCAAATACCATCTATGCTTGGTTGAAACAATTAGCAGAAATGAGTAGCAGCCATCAGTTCATTGATATTCCGAGTGTTCATGATGCCATAACTATTTATAGGAGCTTGTGTGCCTAATGAATGATTTATGGCAGTTGTTCATTTGTTTTCTTAATGAAATAAATTTAACCCTGAGTAGATTGTGTTTAAGCCATTGATTTACCTATAATAATTCAGTTCTTATCTGACACTGCATTACCCTGTCTTGGAAAACTTTTCTGGTTGAAACGTTTTACAATTGCATGTGACGAGAATCATGGAATGTTTTTTTATTGTTTTGTTTCCCACTGTATATTAGGGGCCTTCACATGTACAATGTAATGCCTTTTACTAATAATTCAGAAACTCACCCCTTCATGATTTTCGTGAAGGATTAAAATTTTCCACTACAATGGATCACTGTACTTCAAAAAAGCATTTGACAAGCTGTATCAGGTTGGTATTTCAAGTGATTATTTGTTTTCTGGGAAGGATATTATATTAGTTGCCGCAGTCAATCCCATTACTTTTTATTCACTCCACAATGCAGGCTGAATGGAAACCAGAATCCCCTGATAGATTTGGCGATATTTTGGAACTTATCAAATCTGTTGATTCACTAAAAGTTGGAGAAAATAAATCACAAGGTTCAATCTCACTACGACTTAAAAACTTCATCAGCTTATGAAAATATTCCACATAGTGTTAGCTTGATGGAATACCCTTATTATTTACTAGGCGAAGGGGCTGCCTCCAAGAAAACTTCTATGACCAACCCTTCCACTCAGAAGCCTGCTGCATATCGCCCGCCACATGCCAAACAAGCAGCTGCCATTCAGGCCGAGGTATTACAAACTAATTGCATGCTTGTACGTACTAGTTTCATACTCAATTATTATGAGTTAATGTGAGAGTAAAGCAATGTAGATTTCCCATTGCTAATTGATGCAGGAGCATCCAACATTCATAACTGTCTTTACTATGTTTTATCTCTGATTTGTGCTTTATTATGTTCTTCCATTTAATATAGGTTTTCTTTTGTAGCGAGTATTGTTGATGGCTAAATTTAGTTTTCCATCGGTACCAATACAAAGGATTTGTGTCATTCTGAAATTTATTCGAGGACGTGTCTCTTGAAACCCTTACTTTCTTCTGTCTTCCAACTTCTTTCAGACCTTTTGTACTGTTAAAAGTCTACAGCCTTAATTCTTTCTCTACGTTACTACTACTAGACATGCACTTGTTACTCCAATAAAATGTCGCTTGGTTTGAAAACTAGAGTATGAATTCCTTATTCTGTTATCTCCAATTCCCTGAGACAAATTGCACAACATCCTTGTATGATGCAAAGAAAACCAAGGATTCTACAGTATTTGCAAGGGTTGTCCCTGGCTTATACCAAAGGGCTTCAGGGGTACATGGAAGAGTTGGGACTTGACTTCTTTTCTTTAATTCCAAGTCTGGTTCTGGAATGAATACCAACGTCCATAAATGTAGACCAACTGCTCTACAAATACTGTAGTTCCTCAGTTGTGCATTTATCAATCCCTTTTTAAAGTTACTAATCACTATGAAAATACTGTAAACTTTTCTCATAGACTATAAAATTGTGACACTCTTCTAAATAAGTGGGATGTTCCAACCATTTCATCATCCACCATCTATATGACAAACTATACCCTCCGTACTTTCCACATCGCTGCAGATGTAACTCTGTTGTTCATTAATTTTTTATTTTGTAAATTACTTGTAACCTGACGATTTCAATGTTTTTGCCAATGCAGCTGTTTGGAGGAAGTACTAGCGAGTAAGTATAGATCATTTTGCATTTTCTATGTGTTCTGGATTTGCATAGTGTTCATTATTCATTTGATTGTTTCTAACCCAGACAAATGAGCAAAAATGCACTGAAAAACAAGAAAAAAAGGGAGAAGCAGAAGGAGAAGAAAGCTGCTGAGGCTGCTGCATCAACTGAGGGTTCGTGATCTAATCCATGATTGTTGTAGCTGGCTAATTAACTGCAGTGATCAGGCATGGTTTCCTCAAATATTGGCCCTCGATCTGGTTAGGAGTTGGCTATTATTTCTTAAGCAGAAATTTTGGCTTTACGATGAAAGAATTAAGGCGAATTTGGTGGCCGGATCATGTGCCTTTTTATTGTGCGAGCATGATGGATCAACCTTTGGGGCAATTGGTTCTAGTTTTTTGACCTGTAACAACCGTAAATGCTTTAAAAACTTACGATGGATCTTCCCAGAAATTAAAACAAGAGGAGTTGCAATTCTTCTGATAACGTAATCAACTCCAGGATATATGTGATCTTCAAGTTCCAAATCTTTACCACGAAGTTTTGAATTTATAATAGTGGCCGGAGAAGTAAACAATGAGATGACAGTAACGTTTTATGTTTTCTTTTTTAATGATTTTCTGAACATTATGAGAAGGATTGGAAGAACCTGAAAGCGCTTTTTCTTTCATTATACTGTTAATTACTGTCGATATGGAAAATGCAGGTTGAGTAATGGTCAGTGGTGACAGCACTTGCATTTCATTATGAAAGTACAGTTCAAGATGGATCTGTTAATATATAAACGAGTCCAGTAACGGGCCGAAATGTAACAGAACGCATGTAATGTCTTGAGCTGTAAAGAGGCACTCTGAAATTTTACAACCATCCCAGAATGCAGTTTGTTATTTGTTTTAAGACGCTTCAATGGCTAGATTAGTTGTATAGAATCGTTTGTTTGGTTCATTTTTTCAGGCACAGATAATTTAAAGCCGGAATCAATTGAATAGAATAACTGGCATGCCATATAGAAAGGAAGGAGGCTTTGATGGCTTTCCAAATATTGTACATAATATCAAAGCACACACTAGTAGAAAGCGGCGGCGAGTCAATTACATAATCAATAACATCACAGTTGACTCCTGTAAGTTAAGAAGCTATCAAATTACCAAAAGAAGAAAAGAATTTAAATTGAGAGACATGAAAGATACGAATATAACAAATGAATTTCTATGTCCCTTTCCAATTAATCTCTTATGTTACCGAAGAATAACTTGAAGGCGTAGAGACTACCATGCATCCAGGTCATGACGTAATTCTTCGTCGCTATACAGAATTGGCATGCAATAACAAGCATCGAGTGGCAATACTGTTTAAGGAATTGGCTGTTTAAACAAGGCGCTATTGACCAGTTTTAGCACGCTTCATTCCACTTGAAGTGAAAGGGGACACACTGCCAATTGGTCGAGGACTCTCTTCCCTGTAACTTGAATTCAAAATCGCTAGTTCTCTCAGCTGGTGCCTCTTAAAGATATCCTGCGACTCATCCTGCATGTAGGAAGGTGTAAAAATCTTTGCTCTACTAAGAGACAACTCAAAATCTCCATTTCAAGAACTACTGCTGCTATATAACAACGCCATTGTTGGCCATCTTAATTCCTGACCTGTTCAAAACTTTATTAGCCAGTTCGAAGGATGTTAAGCTTGGTATATATTTGTATCAAAGGAAAAAGTATGCAGCAGTAGCAGTCCGTGAAGTACCAAAGCGGCCAGTTAATGTGAAGAGATATCAATTAAGAAGAGGAGACAATACCACAGGCTTGAGTACTTCTTCGATGATTTCATGTGCTTGCCTCAATCGGATATCAATAATATTGGCAGGTAACTCAGCCTCAATAAGAATGTGAAGAGGATCATTCAGATGTTCATAACCTGGTTTTCCTCTCAGGGACTCCTCCTTCACAGCGTAAAAAAAGAAAAAGACTATATGAATACAGTAGTCTCAACAGATGATAATAGCTTAAAAGTGTAACTGATGGAGTTCCGTAAATTAAAACATCATTCAGTATTTATGTTTTGTGGATTGCAGGTACTGAAGTTTCTCAAATCTGAGTAATATTTACCTTCTCAGGGTCTTTAATTGAACCTTTTCCTCTAATATAAACACGGCAACCTGTAGAAGCTTCAACTCGCTTCAATGAATTGCCCCTAGGACCCAGAAGGCGACCTACAAAATTGAACTGAGGTCCATAAAAGAAATTAGAGCTCATACTTCTATATCGTATTCTATCTGAGGAGCTATGCATATCTCAGGTGAAGCATGTATCTTACATTTGGATAATTGTTGACAGGAATATCCAACCGCAAAACTTTCTTTATGATATAAGACCCTGGACTTGATGCTGCCACTTGCCACTCCGTATTAATTCCCTGAAATCCAAACCTCTGAAAATAAACACTATTTTAAGCTGGAGTTATCAGAAAGAAGGCACATTTCAGGTTTCTTTCACCAGAACAAGACAAAGAAAGAGAAGAAGCAAATGCTTGTGAAGCAAAACCATTTAATTCAGCAGCACAAGCAAGTTTATTGGGGGCTGGCTCGAAACAGAAATTTTGTCAAGTGAAATTCTGTACTTCATCAACCGATACATAAGTACAAGTCTAATACAACACAGCATTCCATTTGCCTTTCAATTTCTTGTTTACATAAGAAAATCCGTGGAATGCTTTGATAAAAATTGTTTTTGGGGTAATAAGGTTCATATGTTTACCTCTTGTGTTAGTCCATTCCACCCAATGAAGTCCATTCCAGCATTATTTGGCACTATATCTGAAGCCATAGGACCTAGGCTCCCACGATGAAGTCTATCAAAGTCAGTTAATCCCTGCTGGCTAGGGATCATACCAGAAACCCTTAATACCTCTGCTTAACATAAAGAGCAGTTGATTTGAGTTTCTTTTCTCGTTATGTCTAAACGGAAGAAATAAGAAACTTTCAAGTTTTAGTTAATGTCTGTCAATACGTAAAGCTATGGTTTGATTCAGATGGAGTTAATCAAAGTATTCGATAAACAATTATGGATAACTCAGACAACGTTAGAAGTCAAAATTATTGATTTTGTTGCCTATTTTATCCAAAACACTCAACAAATTGATCCAACAGACCTACAAAACTTGAAACAGATGCAACAAAACTGTTGATGCTTCAAGTACATCATCTGAACTTTAGCAGGGCAGAACCTTCGCCGTTCTGTATGAGGAATTAGACATCGTTTTTACGACAAATTTTTGTTTACTCAGATGATGTTGATCAGGGTTATTATTGAGAATCATAAACTTAGGAGAGCAATCTATAACACTCTTATCAAGATATTGACTACTTCGACTATTCTTTGAAACCATATCATAGGATCATTTAATTCAAAAGACAAAGCTATTAGAGGCTCCAAGCACTGATATTCTCTCTTAGAAATGCTACGGTTCCTAGTTTGATTTGTTTAACTGATATAGAGTCCAAGATCTTGTATCTTTTTGGCTGCAGATTACAAGGCTGTTTGAAGCAAGCCGTCTCGTAAGTCTAGGATCGTGAAGGACCTTAGAGCTTGGGATCTAGAGGTTTCTCAATTGCACTATCATACACTTCAAGCAAGCTGCTTAAATGTTTGATTCCTTGATTAAGGAAGTGGACGTTTGATGCCAAAAATAATGTTAGTTATCCTGAGATGCAACATTCTTCTCATTGAACTAGTTCTATAACGAATTTTAGTGTAAACGGACTTCTCTTGGCAGCTTTATGTTCTACTAGTTCCTGATTAGAATTTCTTATTCATCATCACTATATAAGGTAAATACGATGGTGAACTGCGAGTTTCTGCAACAGCTTTCTGACCAAGGATTTGTAATTTTATCTAACACTTAACTGTTTGAAATAAACTCCCAGATTTCCGTCATTAACGGATGACGTGACAACAGTCAGCTTCAAAACACATGATTTTCTGCTAATAACATCTTCAATAAAGATCTTCCCAACATCGTCAGAAAGATTAACAAATTCTAAGTAGAGATCAAATACATATTACTACAGAGCAGAACCTTGACAAGTTCTATAGCAAACGCTCTACAGAGATGGAATTTAGGAAGAAAAGGAAACATGAAGAGAATCGAACACTCATTAATCTTCACACATATTCTAAAAGTGATCATTTATCATAATCTTCTAATAGAATAATAAGAGATGGGGATATATGTCAAGAAATGGGAATTTCTGGTATTACAAACCACAACTGGATAGAATAAACAAGGAGGACAGGAAGATGGGCAGAATCAACAGATGATTTACATGAAAAAAGCTCAAACAAGAAGGGAAAAGGCCAAACCTTGATTCAGAAGACGGCTACATATAGGAAGGATTTGTACAAAAGGTCCAAGCTTTTGATGCTCCTCTAAAAGCTCCGTCAAATACTGACCACTGGAAACAGAAAACACGTGCAAGGATTGAATCAAAAGAATTAGAGAAATATATGTACATCGTTGAAAAGGCAGACACTAGTTATGCAAGCTATGAACCTGTCGACATCAGGAGTTGCTCTTATACGAGGTGATGGAGCTCTTGCAGGTGAGTAATTACGTGAGTATAGTCCTGACATGGATGTATGTAGTAGTGAAGAAATAGAAAGAAATAGAGGGGATGATGATTGCGAAGGAGCAACTCGCACAGAGTGAATCGGAAAGAGAGCATATAGAAAGGAAATAAGGAAAGAAGGTGAGAAAGGCCAAGAAGTGGGAAACTGCAAAAGGGAAATACAATAAATGGTGACTGTGTCAATTGAGGAAAGTAGTGGGGCTCCCTGATGAGGAAGGGTGGGGTTTTAATATGTAAAACACAGGCTGATGCGGGGTTTTAATGTTTGCTTTGTTGGCCACCCTTATGTCCTCGAAAGTTTTCACACACTGTATCAAATACAACTCATGATGTCTATACGTATTATATTATACTCCACTGCTGTTCTGATACAAACAGTCGTCCACCTCGCTACATGACGCAGAGAGAGACATATGACATTACACGAAGTTTTTGTCAATCGATGGTGAGGTGAGAAAACCAGAAAGAAAGGGTAAGCTAGAGGCTATAGTCAAACTTTCTATGTCTATATATATATCGAGAATGAGACCTGACAGTGACGGGAAGAGAATGATTGTACACCGTCGATCCATTTCATTCTTTGAGAGTTATATATAAGACAGGGAAGCCAAGATGATGTTGACAGGAAAAGATCATCCACTCATACTCTAATATTATGACAATTTTATATATCAGCTGGCGATACAGATACGTAAAGTAAATTGGATTTAAAAAGTAGTCACCGCTGCGTCACGTTCTCTGATAGTTTGCCACTTTCTGTCTGTTTTTGTTTACGAAGAACTTGATTTCGTTCTGATCGGTTAAGGTAACAGTAGAATAGAAAACCTGACTACTGACTGATTAACTACTTTCACAGGAGTTGGAGCTTCCTTCCATGCAGGCTATTCTAACATGTTTGATTAAATCTTATCTAGACAAATTTACGAATGAGATTAAAAAAAAGATTAGAACTAATTAACTGAAACAAAAAGTCTAATTTCTTCGTAATCCCAAATCATCTCATGATTACCTGCTACTGTGAACAGAGGAAACGTAAACAAAAAGGTGGAGTTCAATCTTATTATTAATTACACGATATATGACATAATAACATGATTAATGTTAGATGTTTTCGATTCGAACATAAGTCCCAACTAACATCTGTACTTGTTCGTCTGCATCTTGTTGTTGTGGAGTCTAATTTATAGTCATATGTGATATAAGAATCTCTTCCTCTTTTCTAAATTACTTTCACCAAACAAATAACCCATTTTACATCATTTATATAAATAGTTGGTACTGTTTTTCTCTTCTTTGCGCAGGTGGTTGCTGATGTTGTTGGTCAAGCTGTCATTTTGTGAAGAGCAGACCAAAACACACCACACCACAATGATTTTGGTTGGGAAATCAGAGAGCCAGCTGACACACATAACTCTACATATTTCATTCCCTTTTTCTTTATTTTATATATATATATATACCAATTTAATCACCTAATCATTACTCCCTCTTTAATTTAATTTATATATTGATACGTCCAATTTCTGCGACAATGAACAGCTTCATTTCCTGTTATACATGTGATGTTGTAAGTCGGCTTGATATGGAGACACTGGACCCGATTAATACACAACTGTTGCCAACTATGCTTAAACGAATTTCGGCTATCTTAATTAGTAATAAGGACAATGATTAAATGAAGAGATACGGACAATATTTCTGAAACTCTATTATTTGCAATGTTTCTCTTTGGCGGCTACTAAGACTATACCACACACTATTGGGGTAAAATACAGTAACAGGATCAAAGGGGTAGGCAAAACGAGCATAGGATTCCTACCTGCGTTCCTACCGGTGACTGTACGTAAGAAGTGGCAGAGAAAAAGTAGGTCACGTTAGACCGTACAAATAATGTGTGGGACCGGTGTAATGACAAAGCCAAAAGCTCTCCAGATTACCAATTTCGCTCTCTTCTCTCCACGCTGCGGTATGGATCATTGAATTGGTGTTGTAGTGTCTTCTGCATTTCAATTTGTAATGGAGACCATAAAGACGACAGGGCTCAAAAGATATGGTATTGATGGTGGACCGGTACGTGGTATTGTACCATCATTTTGCCAATGCAAGCCGACTGCTTTTTCACGAAGGGAAACTTCCAATCATGCATCTAAGGTAAGTCTCCAAAGTTGTGTTTAGGACCTCAAATTGTAAACCACTCCTTTTTGGCAATAAAATGCTTTCCAAAATGAGCTGATGATTATTAGATCAAAGTCACTAATAATGGTTGATGGCATACCATGAAGTTTAAAAGCATTATTCATGAATAACTGAACTAATGCTTCAATTTTATGAGGACATTTAAGCGGCATAAAATGGGGATATTTGGTGAGTTTATAAATCATTACTATAATCACTAAATAACCATTCGAAATTGATAGTCCCTTTATAAAATGCATGTCTATTCTGACCAAAATTATAAGGTATTGTAGGGGCTTTTAAATATTTAGCTAAAAGCTTCTTATTGCTCATTTGTTTTATTGTCACTTATTGATAGATTTGAAGCTTAGCATACACCCAATCATATCTGCGAACTGTTTCATTCAATTCTAAGCCCTCTGATTATAATGTAGGGATGTATATGTAAATGCACTTGGAATTCCATTTTTATTTTTGCTTTGTTGTGTCCAAGTACCTATCAACACAATTTATTGTCCCGTATCCGCTTGTGGACTCCAAAATCATTTATAGTCTGTATCTATTGTGGATACCAAGTCTGTTTCATATAAGCCTGAGGCTCTTTTTCACAATCTTGAGCTCAAAGCTCTTTTCCTACTTCAGTCACTCTGCTCACAACTTCTTTATCTGATTATACATTTAAATGTGATGAGATGCATCATTTCACATGCCATGTTTTTATTTCAGTATACTCATGCCTTATATTAAGATCCTCGAATCTAAGTCTGACATTTACCAATCAATTGTACACACATTTCATATTAACATTCAATTCATACAGAAGCACATCTAATTAAGTTTACACATCTAAGTTAAGTCATAGTATGCTTCAGAAAAGCTATTGCCTCGATGTTCCAACAATGTCTGGATATTGACAATCACCTTGTATGTTTATCGTCATGCAATACACACATAGTTCATAAATCACAAATTTGTTTGATCATATGAATATACAATCATACACATGTGTATGTGTCATGTTTCAATACATGCTCATTTGACTTTCTAAGTATGTATTTTTATACAAATATCTTGACCATTCAAATATTATAGCTTGATTTACTCCAAATTCATCAAGCATACATTCACCGAACTTTTCTAGCAATATATATACATAGAATTATCCAATTCTTATTCAAAATTACCTCACGATCTTCAATGCTAATTCATTCCTGCATAATACACATTACTCATGTCCTTATGATCATGTTTGCATTCATAAAAACACCTTTATTCCTTTGATAACTCATAATGTCTAGATTTGGATACATAGGTAGCAAAACAGTCCGTTCTTTAAGTTATGACATCAATTAACAACTTAAACTTGTTAAGCTCTTAACCAATTAATCAAACAACAATCTAAGTTCATTCCAAGCCTTAATCAAGACCAAATACACCAATTTAGATTGACTTTTCCTCAACTAGTTCAACATGTACACAAAATAGAAAATTATCTTTTGAAAACTAGGCCTACGATCGTGGGGACCTTGCCACGATCATGACAGAAGGCAAGTAATTAGGTCACGATCATGCTCTGATGGCCACGATTGTGCACAGTCTTTCTTCCTCAATTCTCCACGAATTTCACATACTTAAAGACATCACTACCACTTAAATTTTTTCCAGATTTTAAGATTCTTAAAACTACTTCATATCAGGTTAATTTAGCATCCATATTGATAACACTAAGGCTCCTAAATTTTGCTCACTTAAATCATTAACAATTTCCTTTTTGCAAACTCATTTACATCTCTAACTTTCCATATTCTAAAGCATCTTAATAACACCTACCTTTAGCAAGAATTTCTCATCAATTACACTTCCAATCCCAACTTATATCATCCATATAATAGCCTATAAACTACTATTTTATGCATTCAAAAATAGAACAGAAAAGTAACTAATTCATCCATCATTCTCCAGCACAACTTCAACATCAACACTACATTCAATCTATCCCTAATCATTCATCATATCATATGCCACAAAGATCAGTATTTCACTTACTTGTTTAGCTCAAATGCCACCTCAAAGTATCAAGCCTGCTTTGCCTCACATGCATGCAATCATCTCAAGAACAAAGTATGAGTAGAATAGTTTCAGTAAAGACAAAAAGATGACAATAAATTCAACAATATTCTATTTCTAAAACTATCTTTATGAAGGATTTTTTACATGAATTTTGGTGTGGAAATTGAACAGAATTTAGGCAAAACATAGAGATGTGAAGGAGAAGTAAATTTCAGTAGTGAGAGGGAGAAGAAGGAGAGAGTTCGGCAGAAACAACAAATGAAGTGATTCTACTATGTGTGTGTTGTGTGATGTGAGTTGAGAGGACACTTGTCAAGTGTCTAGGCCAGCTACATGTCCTCTATTTAGTTTGCCAAATATCACTTAATTCCTAGGTCATTTGTCAGTTAATTCAACTGCCATATGTCACTCGATTTATAGGGTTAGTCATCCTAAATTTTCGCATGTCAATTGTCTTGCTACTTGAAATTTTTCCTAATCTAATTTACATATTAATCCATCAATCTTTCAATTGTGAAAAATAACTCCAAATTACTAATTGCAATCCATCAATTCTTTTTATTGGCAAATCAAAATACAAAACATTAGAAATACACAATCATGTCACAATTATTTAGAAACTTTCATACCCCGAAATATGTCAATTGAGTGCGATTTTTTCTAAATCAACATTTATATAAGTATGCTCATATTATGCATGTGAATGAAATCATCAAAATCATATTCTATATGAACCAAATTCATTCTAATATGATATAATTCATGTGACTAAGTAATCTAGCACTCTAATCCCTCAGTAGGTTTGGAAACTGACTATTACTATAAGTCGTTTGTTCAAGAAATTTTTATCCTTCATTCCTGTGTTTCTTCTTCATTTTCATCTCCCTCCAAAAACTTCTTCTTCATTTTAGCCTTCACTCCTATGTTCAATACTTCTTCATTTTTGCTCTCTCAACCTCGTCATTCTCTTCTCTGGAAACTTCACTCTCTATTCAAGTCAACCTAGCCTTTTACCATCTGTTTTTCTCTTTCAGGTAAGTTATTCTTGTTGTTTTGATTGGGTGATGGGGTTTCAATTGGGTGAGGGGTTTTGTTGATGGAGTTATGTTTGTGTTTCGTTTCGATTAAGTAAAGGATTAGGTTTTGTTGATGGGTTTTGTTAATCTTCGTAACTTTAATCTTTTCAAGTAAAGAGAAAAAAAAAGGAAAGAAAAAGCTTATCTAGTTTTATTGGAAAGGGATTTATTGCTTTTCACTTAATGATTTTCTTTTATTTTTGTAAATTTTACATTCATGACAAGAACAGTGTTAAGCACAATGCTCGCTGGATTCGAAATACAAGTCTAATTGTGTACTGGAATTCATTGACGACGTTGCTATTGGATTTTGATTTGCTAAATCAAAGAAATGTTTTCCTTGTCATTGAAAAGAGAAAGATGGATGGTCATACATATGGTTGTGAATCATAAGTTTACTTGGATGATTGGTTAAACATAATACTAATAATAATGATAATAATAATAATAAGAAGAAGAAGAAGAAGAAGAAAATTAATAATAACAAAGAATTTAATGACCAGAAATCCATAATGCTCTTCGTAAGTCCTAAAAGTAGTTTTGTGAACATCCCTTTTAAGCGTGTAAATTTGATGATAGTCTGCTCTCAAATCTAACTTAGAAAAGAAGTTGGCTCCTTCCAATTCATCCACAAGTTCATCAATTGAATTGGGAATTTATCCTTTATTGTGCATTTATTTAAAGCCTTATAATCTCCACATATCTTCCATGAATTTTCTTTCTTTTCATTAAAACTATAACTGATGAAAATAGGCTAATACTTCCCTAAACTATGCCTTTCTTCAAAATACCCCTC
>JAOSBN010000008.1:5896597-5953581 GCA_027563595.1 Erythroxylum suave | reverse complement strand
TGAAATAATTTCTTAATCATTTCTATATATTTTATTATTATCAAAACATAAAGGGATTTAATTTGTCAACCACCATTCGTCCAACACAATGGAGTTTTAATGGATTTGAAAAGTGAAAGAGAAATAAATCAAAAGATGAAATTGCACCTTAAAAGAAATTGTGACAAAGAGATGAATATCTTTGATATTTTAAATAAAAATCTCAAAAATCAATTAAATAACTAATATCTTAAAGTCAATATAGTAGACAATAGAGAGTGAATTCTTTTTTATCTTCTATTAGTCCACTGCCAAAGTGGATTATTGTTTCTCATAAAATTAAGTGTCAGAAACATCTTTCTTACTTATACCATTCTTATTTGGTTAGTATATCTATATGCCCTTTCAAAAGCAAGCATCTTGTTTGTTTTTAATTGAACTACTATGGTTTTTAGCTCTCCCTATAACTTATTTCTAAAATTCTTGGCTTCCAAATTGTGAAACACATCAAAGTACAAAAATAAAAGCTGTACCAATTCTAATAATCTTCCATTATAGAATTTCTTATCAGCTAAAGTTTATAGAAAGTTAAACTTTTCAATTTCTTGCATGTATTTGATGGTTTAGTTTAAAGTAAAATTACAAGACCTTAGACTATTATTTACTTTGGTTAGAATAAATCCAAACTGTGGCAAAACCAAGTAACAAAATCAAATATGTTAAAAAACCCAAACAGTTACCTTTCTAAGAAAGAAAGGATAACTTTAAATTTCAACATTTACAACAAAATAAATTTTATCTATAACATTTTGAAGTATTTAAATTAAATATTAATATTTTCAAAATATTCAGAACAAACCTGTATACAAAAAAATTAACAATCTTAATCATTTGTCAGTTAAAATGCCACATCATTGCTAATGTGATATTATTTATTTTTTCAAAATAGGCTGATATTATTTATTCACCCACAATCAAAAATTTTGAAAATATTTCTTATAATACTTATTGTTAAATCCTCATTAAATTAATTAAAATATTATGAATTCTCTAATTAATATAATCAGATTATTGAATTAGGATTGTCCAAATCCTTGATTGATAAACTTTGTTTCTCCTCTCATACGATGAATAACTAAGAAAAAAAAAAAGCAAAAGACAGTATTTAAAGATACCCATATTATTAAAAAAGACAACACAAAACAAATAATGTAAAGCTCACTGGGACCTTTTCCTTAACAGTCGATCGTTGCTTTAGTGGATACAAGAGATCCCAGAGAACCTAAATTTAAAGCTGCTGCGACATCATTAGCTCAGAACCCATTTGACTCGGACAAATTATTCGATGGTAGAACATAAAGAGTCTCATTCTCTATTTCATTGTCAAAGAAAAACTTGACGTTGCTCCCATACTGTGAAGGCTACTGCGTAAAGCCTTATTGCTAGTGTCACATGCCACTTAAACAATTTCACTCTATTTTTCATCATCAATTTCAATCAAAGTTTCGAATACCATACCAGATTTGGTATTAGATTGAATTCTAGTACGGTACTAGTATTGACCAATATCAGGTATTGTTTTAGATAATTTTTTTAATTTATTAAATAGTCCATGAAATTTTTTAAAATTTGCAAAATAATCAAAGGGTATATTTTATAGTTGTAATGTATACTTTACAATTTTATATCAACCTTGTTTCTAAAAATCATAATAATAAATAATAATCATAATTAATATGAAATAACAATCATTTTTAATTATTTTACATGTAAATAATAACCACAATTAATATGAAAAAGACAATCATCATAATACAAATATAAAATTAAAAATAATACAAAGTATTTTAAAATATTATAATAATACAATTTTATCATTTTAATAAATAATAATTACATCAAAATATCCAATAAAAAGAACAATAAATATCCTTAACTATTACAATTTACAAAAAGAATTCATGACGATGAAACAATCAAGTAGAAGTTAAATATGAAACAAAAACATTACATATATAGAATTCAACATAAACATCAAATATAAGTAAAATTAAAAGAAGATGAAAAAAAGACCTGGAACAAAATTCAATAGTCAACGGGAGGATACTCACTATAACTACATTGACCCCAATTATCATTTGGTATAAAATCTTCATCATTAAGAGGAGTTTCATCATCATTATCATTCAAATTTAATGCACCAAATGATATGTCAACATTTTCTCATCCAAAATTATCTTCCAAGTCATTGTCATCTACCAAATTCGGTTCTTCAGAAACCCAATCTGCCACAAGATCAATATTATCAATGAAAATTAGATCAATTGAACTACTTGTATTATTAAGACTTCTAGTAAACAATAAAATTTAATTATTAAAAAATTATAAAAAATTACATTGAAATTAATAATGATAACGACATATCTTTCCTGAAGCTTTAAATTGTAACGAACAAAAACAAAATCATTCAACCTCTTATACTCCAACCTATTCCTTTTTTTTAGTAGATAAACTCAAAATGTGTTCCAGTTTCGTTTACAGCCTGTTACACTCACACATTTTGTAACATCCCGCTATGTTGAGGCTAGAATAGAATAAAAGAGAGATTATCGAGAAACTAAAAAGTACATTACATGCTCATGCATAATAAGGCATATACATACATGTGAATATTGAATTTTTGCACATTAAAATAATTGTACATGCATTCATTAACATATTCTAGTTGTAATTGTTTATAAATGTGATTTTATTGAGAATTGTGGTTTTTATACATTGAAAACTGATTTAGAGAGTGTATTTAGTGATTTAGAACTTTTAGTGAATTTTAGGAAATTTTCTAAAAATGATGGTTTTTTTAACTAGGAAAAATGTCAAGGGTCAAGACAATTGATAATTAGCAGTAGAAATTAATGTCAAATAACAATGGAAATTTTTATATATGACTGGGATTTAATGACTTATGTCATTGATATTTGGAGACAATTGGAGTGAAATGGACTAAGTAATTAAGTGATAATAGGTAAATTAATTAGAAGACTTGTGGGTTGATTCTTTATATGACAAGTAGACAAAAGTTACCACACCCCATTAACCAACAAAAATCTCTCTAGATAAAAGACTACCTTTAGTTTTAAATTGTCTTTTAATTTTTTTTATTCACTCTCATTCTCTTGCTAGTCTCTCATCTCTTCTATTTTTGTGGCTTCCTTCTTCCCCTCTTCACTCCCATAATTTTAGCTTACCCAATCTCCATTCACGTTACAACTTGCTCTCATCTTTCATTAGCTACTCTCATCTTGCTCTCTCTCTCTTTCACTTCTCACAAAAGACCCAACCTTATCACTCTTGGATGATGATGAACGTGGGTTATGTGGAGAGCTAGGGCTAAGAGAAAACTTGAAGATTTTGAAGCTAAATCAAGTAAGTTATGCTTTAATCTTTATAGGTAATCTAAATTCTAACTAATTTGATGAGTAATTTGAGATTGATGATTTGATTATGGAATTTTATCTGTGTGATACGTGGGTGGATTAATGATAAAGACATCACGTTCTAAATTTTAGGGTTTTAATGATATTCTTGAATTGTTTGGAAGACAAATCAATTATGATAATAAGATTATGAAAATGGCGTATAAAAAGTGCAGAAAAATTGATTATGAATGGTTGGTTTTATGCTCTATTTTTCATTGTATTAATGTGGATTGCTTTGATTGTTTAGAGATGACTTAACATGAGTTTGGAAATAAAGAAGAGGTGGAAGGTGATTTCTAGATATGAGAAAGAATGTTAAAAATGAAGAGAATGCAGAAAATGAAAAGGCAGAAAAATGAAAGAAGAAATGCAGAAAAGTGTGAAGGAGATGCGTGAATGATTTTTCTGTTTTGATGTTTGTGTTTTAATCTTAGGCTTTGATTTGTTTACGATTAAGTTGAGTTAAATGGAAGTCAAAAATGGGGTTGATATAAGTGAGAGATGTTGATTTAAGAGAAAGAAAAGAAGAAGAAGAGAACAAGAGCTGCAGTTCGGAAGGAAGAAGGAAATGTAAGATCGTGACTCCGAAGCTCTACAAAAGGGGGGACTATTTGGAACACCTTTCCTTCTTTTGACCATAACTTCTTCTCCCGACCTCCAAATGACACAGGATTTGGACCAACAAACTCAAAACAAAATTTTATATATCTTCACCAAAACTTATAACCATATGAAATCATTTGAAGGACGTTTATTGATGAATTTGGGACAAAATTGAAGAGGAGTTTTGGAATTTCATAACTGAAGTATTTTCATTGAACATACTTCGGTATTTTAGACATAACTTGTTCTGTGGTTATCCAAATGGAATTATTCTTAATTTGGAGTAAAATAGAGAGATAGGAATACAAATTTTCTGAAGAAATATAATTTTAATTCTATCTCTAAGAATTTCAATTTCTGGATTGAAATTGAGTATAGGGCACTATTATACATTTTAAGAACAGTTTGAATTATTTGGAGTGTAACTTTTGGAATAATAAACCAAATTGAATGACCTTGGTATCACTAGAAATTTAAGAGATAGTAGAAAAATTTTCTAGAAGAAAGTGTCCTCAAATTACTCCATTTTCTTAGTCAGAAAGAACATGAAATGTTGACTTGAAAATATGTTTCAAGAAAAATCTGAATTGACTAAATGGGTTATGAATTTTTATTATAATGGTTTTAGTGAGGTGTAAACCTAAGTCCCAATTATACTTAGGTGAGTTTTGATATAAGATGGATGATGTAATGAGAATTAGGGAAAAACACTTGGAATGTCATTGAACATGCATTGTGCATATTTCATATACATATATGTATATTAATAGACACTTATACAATTGTGCAAAATTGTGATATGTGTATGTATTGCATGATATAGAGGAGAAATTGGAATGTCAACATCTGAACATTGCTGAGACATTGAGGCAATAACTTCGGGAGAAAATGGTGAGTAACCTAGATGATCTCACTCAATTAATTGTTTGTTTTGATTATGTTTTGAATTATCTTATGAATGTGTGACTGATTGTTTGACTCAGGAAATTGAAGTTGATTGTTTGACTCCGGACATTGAAGGTCCGAGGTTTTGATTCATGAATGTGATAATTGAAGTGCTCTTTGTATGTGAATTGGATGAAATAAATGTTACTCAACAATTTTGTTGAATGCCGGACTAGGGTCCGATAATAAATGTGTTTTGAATGTAAATGTGAAATCATGTGATTGATTGAGAATATGAAAATGTGAAGCATTCCATTACATGTATATATGAAAAGTAAAAGTATTTCTGACTATAGTCGCCAATATAAAGAGATTAAAGCTCATACTGTGATCAAAGCCTCAAGTTCATTTGTGAATATACTCGGTATCCACTAAGAGATATGGGACATTATCTGATACAGCTCGGTATCCACGAAGGATATTGGCTAATAAAAAGGCACTCAGTCACATCAACAATAGTAACAAGTGAAAGTGAATCTCGTGAGCATTGCATAAATATTTTAATACATGTTTTTGATTGATTAAATTGTATTGGTATCTTGTATTTGAATGAGAATGTGATATGTGATGCTCCATGCAAAATGAAAAGATGTGAATTATATGTTACATGTGTTGATGTGTTGCATAAATTGAGTAAATCATCGATGATAGTTAAATCAATGAGTTCGCAAAGCTCACCAAAATTGCATCATTGATTTTTTAGGACTGAGAGAGGGCATTATCTACTAAGAGACCCTACAAGAAACATAATCCTTGTACTTTTGTGAAGAAAAAATGGCTCAAAAGTCAGTTAGCTGAGACTTCCTTGTATAATTCGTCTATCACGTAGCGTATTTTGTATTAGGCTTGATAATGTAGTACTCAGATGATGTTGGAAACTTTCAATATATATGTATGAATGTTGAAAGTTGCATTGTAAATTCGGTTTTTATGAAATAAAAAGAGAAATTTGGTTATTGTGTCTTTGTTTATAATATCTTATAAGAGAATAAAGAATGAAGATGTTATGATTAAGTGAGTGTTGTGAGTGCTCTAATACATCATTATTATAGGGTATGTACTGGAATGTCCTCAGGGTATTCCAGTATATACTCTATGATAGTGGGGTGTTACATATTTACTTAAAATCCGAATTGCAAACCTTTTCAATTATGGAACACCATTTTCGAATTGATCCCATCATTACTTATAAAGCTCCATTTGTGAGCTTAAGAGATCTTGCATCATGTCAATGCTAACAATTGTTGTAATAGTTAAAAGCATTCCTCTATTGACTTCATCTTGCTTAGTAAATTTCACTCTAAAATAAAACACTAGGATTCAAAAATACCCCAACTATAAACAATGGAAAATAAAGTTATCTTTCCCTTCCCTCATTAATGATGGAAAGATATGGTATGTATAAATAAGACCTATATTTCATATTGGCCTTGATTACCTCCGTCGCTCTCTTCATAACATCAAAAATATAACTCATTGTTGGCTTTTCTTCACTATCAGCCAAACGAAGCACCCTTATCAATGGCTCATAAACTCAGGTAACAAATTGATATTGAGACCAAAATTCTCTATTTTTCAGTATAATATTACAAATCTCCACTCCAACATTAAACTTAGCATGCTGAGATACAATTCACTTGTTACTTATAAACATTTGTCTTAACTCTTTCTTTAGCAAAACAAAAGATTGAAGGGATAAGAAATTTGTTGCAAATCTTGTCACAGCAGGGTAACACAAATTCCTATCATTAGTAAATCCTTTCTCATCAAATTTAATACTCGTGCACGATTATAAATGAACTTTATTACTTTTTAAGCTTTCTACATGGTGTCATTAATAACAGGAAAATACCTAAAATTCCTTATATTTTCAAGTATTAGATTAATGTAATGTGCAACATAAGGAGTCCAAAAAAATGAACTATACATACTTTACAACCTTTTTCCTGCTACTTATAAGCGGAATCATTGTCAGTAATAAACTGAGCAATGCTTTCTAGCCCCACTTCATTCACAACTTCATCAAATATCGCAAACAAAGTCTCAGTATTTCTAATAAGGCCAGATGCATCAATAAATTTAAAAAATATAGTCATTTGTAGAATAAACCAAAAAATTTATAATAGGCTCTTGTTTCCTATTTATCCAACTATCACACATGATTAAACATCTATCAGAAACTTTTGAGTTTCTGAAATTAGAAGTTATTTATCTCTTAAGTCATCAATCGAAGGACCTTTGTATCCTGATCTATAAGAGGCTATTGCATCTATCATAGATTGATAATAATATGACTAAGAAGCATTGAATGACAAACCTGTATCATATCACCATCTAACTATTGCCATATCGAGATTGTGAGTCACATCTCTTGATTGCACTGTACTACAAATTGAAGGTTGGGCTTTAGGAGTTGTTCATAGTGCAAAGAAACTAGTTAGCTGCCTTCTTCTCTTCCTTACATCAGGTTCAGATACTTGTTCTTGAGTCTGAGATGGAACACTACCAGTATTACTACCGCTACTACCTTCAACATTTCCATAATTACCACGGAAACAAATAGTATGGTTTCTCATACTGGGAACCAACACAGTAGGAGCCTAAGTTAGATCATTGTATCTTCTTGAAGTGGATTGATCAGAAGTACTTGAATTTCCTTCCACTTATCATTTAAAAATAAATAAATGCATATATCAAAATACTTAGCACATAACTTCACCACACAATATGCATATCCATCTAATATAATATAACTCATTTTGTATGATTACATTACACACAATTCAATTTCATGTAACTAAATCCACTATAAGTCAAAAACTAACGATTCAATTATTCGACATATATAATTATACAAAATATACATTAAAAACTTTTCAGTACAACAATCACAAAACGTACATAAATAATTTCTATTTCCAATAATCACAAAACATTCATAAAACAATTTTCATTTTCAACAATTTTTAACAATTTCCATTTACAGTAATCACAACATTCATAAAACAATTTCCAATAATCACAACATTCATAAAAACAATTTCCATTTTTGACAATTTTCAACAATTTCTATTTTTAGTAATCATAAAATATTCATAAAACAATTTCCATTTCTATCAATCACAAGCCATACATAAACAATTTTCATTTTCATCAATTTCTAACAATTTCAATTTAAAGTTTTAAACATGACAATAAAGTTGAAGGGTATGATATGATATACATAATTGTCAAATAATAAATGACATATCTTATACAATTGTTCATACACATTTATTCATAACGTAATGAACAAGTTGAGAAATTTATGATAAGTTTTTCATTTTCATACAATTTTCACGCATGAGAGAGGCATATGAAAACACTAAGGCAAACATAGGCGAATGAGATCGAACTTGGTGCAAAATTTGGTAGTCTCGGACCTCGTGGAGATTGACTCGACCTAGGTTAAGGACTTGACGGACTAAAGACTTAGCATATGCTCGGATAGACAAACTACGACTAACGGACGGATAAACTTAAATCAATCTTTATTTTATAACCAAATCAAAAATCAACCAAACAATAATTCAACTCTAATATCCAATCCAACCTACGCAAATCACAAAACTAAGACAACATTGCAAATGACTCATTCAATTCAACTCCAATATTCAAATCACAAATGAAAAAACCGTGATCGTTCGACTCCAGTATCCAACCCAAATATACACAAATCGCAAATCACAAAACCATGTCCCAACCAATTTACAAATCCAAGATCCAATCGATCACAATAAAAAAAATAATTAAGTAGAAAAATTTGAAAACTCAAAAAACACAAAAAAAGAACACTTCACTAGTGAGTTTTGAATTTAGGTGACGGATTACAAGCTTCGAGTGTAGCCATGTAAATCTGGGCGAAGAACGACCTTATCTCCTTCTTCAAATCTTCAAGGGCAACGACATGTTGTTGTGGCCCTTGTAACAGAGGGTTGAGGACAGTAGCTTCTTTAGTGGACACGAAGGGGGAGCCGAGAGAGGATCCCTATCCTCTAATGCTGGCGTGGATCAGGAAGAATGAGGGAAAGAGCAACACCGCCAGAAAGAGACCAGTATCATCCAAGATGAAAAGGAGAATGAGAGAGAAAAACCAACGGTATTGGTGAGGGAAAAAGTGAGAATAATAATAGAGGGAGAAAAGAAATAAGGGGGGTGTGAAGGAGTTAGGCGTCGTTTTGTTTAGGATTAATTTTATTTAAAAAAATTGCAAAAAAATCCTCAACATTTTCAAAAATCCCATCCAGTATTGAACAAAAAACACCCATACCAACCAGTATTAATGTACGATACAAAATGAACGAATATTGTTCCACTTTTCGACAAGTATTTGAATTGTTAACACCACCTAGAATTGGTTTGATTAACATGTACATATGGATCACACTTATAGCTTAACAAACCTGTTCCGTATGAGTCTAAAGTTCGGAGACCAAGAATGCGCCTCTTATTTACCGACAGTTCACTCACAACATTCCTTCGCAAATAACAAAAGCCCAAGTAAGCAGAGTTCCTAAGTTGAGACAAGAATTCTCTGACGTTTGTTCTCAAATAACAAACGCTAACGTTACGTATGATTTCTATGATCCATATACTGAGATGAAATGAAACAAAACTTTAGAGACAAAATAGAACATAAATTGGAGACAATGAAGTGCTTGGTTATAATAAACAAAACAAATAAAACTGTCTTCATGACAGAAATGCATTTGACTGCAGTTAACAAAATATTTAAAAAAACATTAATAACCAAAATGATTAAAAATATATCTCATTGATTATTTTAAATCAAATTATTTATATTATTATTTTTTAATTGTATCTATAAATAAGGAATTAGAAAATAAAGAGCCTAAAAAATTTTTAAAAATGAGTTATTAAATAACAAAAAAATCATACAAGTTAACAATAAAATAGACTACATAAATATTTTATAATTATATGAATATTTTCAATTATATTTATATTTTTAATTACTATGAAATAACAGGAAAAATCTAAATATTTAATAAAATGAAAAACTTAAAATTTAATGAAATAAATTATTGAATAAAAAAATCTTATAAGTCAAAAATTTTAGTATATAATAATTTAATAAAACATTTTAACATTCATGGAATTAATTACATAATAAGTTGAAGATACATTTAAACTTTATATTTTATTAAGAATATTTTTTCGCTATTTATGCACTTATACATGTGTAAAATATTAGTAATAATATAAAAATGTCTTTGTCTAACAACTCACATGTTTTATTTATATGTCAGCTATTAAAAAACAGTACCACAATTTTAAAAGAAACAAAAAATTTATATTTTATGAATTGAAGACTGAACAAAAATATTACTATATTTTTTTCATACAAGGGAATTAAAAGCAGAAAAACGACACCCTATCGCATCCCCCGGCGATAACTCCGTCCTTGATTATCTTGGGTGATCCACGGCCAGAGTTCTGGTGGGATTGCGGTCAACACATAAAGCCCTGGGCTGGTGAAAACTGCTAGTGAGGCCAAGTGGTCAGCGCTCTGATTTCCTTCCCTATAGAAATGTTGGAGTCGAACACTCCAATCACGATCTAACAGCTCCTAGTTGCCCTGCATCAAAACAGCATTATCAGTCAACGAGCCGGTGGAAGTAGACAGAATATTGATAACCTCAAGTGAATCTGTCTCTAAAATTAACTTGCGGTGTCCCAGCCTCCAAACCAATTGAAGGCCGTCATATACCCCTTGCAACTCCGCCATTAGTGGTGTACAATGACCCAATTTCACCATAAACCCTCCACCCCAGCGGCCAAGGTTATCCCGAAGAAGACCCCCGGCCGTACCGTGACTCGTCCCAGAGTGTACTACCCCATCTGTATTTAATTTAATCCATCCGTCCGGCGGTGGGTGCCTTCGGATTTCGTGACCTATGGGAACGCCTAATCTCGATACTGCACGTCCAGTGATCTCCTGAGCTTTCGTAATCCAGGCTATGTAGTCCAATACAATATACATTCCCCCTTCCGGCCAACGAAAGTCTGGTTCGAAGATGCTTCGATTCCGCCATTGCTACAAGAACCAGCATGCAACACCATAAATAGTGTTCCAGTCCCCGAAGTGAGAGTGGACAGGAGTGGTAAGATTGTGGTGCAACCATTCGTTTTCGTCCTGTCGAAAAATGTCCAAAACAACAGCGACTGGGTGTAGCTGGTTCCAAAAGGCGAGCACCCTGGGGCAGTCCCAAAGGGCATGCAAAGAGGTTTCTTCCTGCCCATAGTAGGAACAGCTACCATCCCTAGTAAGGTGCCGAATAACTCGCTGATGATTCGTTAATAACCTTCGTCTTGCCAGTAACCACAAAAATGACCTAATCTGTTGCGGCCTCACCTATTTCCAAATGACTTGCCAAATGGGATTTGGGATTGCCGAGTCTGCATTGATTATTAGGTCATAGGCTGAAGCTACCGTGAATTCCCCGGTTTGACCTAACCCCCAAACAAATTCGTCCTCAGACTCATCGGGGAGCCGTCTGTGGGCTATGGTTCTACACACTGCAGGAGGGAGATACCTCTGGATCAAATGCCATCTCCAGTTACCTCTCTCATCCACATACTCGTGTAGGTGGGTAGGCATCAACGAGTCCGGAAGCGGGGTGGTTGTGTGCTGGATCAGAGGTCCCCACGTGTTCAACCAATGGTCGGTCCAGAAACGAATCCTACGACCATTTCCTACTTTCCACAGCAGACCCTACCTAAGGTAATCCCACGTGGTGGCTATGCTCCGCCAAATTATTAAGGCACCCGGCTTGTGAATCGAACTCGGCATGGTATGCAGATCGGGTTGATATTTAGCACGTAAGACTTGGACCCAAAGAGCAGACGGCTTAGTGAGAAGTTCCCAGCCAAGTTTGACCAGAAGCGTATCATTAGTCTCTCGTGTCTGTTTTAACCCTAGTCCGCCCAATTTCTTCGGTTGACATACCGTCTCCCAATTAACCAGATGAACCCTGGTTTGGTCCTCCGAAGATCCCCAAATAAAAGTGCGCATGATTTTATCCAACTCGTCACAGAGTCGGCGGGGTAACCGTACCGTTTGCATAGTGAAGATGGGAAGGGCGGCCAGCACCAATTGGGTTAGCGTGATGCGCCCCGCTAATGATAACTTGCGCGCTAGCCAGCCCGCAAGTTGGTGCTGAGCTCGATCGAGGATATACTGGTACGTGTTTTGAGTTGTTCGCTCGTGAATGAGGGGGACGCCCAGATATTTTCCCAAGTTTGCCGTCTAGCGAACCTGTAAAACTTGACCTAATCGACTGGCTTGATTCGCCGAAACATTTTTGGAGAAGAAAATATGAGTCTTGGTCTGGTTGACTTTCTGACCAAAAGCCATGCAGAAATCATCGAGAACTCACGATACTTTCGCCATTTGTATTTCTGTCGCTTCGCCAAAAAGAATCAGATCATCGGCAAAGAACAGATGAGAAATGGCAGGCCCCGTTCGCCCCCACCGATATGGTCGCCACCGGCCTTGATCCACTTCCTGGACAATTGAATGTCCTAAACGTTCCATGCAAAGCACAAATAAGTACGATGAGAGTGGGTCTCCTTATCTGATGCCCCTGGACAGAGTGAAAGGGTCAGAGAGGTTCCCGTGACCAATTGACCAAATTGTGAGGAATGCCAATCGCCTGCATAGTGTCGAGGATGAAGTCCCAACTCAGGCGATCATAGGCCTTTTCCAGATCCACCTTCAGAGCAAAATAACCGACCTTTCCTTTTTTCTTTCTCATTGAATGGATAATCTCTTGCACAATAATAATATTGTCGAAAATGTGCCGACTAGGTATGAAACTACACTGAGTATTGGTGACCAAGGTAGATAGGTGAGGTTTAAACCGGTTGACAATCACTTTCGAGATGATCTTATACAGGACAGTACAAAGGCTGATAGGGCGAAACTGATGTATATAATTGGGGGATTGGATTTTCGGGATTAGAACTAGGATGGTTTTATTTAAATCCTGCTCTCAAATTTTGTTCCGGAACACCTGCTGGATATATTGCACCACTGAAGGGCCCACAACATCCCATTGCTTTTGGAAGAAAAGGGCCGTAAACCTATCTACACTGGGAGCTTTGTGCGGATTCATGTCAAACAGAGCTGATTTGATTTCTAAAGCGTGGACGGGGTGCCCAAGTGCAAGTAAATGCTCCTCTGGAAGCCGAGGGAAGGTCTCCTCACGCGCCCTAGTGTTTGGAGAATCGCTCTCAGCGGAATAAACTTGAGCAAAATAGTTCCTAGCCATAGTGCGGATGGACTGTGGGGTAGCAACTTCATTACCATCAACATCAAGGAGCCGCTGTACCATTAGCTTTTTCCGTTTGTTAAGCGTGAGAGCGTGGTAATATTTAGTGTTACGGTCTCCTTGCGATAACCAAGTACATCGTGCTTGCTAATGCCAGAAAAGTTCTTCCTCATTTAGAACTTGGACTAGCTCACCACTCAACTTGTCTTCGAGCAGTCCAAGAGTATCGGTCAGCCCCTGGTTCACTGCGCGCTTGATACCCTCCAACTTTGCGATCAGCCGGCGCTTACGCTAGAAAATATTACCAAAAACAGTTTGGTTCCAATGCGTGAGGCATTGGGAGAACTGGCTTAAAGTTTGGGTCATCGAATTGGCATGAGGGAGCCATTTCTCGGCTACTATGGGAGAGAAATCTGCATGCGCTAGCCACGCCGATTGAAATCGAAAACACGGGGGCCTATCAGAATGACCCATGGAATGGAGTAGTTGGACTACCAACGGCTTATGATCTGACCCCATAAAAGGTAAGTGATGAGTGATTGTGTGCGGAAACAGCTCCCACCAGTCTGTCGAACAAAACACTCGGTCAAGTCGGGCTTGGACTCTTCCGCGCTTCCAAGTAAACCTCGAACCAACAAAATCGACCTCTTGGAGCCCGTGGTCATGAACCCCCCCAATCGTTATACTCTTTGCAAACCACTCTTACGTGAGGTGATCCACCTCGTCTATCCGCAATATGCAGTTTGGCGTTAAAATCTCCCCCAACTAACCAAGGCTGATTAACAGTTCGACTTAATTTTCGCAACAATAGACAAAGGAATTTTTGATTATGACGTTGGGGGCTACCATAAATAGCTGTGAGCTCAAAGGAATGGTTGTTCTGACGAATACTGGTATGAATGAGTTGTTTATGGACTAACTTGACCGTCACATAAATCTCTTTGCGCCATAAAATCCAGATGCCTCCAGCAAACCCCTCAGCCTCGACACGGAAGGAGTGGTTAAAATCCAGTCGGTTGATAACTTCTTACGCTCGCTGGCCACTGATCCTGGTTTCCATAAGAATCAAAATTCTTGGGCGATGCATCTTGATATGGTTCCGGAGGACGACTAAAAATCGTTTACCTCCGGCCCCTTGGTAGTTCCAAAATAGGATTGACATCATATCTAAAAATGGATATAAACTTACGCACAGCCGGAGGTAGCTTCCCCTCCCTGTGCTTGGACCGGGTCTTGCACCATGTCATCTTCTTCGGAATTCTGGCTCAGCGATATACCCTCCATACTGGTCACACCAATTGTAGGATCGGGGGGTTCGGAAGGCGGGATGGACCTATCCAGTCCAGTTGCTGGATCTTAGGCTTGAGGGTCTACCAATTCCGCCCGCGAGTGACTAAGGATGCTCGCGTGGGCTCCGTGTGCATCGTTGGAGGGCCCAACGTACAGTACAATACTATGGTCCACTAATGTCACGTGGGTATGATTCCGATCAGGTATGGGCTGAGAGATATTAGTAGGTAGTGGGCTCGGATTCTGGGTGGGGCAACTAACTAATTCTACTGGGCCCGCCCCTAATGGGCCGGTTGCCTTCCCTTTTGTTGGCTTACCCTTGGATGGGCTTGCTCCATTAGCTCGTCGCTGTGGCCACGCGATTTGTATAGTGCGGAGTCCAACAGCTCACCAAAACGCAGCACTGGACATTGCTCCAGATGCGTAGACGCTGTTGCAGCTGGCGATTGAGAAGACGATGCAGGTGCCTTGGCAACGGCTACTGACAGAGGGGAAAATCGAGAGCCACCCGTTCTGACAGCCGCGCCCCCTTGACGAGCGGATGGATTGGACGCCTGGGTCATGCGTTTCGACCCCTGTGCCCGTTGGACCTTAATCCAAGGGCCAAAATCGACGGGGCTTGACGGGGACGGGGTCGCGGATTGTACACTGTGGGTGTTCGGAGAGATAGAGTCCTCGCCGGTGGGAGCTTGAGGCACGACAACGGATACTGTGGGGTCTGTGGGTTGATGCGCTTTGCATTGCTCGGAGTCGTGGCCAACCATGCCACAGAGAAAACAGAGCTGCAGTAGGCCTTCGTACGCAACTTTGAGCACCTCGCCGTCGAGCTCCACTGCCGGACAGACCGGTAAGCTTAAATCAATGTCAACAGTCACCCTAGCATACTTACCTCGTTGCGTTTGGGTTGTCGCGTCATCAATTTTCATTGTCTGTCCAACCAGGTTCCCGAGTGCACGAAGGATGGCCGGGTGGTAGCGGGCGATAGGGAGGTCCAGAAACCGAACCCAGACCACCGCCCGTGTGATTGAGCCAGTCGATGGCCGGAAATGGGGGGTGGTCCAGCTTTGGACGGATAGCGCATGGTCAAAGATTACCCAGGGCCCCATAGTGAGAATTTTGGTGTAATCGTTCTCGTCGACGAATTTGACTAAGAAAAAATCCGAGTCCAGGTCGATGACTTTCATCGGCCCCGTTGGTTGCCACCTTGCAGGCGTTGGCAGAGAAGATGGTAACCAATATGGCGACCGATGAGCTTTACTATCAGAGCGTGATCCCACTGGTGGTCCAGACGATCCTTGAAATTCTGTGAGAGGGTGATGCGACGCCCGTCCTTGTCTGAACTGGTTTTGATATTTATTTCCTCAACCAGGATGGGTTTTTCAGGGGGCCAAGGGAGTTCTGTCCTAGTCAGGGGGAAATGCAATCCACCTAAAACTGCCGCATTGTATGTAATTGGAGGATTGGGAGGCGGGTCTTCGTCCCGACGCCATATGCGAACCTTTTTGGATGGTTGGAGGTCCTGAGTAGGGGGCTCGCGGTTGTCCTGCTCAATCGCAACGATAGCTGAAAATTGGATGCCTTGCATTGCGTCAGAGGCTCAGAGTCTGAGAGGCTAGGTGACAATTTGGATTGAAAGTCTAACCACTGGTTTGGATTGTTGGGTAATTGAACAATTGAAGATTTGCTTAAAAGGAACGATGAACAGTAAATCAGAGCATTCGTGAACAGTAAATTAGTTGAACATATATATACTCTTTGAGTCTACGCTCATCTATTTCCGTACTACTAGTTGCTATAGTTGCGTTCACTTCGCAACTAACTAACGTGGACTTTGATACCATCCCTTGTTGACTCTTATTAACTAAATTCAATGCTTACACTTCTAGCTGAAGGTTTCTCTTATGACTTTGATAAGCTCCTACTTAATGTTGAAACACTAACTAA
The DNA here is from genome assembly GCA_027563595.1 of Erythroxylum suave. NCBI lineage: Eukaryota > Viridiplantae > Streptophyta > Magnoliopsida > Malpighiales > Erythroxylaceae > Erythroxylum > Erythroxylum suave. The sequence goes on along the minus strand of JAOSBN010000008.1, from coordinate 5,937,011 downwards.
CCCAATAATCCTTCACCATAGACATCTGCTTCAATTCCTTTAACTTTTGCCATTGGATCATTAAACAATTTAGTGATTTCCCTGACTAAATGACTCCATTGACGATCTGTTCTAAGATATAATTGGTGTGATGACAAAGCTTCTCCCACTAAATATATAAATGTGATTTATACTTTTAGCTCCACTGACTATCGATCTAGCATAAAGAATTGTTTGTTTTTAAATATCCAACTTTGTAAATCTCCTCCATCAATAGTTGGAAACTTCAACTTACTATATCAAGTGACAATAGTGTAATTACTGGTTCCTAAAGTTCATTAAAATGGACTTTCAGTACTCTTCTATAATTCTTTGATTTTGATTTTTTTTTTTTGCAATATCTTCAACTCCTTACCGACCATCCAAACTTAACATCTAATTCTTGAGTACATATTGTTCTTCTAACCTACGTATATCAGGGGACTTAGTTCTTTCTATCATTTTCGTCCTTTTATCACTTTCTTCCAAAGAATTGAACTGTTTTGATACCAATTTGACACGACAATAAGATTTTTCAAAAATTAGGGACATGGTTTGGGACTAATGGTAGTCTTGGATTTCCAAGAAAATGTTAAAGAACGATAGAAGAAGAAGCTAGAGAGAGAAGAAAAATTGGATTAATATCTCGTTAAGCACTCATTCTAACGGCTAATATTCCTTGTTTCTGCTTCGTACACGTATACAGCTCTAACTATGTCGTTTCATTTATTGCTAACTATTTACAGAATTTGACGTCGTTTTCCCTCTCATTCTTCTTTCTCCAAAGACTTCAGCTTCCTGCTTCATCTTCCTTTGAATGATCTGAGAGTCTGCTTGTTTAGTAGGTATGCCAAAAGATGAATGAGTATAAAATGAAAGATTGAGATTAATAAGGGACTACGATTATAGAGCTATTATTTTAATTACCTATTTTTAGTAATACACTATTCATCTCTTAATCTAGAGGAATAAATATTATTGTTCTAAAAGAATGAGTATTATTATTAATTAATTAATTACAATATTTTAATTAATCAATTACAATACAATTAATCAATTAATTAAAATATAATAATTCTTTATTTCTTAATATTTTTTACAAGTCAGTCACTATCAATGGCAATGGTAATAGCAATCATTCCTTACCATTTAAATCATTTCTTTCTCTTAACTAACTGTCATAATTACAATAATAATATCAATTCTCAATTTTCAATATATTCTTTCTTATTTTTGTTACCATTCCCGTGTGAACCAAGCGCTACCTAAACTTTTTCATGTTTGACTCTTTAAGACGATATGGATCGATGCTTGTTCATATTGTTGCTTTTGGAAAGGACTATTCACTGAACTTAAAAGGTTTTATTGTTTTAACCGTTTATTGTTGTTATTGCTTTTGGAAGGGACTATTCACTGAACTTAAAAGGTTTTAACCGTTTACTGTTGTTACTACTACCGCTAGAGGTTTCCTGACTCGTGTATGTAGTTCATCGGGTTAAGAAATATATTTGCATCCTCCATAAATTTTCTTGAATGTATCCTTCTTACTGTTGCTAGTGTGTGCTTCTTGTTACTAGGATTGGAAAATACATTAGCTGCATGATTGATCGCCATTTCGAAATTCTGATACAAGCTCTTAATGGTGGAGACTCCTGTTGGTTTTCTTTTATTAATTTGATTAATATGGTTGCTTCTTTTATACTTTACCCTCTTGTTTTTTGGGTGCTTCAGAAATCAAGTTTGCACTATACTTTGATGGTAAAGTTTCAGCTCATTTAGATGGGCTTCTATGTGGACTGAGAATTTGTTTTTCATTTGTTATTGATTTCTGCATACTGCAGATTTTATCAGCTTCACTGGGTAGGAAGCCAGAGGATATTGTTAAGGTAGACGCACATGAGAACCCTGTGGTCCACCTCCAGACCACTGTACATCTCATTTTGCCAAATATGAAGATTTTTCTCATGTTGAGCATCTTAATTTATATGTTCTGATGCTGAAAAAATGATAAATGCAAAGTTACTATTGCTGTAATGACTGGTATATTTTGTAAAATAAGAAGATTTTGCTTGTGTTGAACACCTTAATTGTCTGTTTTGATTCTTGAAAGGATAAATGTCAAAGATGACCTCCGCTGCAATGGCAGCCGTCTAAAGTAGTTTCAAATGGTTTTGAGGTGCCTGAAGCTCTAGTATCTTTCAAATCTCCTTATTTATCCAGATCCTGAATGTCATTCTCTATGTATGGCCCTTGCCAAAGATTCAGGCCTTGAATCTGATTACATTATTGTGGGATGTGCTGCTGATGAGCTGGTGATGGATGATGTGGCAGTATATGGCAGTTCTGGCATGATATAGATACCTAGCTTCAACAAGCAGCCGAATCTAAGTCGTGCATTCTTGACTCCTGTGTAACGTGGATGCACCCTAGATCCTGGTGACAAGATTGTGACCGTCCTCCAACCTTCGCAATGTGTGAAATTGACATTTCAGATTCTGGAATTGTGATTTTTGTTCATCAAATCATCAATGCACTTCCATTCTGCTTTGCAGTTCAGAGAAGACCAGAGTTTAGGTTGAATGCAAAACTTATTGTTGAAGCTATCAGAGAGGAGAAACCTAAATGCATATTCTTTACTTTGGCAAACAACCCTGATGGGAGGTAGTTGATGGGTGCTTGTCTTGAAATTTCATATCATTTGGTTGGTATTTTGTCATACAAGTCAATGTCTCTGATCTGTTCCCATTTCAAAATTGGGGCCAATGATTAATGCTCCTGGTTCATTTAGTATTATCTTAGTTCGAAGGTCTAAACTGGAAGAAACGTTTTCTTTATGTTTGTTTTGATTGAATTTGAGGTGAAAACAATTTTCGTAACGCCTTGGCTTGGCTCTGGCCTTAAGATTGTCCAATGCCAGTGGCGTTCGTGGAGTTGAAAACTCAAAACTTCCTGCACTGTAGAGACTTACATATTTATGGTCTGTGTCGAGAAATAAACGGTAAAAGAGATTATAAAGAAAGATGAGGAACACAAGGTTTGGAAACCGTGTGTTTCCGACGTTCCCGAAAGTGAAGCGGCTTTTTGTGTTATTCAACATTTTCCAATAGGCACATTAGATTTTTGTATAAAAATCTAAAAACTTTTTCTGGTAGGGTACATTAGATTTTTGTATAAATATCTAAAAATATCTGTACAGTTATAATAGGATACGATTTAAAACTCAAGTCGTCACGTTGCCATGTCATCCGTATGGACAGCTCTTAAAACTGTCAATCCTATACCGTACCACGGGACGTCGCCCTCATCCCCCAACCTATCATGCCGTGCCTCGATGATGAACCAAGAAGACACCTGAGACGGGGCAGGTGCTGGTATATGAGCTACATACACAACCTTGGGCGAATATACGCTTCCCGTGAAAACGAATAAGTTGGGCACTCCAATCATTTAGAAACGTTGATCAGGTTCAAGCGTTTCGTCAGCAAGTCAGCAACATTCTTCAAAGTATGAACCTTCTGCAGCAATATCTGACCAGATACTATCAACCCCCTAATTCTTATGAAACTTTACATTTGTATGCTTTGTCCCTGCATGATAAACTCGGTTCTTAGTTAAATTGATGACACCCTGATTATTACAGTATACCTAGCCTCCATCCCTATTGAGTACCCAGTTCTTTCACCAAAGCAGTGAGTCATAAGGCTTCTTTAGCTTCCTCACCTAATGTCATATACTCCTCAGTTGTTGATAAAGCCACGATAAAGTCTACTGTAGACTTCAGGAAACCGTCTGTTTAACGAGGTTCACTCTGTAGTGCTTACGATCCGTGACTAAACACAACAATTTGGACATAATCAATTTCGGAGTCCTGAATTCTTTTTCAATTATTTTATTTGAATAAAATAAAATAATTAAATCATAATTATAATTATAATGAATACTTTATTTTAATTGTATTTCGAAAGAAACTGTATTCTCTTATTGAGTTCCTTTTCTTACGGGATAAGAAAACAAGTTTTGTAAGATAATAAATGTGTGTTTAACTTTTTCTTTTACTTGTAATTTTAATTTGAATTAAAGAGATTTGTAAAGAACTAAAAAAGAAGTCGAAGTGTTGATTGATTTGTCAAGCGCAACAAGATAAGATTTAAGAAGTCGGTGCAGAGGGGAAAAAAGCAAAAGGGTCGGAATTATAAATGTTGTGATTGGAACTGGAAAGGGACGCACAAGCAGCTGGAGGAGGATGAGAACGCAAAATCAGCCAACTGCACAATTTGTCGCACTCACTCTCAATGTGCCAGTACCACTGATGTAGTGATGCATGTGTTGTTTGATGATTTCAATTCTTTCCCAATCCCAAATTCAAGTGGAGTGGATGGATTAGGTTAGGTCTTCAGATATGTCTATGATTTGACCCCTCCAATCTTCCAAATATCAATTCCTGTTTCTTTATAATATAGATATCCCCTGCGCTTCGCTCTGGAGATGGGAAGAGTTGCGGAAGAAGTAGAAGAAAAGGCCACGATGACGGAAAGCACCCGTGTTGTTACCGTCTCTGGTAGCCCTTGCGTCTCAACAACAACGCCAACAGCAACATTGTCTAACCATTTTCTGTCACTCTTTCCGCACTCTGCTACTCCTGACCATGACGATGATGATGAGATTGCTACTAAACATTCCTTATTGCTTGCGTCTCCTTCTTCTTCTTCTCTATCTGCCACTCCCACTCCGACAACAATAACAAGTTGTACTACTGATTCTGAAGCAATCAGCATTAGTATAATTGAAAACCCTATTCCGATTCCACTTCCAACTGTTGCTGATTTTCGTTATCAACACCTTTCAAATCATACCTCTACTACTAGTAGTACTAATACAACTGCTGATCATGAGGCCCCTTCTTCTTCTTCTTCTTCTTCATCGTCACCATCATCATCATCATCATCTTCTTCTTCTTCTTCTTCTTCTTCTTCTTCTTCTAGAAGTAGTGCTAGTAGTAGTTATCATCTGAGATATGATATTCAGTACCTGGGCAGGTGTCTTGAGCAGTTTCTCCCTTTCTCTTTCCTCCTCCTCCTTGTCTTTATTCGCCAACACTTCCGAGGTTCCTTCCTCTCTAACTTATTTCAATTCATTTTTTTTTCAATTTAGGGAAACCTTATGCATTTCCCAATGTATCAGGCTTCTGCATTGTTTTGTGGGTTGCTGCTGTCTTGTTCAAATCCAATGATGTTCTTCGCAAGCAGACTGCTTTGAAGGCCTTCTCTCTCTCTCTCTCTCTCTCTCTGTTTTTTGTTTTGGTTTTTTTAATTCTGATACACCCCATTTGTAATCCTACTTTAATTGCTGCAAATTCCTTTTGTTTCTGCAGGGAGATAGAAATGAATTGGTCCTCATTGCCATGATCCTTATGTTTTTGGTTCATGTCGTATCCGTTTATTGGTGGTACAGACACACGGATCTTTTCTGCCCTCTGTTTTTGCTTCCTCCTCCCCAAGTTCCTCCTTTTTGGCACGCTGTTTTTATCATCACCGTGAATGGTATTTTTATCATTCGCACGCTCTATAGCAATACCTTTTTTCCCCCTGCTTCAATTAAAGTTTTCGTTCTATACTTCTCATACCTGCATCTTCTTACTAATGATTTTCTGTTGTAGACGCTATGGTGCGCCAGCTTGCGATGGCCTGCAAATGTGCACTCTTAATGCGCTGCAAGAGCAGCCGAGGTCATAACCATCGTAAACAGGTTACTCTAACTATCAAAGTTTTGAATTTTGCAATCATGCACTCTCATTTCTTTTCTGTTTTACGCGTGATCTCAAATCCCATTCGAAACTTCTGTTCTTTCAGGGTCAGTTGCTCACCCTTATTGAGTATTTGTCTTTGTTATACCGTGCCTTGTTGCCAACGCCTGTCTGGTACCGCTTCTTCTTAAACAAAGAATATGGGAGCTTTTTTTCTTCTTTGGTCACTGGACTATATTTAACTTTCAAGCTTACTTCGATTCTGAGGAAGGTATGTTTTTCACGGGAAACATCTTATATTTACTCATCTGAAATCATGGGGTGTGCCTCTGGCTATAATGTCACTTGAATACGTAGGTTCAATTATTCATAGCTGCATCAAGGGCCTTATCTCGCAAAGAAATGCATTATGGTTCTTATGCTACGTCTGAACAGGTGAGTGGTCTCGCAGGATATTGTGCTACTGCTTTTTATCTTACTATTGCTCCTCAGGATTGTATCCACTGGTTCCGCAAGTATATAATGATACACCCTATGGAACAGGAGCCATGTGAAATTTTGTTTTATACTACATATATGTTCTCTGTTTTATACTACATATATGATCTTTAATTTTCTCATTCTACATGTATTAGCCTGTTAGTTTTAAACTAGTGGCACCTTTTGTAGGTCAATGCTGCTGGAGATCTATGTGCCATTTGTCAGGAGAAAATGCACGCACCAGTTCTACTCTGCTGTAAGCACGTATTCTGTGAAGATTGTGTATCAGAATGGTAAAATTTCTATCATAACTCTCCTATTTTGAAGACCATACACATTTTCTTAAGCATTGGTTAAGTTGTCATCTCATAAGTCTCGACTAAACTTTATTCCATGCTTTGAGATGGTAAATTTCAGCTTTGTTACTTCTGGTGTCCAAGGCTGCCAAACCATGAATTTCTTGTGTTAATGTAAAAGCTTCAGTAATGTAGAGGATATTGCTATTGGGTTCTACGGTTTCTTTCATTTTATGTTAGTCCTTAAGGCAACTTTTGATCCGTAGCAACTTCTATGTGGCGTTGAACCTTGAAATGTGACGTGTCATCATGTGAATCCAAAACTTAGTGCTCTTTATCATAGCCAATCAATGGAATGCAAGATTATTTGTAGAGCAGCTTTTAGTTTCCACAGCCCATAGAAGGGGTTAAGCTGCGGCTCAGTCCCACCCTTAGTGTAAAACGCTGTTGCTCTTTGGTCCTTTGTCTGGGATCTGAGACATTTGGATTTCACAGGATTTTACTAGGCGTTTCGACATGGGCATAATAATGAAGATATTATAGAGACCAAAAGGGAAATTTAGTGCACTGACATCTCTTAAATTCTTTCCTTGCAATGACATGATAGTAGCATTGTTGTGAGAATTGCTGTCCTCGGACATAGTAACAAATCTAATCTCAAACTTGTAATCCACGTGTTCCTGGAAACTTTTTATCGATGTTACTTCAAGCTTGGAACACATATCAATCTGGCTGAGTATTCTGGGTAACTTTGATGTAGGAACATTAGATCTAAGGATCCTTTCAAATTCAGTATTTCTGACTTATAGAGAAGAATGACCTAGTTCTATCTAGGTTCATAGGGCATAATTGCTCATTGGAATATGCTTGATGCAATTAATTAACTTTCAGTACTCTTTTATGGTTTGTTTATATCCGTTCACTGCTGTTGGTGCTTTTCTTTTTCCTCTTTTTGGTTTGACACAAATAGTTTATTTTCTTTCTTTCTTTCTGTCTTTAAAGAATTGCTTATCCCTACAGGTTTGAGCGTGAAAGGACATGCCCATTGTGCAGAGCGCTGGTAAAACCTGCGGATATCCAATCATATAGCGATGGATCAACAAACTTGTTGTTCCAGTTATTCTAAGATTTACTACTTTCTGAGAAACCGGTACACCCTCCTGTTTTAAAGAAAGGTAATTTGTTTGGTTGGTCGTGTCTAAATTCACAGATTCTCACAAGCAAATATTCCATTGGTATTTTTCCTTCGAGGTCATTCAATTAGAGGTGGAAATTTATGTGTATACGGTGTAATTATAGGCCATTGAAGACTTGAGGTTTAATACAACTTCCTTTATTTTCATGCCAACAGAAAATAAGATGTTTCTTCAGGTTCATGTCTCCACCTCAAACCACTGACTGGTGGTTGCTTTTGCTAATAGTAGTAAAAAGAAACAGACTCTGCATTTAGTATTTTGCCCATTAGGCTTCCAACAAATTGTGAAGGAATCACAAAACATTTGAGGGATTTGAGATTAGGTAAAATGGTCAAATTAGACCTTAAGATTTTCACCAATATTTAATGGGGCTATCCTGGGCTAAGCTAGACCAAGAAATCAAGAAATGAAGAAAACCACTGCCATCTGCAAGATTGTGATATCATTTAATTCTTACTGACAGACACTGAACCTAGTAACATTCATCAACACCAATACGGTAACCTTAAAATGCCAAGTTCTATTTCATATTATTGCTAATTACCAGATGTGTCATTTCTGAATCATACCATAAAGAAAGATCATGACTTTGTTGGTAACTAACTTGAGGCAAGACGTAATGGAGCATGTCATCAGGATTAAGTAAGTTACCAGGTTCAAGCATAGCACAATCGGTCATTGCTTCTGCGTATATAACTCCAACTCTATTGCAGTCAGCATAGCATAATCGGTCATTGCTTCTGCGTATAAAACTCCAACTCTATTGCAGTCTGCGTATATAACTCCAACTCTATTGCAGTCAGCATAGCACAATCGGTCATTGCTTCTGCGTATAAAACTCCAACTCTATTGCAGTCTATTTCGATTATACCATTTTTCATCTCTTTCAAGACTATACCATTTTTCATCTCTCCCAAGTCTTGAACTTTGCTTAGACACTCCACCGCCACTTCGGGGTCCAAAAAGTTGAGAATCGTTGAACTTGTAGGAGAAGAGTAAGGAGGTGTGGCCTCTTCTTGGGATTTTTAATAAACGTTTGTAAAAAGATGAGATATTTTTTGAATGTTTATGAAATGTTTCTTTTTGTATGTATTGAAATATTAAATTTTAATTTTATTCTTTTAACTTTGAGATTAACGTTTCTCTTTCCCTTAAATCTTAATAATAGTCTAAATCAAATGCTTAGAATTACATAATGAACTTTCCGATGCAACTCTAATGACGTTTTAAAATTGATTTAATTTAATTTTTGAACTCAATGTTTCCAAAAACAGCATAACAATGTTCTTGGATAGCATAATTTGTAGGACATGATTGCAAATCTACGTCAAGTTTCATCCTAGTAAGTAAGTGTATCTCTAAACAACAATTTGGTAGTGGGCTACACTATCATACAGTTACAAATTGAAACCGACATTCAATAAAAGGAACGACTAGAGAATGTTGCCATTCAAATAGACGAAGTTGTGCGCTTCCTGGAATCTGCGGCAATTGTTGTAGGGCTTTGGGGAACATCAACGAGCCCTGGCGGTGGTACAGGTCGTAGACAGAGGTCATGAAACACTGGTGTACTTGTGTCCAAGGAAGCATCAGCAGACACGGATCGAGGTGAAGAGGCAGGATTGGCCGATTGAATATTGGAGACAACCTTGATGGGATAAACTTCAGTGACTTCTTCAGTACCTTCATCCAAGTACACAACATCCTGCATAGTAAGCTGGTGGTATTCAACAACTTCCCTCAGGAAGCGATTCTCGCGTGCATAGACAGAGTTCTCATGTGCTAATCGAGCCTTCTCAGCTAATAATGATTCAAGTTGAAGCCTTATCTGAAATGTAAAAAAGAAAAGTGAAATAAAAATTTCAATTGTATAAAGCTAAGATTATAACTTGCTTCATTCAACATTTTCATGAATCAAAACTAAATAAAATTACAGATCAAGAACAACTGCATAACAAAAATAACGAGCCATCAATCCAACAAGTTAGTCAAAAGAGACTCCTGTATCTATGGCATCTGATTGGTATTCTCTTAGTAACCTGAATATCAAAGTACTTTTAGAAGATGGCTTTCTATCTCATTCAAACCAGAAACTTTAGAAACATGTTAATCATGACTATAAACAATGAATGGAATCAAAAAACGATTCTCGCATTAATTTGAGTTTGCTGAATGAGTTCGCATCTTAGATCTTTTCCTTCTCCTTTTCCTTTTCCTCATTCCTTTGTTTTGCATGTTTCCATAATTTAATAGCTACAAAAGCCAATGCAATGCGCCCCTTTCTATTCTGACCTCAAAAATGACTCACAATTAGCCCAATTTAACCTCTAAATCCTAATCAAACTCTAACTCATACCAAATCTTTCCAAATCAATAGATTGGGTGAATGTTTTAGCTCCCAACAGTCTCTTTCTTTGCTGGCCATTTTTTTTTCATTAAGAAACTGAACATCAAACTATCATATATCTAGCATTAAGGTTGCTCTAAGAGACATTAGAATCAAGCAAAGGCAATTTATATAATATACCAAACCAGCAGAAAGATTCATATGTAACGCTTTCAGAGCTTGAAACATTTGGCAGCTTACTAAAAGTAGGCATTCACACACTTTGGAGCATGATTAAGCACTAAAGTTTCTAGTACTTATTCTCTTTCAGTTATCATAAAAGAATCAATTCTTTAGCAAATACTGATTCTGTATATTCCAGATTAATCTAAAACAACAAATAAAAGAGTCAGAAAGTGTGTACCAAATCGTCATCTTCGGGGTTGTCCCCCCTCGTGCGACTTTCTCTAAGGATTTTATTTTCCTCCTCAAGCTGAGCGCACCGCTCCTTAGCAAAGGCAAAATCTGCTTTAACAGTTTTTAGTTCTCGAAGAAGAAGCTTTGCCTTGGCAGCCATTGCCATTGCAACCTGTCACACAAACCAAGGAGAATAAATGCATCTGAAGTTGAAACTAGTCACAGTGCATGTGGCATCTATAGTTTAACATTCAGATATTAATTCAAATGATATGTTGAAACTTTGGTTGCTGCTAGTTGTACAATATTCAATACCCAACAGTCTCAAATTGACTTTAGGGAAGTATTGTTCTGCAAATGAGTTTTCAGAGTAATCAAGTAGAAAATAAACAACATTTTATGCCAAACTAAGAAGACAATCCTGCAATCTTAGATGCAGCTAGACAGCTGTCACCTTACGTCGCGAGAAGCCTTCAATTGAAGTTCGATATCTGTCTGCATGGGCGGTTGTGGTTGGGATTGTTGCCATGGAGTAGCAGTGGTATTGGGTGGACTATAATGTGAAGCAGTAGCAGAGTTGGTATCAGTGGGATGCTTCTTTTTAATGTGCTTACGAGTTTCTTGGATGATGCCGGCAGTGCGGTTCTCCATCTTTGTAATGCCCTCCTGGCAAAAGTATACTAAAGCAAATTTTAGAAAAATGTAGAAACTAATGAGTATCATATAGAAGTAGACAATGAAGGGAGTAACCTCAACAGCATTGCCAATATAGTTCAAGGAGGAAGAGATGGCATTGATTCCTCTCTGTAGTTTCGGACTATCTGTCATCCTATTATGGGTGTGGTAAGAGGGCTGTGAACTGGGGTACTGCATTTAATCAGTTAAAAAATTATTGATGATATTGGAGAGTGTTGAAGTGAATAAGAGGCAGAAAGAGAGAATGAGTCAGAAGCAGACCTTGTTGTTGGGTTGAGGATTGTCATTGTCGGCGTCGTCGTCGAGAAGTGATTTAGCTTTTCTAGCGAGATTTCCCCAGAATCCTCCTCCTCCTCCTCCTCCTTCACCACCACCTCCTCCGTGTTTATAATCTTTCTCCTTTGAATTTGAATAATCAGTACTAGTGATACTACTTTTAACGGAGGAAGATGTGGATGTAGTATACTCGAAATCAAATGGCTTCGATTCCTTCACATTCACCGATAATAACAACAACAATAAACAAGATTAATCATTTTAAATAGATACAATAAAAATATGTAAGGGAAATAGATAGATAGATCTGGTACCTTGGGGATGGGTTTGTGGTTGAAGGAGTAAGCGGAGGAAAGAGAAGAGTCTCTGTGAGCGGAAGATGCGGTTATTGCTTTTGCAGCTAAAGATGTAGCTGTTGCGGTTGTGCTCGCCCTCTCTTCTTTAGTATCATAGATATTCTTATAGTAATCATCATCATCTTGACAGGCACTTCTTCTTCTGCTACTATTACTATTAATAAAAGAATTAGACGTCGTTGTTGTTGGGTTTGAAGAAATTGACGAGTGCCGCTGCTGCTGCTGCTGCTGCTGCTGCTGTTGCTGTTGCTGTTGCTGCCTCCTCCGATATGCCATGATCGTAGACCCCGGAAGAAGGGAAGCAGATGAGAATCAGATCCTAGTTCTCTCCTCTCCTCTGATGATAGATTGGATCCAAACCCTAACAACCCAACTCAATTCGAATTCCCGCTTGCTTTGTCTTTTGTTTTTCCTTTTAATGTCAACTCAACCTCATTTCTCCCTCCCCGCAATTTCTGTTTTTATTTTCTATTCTGTTTCTTCTTCTTCATCTACGCCACTCCTACTGCCGCCATTTATTACTACTTCATCTTTATCTTGCAAATTACGGCATCATATTAAGGACACGAGCTTCGCGTTTTAATATAAAACATAACAATTTTTTTATAAATACGATTTATTACGTAAAGTTGAGCACTTTATAATTGATTATTCATATGTTAATTATAACATTTGTTAAACATTTTACACAAATAATTATGAATAATTCACTTTCTTAATTATTGTTACTTTAATTAATAAAAATGAATATATAGTCACTACACCGACTTATATAACATATATTTAATTATGTAAATTGTTATCAACGAGTATATCCCTACAAAGATTCACAACTGTTATATTTTCTAAAAGATAAATTTTATAATGTAAATTAAATTTTAATTATATAAAATTAAAGAACTATTTTATATTATTAATATTAAACTTTCCGATATGAGTTCTCATATAATATTTACAAGTTTAAATGCTATCTTTTGAATAAGTTCGGATTCTCGGTTCAATATTACTTTGTCCAATTCTATTAAATGCTCATAACGATATAATTTTGAGTATTTTAAAAATTGCCTAATTCTGTCTAATATTCGAAACGACGTCGTCGACAGTATCCTCGCTGGTTTTGAATATTTTTGAATGCCTAATAGATAAATCTTTAACTGCATACGCCAAAAAATACAAGACTTGATAGTGACTTGTTGGATGCAGATGGTAAATACAAATTATCAATGTTGTAATCTGGTTGTCACAGTCGACAGGGATGCAACCCTGATCAAATTGACCCATGGTCGACACGTCAATTTTGGCCCATCTAGCTCGGCCCTACCTGATTTTAGTTTGGATTCATCGAGTTATGGGTCAACATAGTTTAGCCCAATTTGTCAGGTTACGAGCCAACCCACAAGTCATCCCACCAAGAGTCAAACTGGACCGGGCGGGGAGCTGGCGAACCATTTACAGCCAGAGGGAGGGAATAAATATCATCAAAATTTTCTCTCGCATTAAAGTGATGCACCACTTCCAAAGTGAAGACACAGTACATTGAAGAAAGAACATCAAGGCGAATGGGCTGGATATGGATGTTGGGTTCCTCCATCTCTTGATCAGACAGCGACTCTTTTCCTAACTATAAAATCAGTCATCCTTAACCAGCTTTCATCCTTTCTAAACCTGAATTCTTGCAGCCTTTTTTGGCAGTTGCTCCTACCCTCTTCATGTGTCGAGGCACACACATGACCGATCCGTAGAATTTTTCAACATCAAATTAGACTTGGGAAAATGAGGATAGCTGTGGAAGGGTGTATGCATGGAGACCTGGACAAAGTGTATCAAACTATTCAACACCTTGAAGAATCAGAGTCCATAAAAATCGACCTTCTCCTCTGCTGTGGTGACTTTCAGGTTTTTTTTTATTTTATTTTGCGCCTACTTCCCTTTTTTTATTTTCTTCACGGGTGCTTCTTCTTAGTCTTTGTTTTGAAAGAGAATAACAAACGAACACACAAACAAATGCTGATCTTTTAGGCGGTGAGGAATGAGAAGGATATGGATAGTTTAAGCGTACCGCCCAAATATCGGGAGATGAAGTCGTTCTGGAAGTACTATTCCGGGCAGAAGATTGCTCCAGTTCCTACTCTTTTCATCGGCGGCAATCATGAAGCTTCCAATTATTTGTGGGAATTGTCAGTCTCTCTCACCACGTTACTATTTTCCTTTCTTGCGATCGGTTGGTTGCATTTTTTGTTTAAGCATTTTTATACCGTCAGTAGTCGCAGTTACGATATGGCCTCGAATTCATTACTGGAACAAAGAACAGTTTTTTATGGTGGCTTGACTTACTAAGTTACTACAACATTTGTGGTAGAAATCAGTGATTCTTATTGGTGACTGCCTGACTTGCTAGATATTATGGAGGTTGGGCGGCCCCTAATATATACTTCTTGGGGTTTGCTGGGGTTGTGAAGTTTGGTAACCTTCGAATTGCGGGGCTTTCTGGAATTTATAATGCTCGAGACTATCATAAAGGTTTGTGTTCCTTGTTTTCTTGAACGAAGATTTTGTTTTCAGACAGATGAAAGATGGCGTTGTACTCTTAATTGAAATATTTTGGACTTCTCACTTCAGCAAACACGAAACCTTAGTAGTGACCCTTTCTTATTCTTTTTTCATGTGCAGGACACTATGAGAGGCCACCGTATGACGAAAGAAGCATAAGGTCTGTTTATCATGTCCGTGAGTATGATGTCCACAAACTTATGCAAGTTGAGGAACCAATAGATATTTTTCTTTCACATGACTGGCCTCTTGGTATCACTGACTATGGGAATTGTGAGCAACTTCGATATAAGCGTCATTTTGAACAAGAGGTAATTATCAATTGTTAGTATGATATTTTGATTGCCACCACCTTGTAAGAGTCTTCTGATTGATTACGTTGGTTACAGTCCCTTATTTCAGTTGACAATGTTTCCAGATTAAGGAAGGAACTCTAGGAAGCAGAGCTGCTGCTCAATTGCTGGAAAAATTAATGCCTCCTTACTGGTTTTCGGCCCACCTGCACTGCAAGTTTGCTGCTGTTGTTAAACATGGAAAAGATGGCCCACTTACCAAATTTCTTGCACTTGATAAGTGCCTCCCTGGGCGCAAATTTTTACAGGTATTTGTTGTAGCATGTAATTAACTGATTATTATCCTTAGTATCTGTCTTTGCAGTAGTTATAATTATAAGTTGGCTTACTATTTTGTCTTGCAATGAGCTGTCAGATTGTTGAAATTGAATCAGAACCAGGACCTTATGAGATTCAATACGATGAAGAATGGCTGGCAATAACACGGAAGTTCAATTCTATATTTCCATTGACATTTAAAAATGCAAATTTCAGGTGTGAATGTATTTGAAACTCCTTTGGGTGAGAATTAGCAGAACTATATCTTTCTTCCCTTCCTCTATATGGTACTTGATGACTCTTTATTCAAATCCTAGGAATACACAACTTGATGTCCATGATTGTCGTCAATGGGTCAGGAGCAAACTACAAGTTAGAGGGGCCAAACCCTTTGAATTTGTACAAACTGTTCCATCGTTCAATCCAACTAAGTCAGATTCAAACAGTTCATTTGCTGGTAATATTATTGAAATTCTCTAATATTTCTCTTTTCTTAGTTGTAACGTGTTAGAATAATATATAATCCATTATTGGGTCTCATCCGCAAGCTTAAGCTTTAAGGTTGAATGGTACATGACATGGTATTAAAGTTTTATGTGACCAAGAGGTCTTGAGTTCAACTTGTGTTGAACTTGATTTTGATGAATTTGTGATTACTTGTGTTTGTTCACACTTTGTGTGAGCTGACGTGTTAGAATAATATATGATCCACTCTTGGGCATCAAACAATGGCTTAGGCTTTTTTGGATTTAATGGTTCAATATGAAATAGTATCACCCAGACTCAGTTGTTAGAACTTCAGCTACTATTAATGGTCACATTGCCATGCTTTGGGATACTGAAGTTCTGATGGTGAAGACTGTTATTAAGATGAAAAAATTCAGAACTATTCTGGTTGGGTTTAGAATTCGGAACCAAGTTATTTAAATTTTCCATTTTACCATTAAGGCATGAATATCCTTTTATTTAAATTTACCATTTTACTGTTATGTATGTGAACAACTTGGTTCCGAGTTATTTAAATTTACCATTTTACCATTATGTATGTGTACAAACATAAGGCATGAATATTCTTAAGATATGGTTATTACATGAAATTAAAATTAAAATAACAGATTTTTGCGTACATTGATTTCAAACTTCTTTTAGCTAGTAATTTTCTTTTAGCACTTATTATTGAGATGTAATAAGTGCCTCAATCTCAACTATTTCCATATCCAAAATAATGTGTTGATTTTCTGTGGGTTTATAATCTAATTAAAGGCTGTCTTCATTGTTCCTGGTTTCTTGTTTTCTATTTCCTGTAGAATGCCCTCGGAATCCTCAAACACAGTCCTTGTTACAGCTTTTGGGACTTCCATATCTTCTTGATGGTGAATCTGGATCAAGTGAAATAGCCTCTATGTCTTCTCAGTCATTTCAAAGCGGTAAATAGGGAATACTTTGTTGTGTGTCCATGGTATTCAAAATATAGTAACCCCGACTTCCATGCCTCGACCATTCAAACTTGCTTTTTTCTGGAAACATGCATGTGTTGTAATACTTTTGGACAGTTGATATATATTGATGATCTTCTGAAACTTTCATTTACCATGCCAAATCTGGAAAAGTCCTGCAATTTGTGATACTCTTTAAGTGTTTATCACCATACCCAAGATCGCCAGCAATATTTGTCTAAAATGTAAATAATCTTTTTCTTCCTTCTCCTAGTTCCCCTTCCCTTGCTAGCTAGAAATGCCAAGTGACCTACCTTACTGATTCAAGACAGTGCTTGATCCAAGTCTTTCCGTTTAAATGAGATTTAACTGGATCTTTGTCTAGAAACCTGTTTTGTCTTGCCTCTGGCCTGATCACAAAGCACTCCTAGAACGATGAATTGTAAGTAGCAACATGTTAGGTGATGAAAAGAAATTATGAAAGTCATAGAAAAAGTCAATTTCAGAAACATAATCTGGTTCTTTTGGGCCCAACTACCCTTTAAATTCTTTATAGGAACTGAAAATGTGACACTTTTAATATGATATTAAATCTGGAATATTCAGACATAATCAGATGTTTGGGTGAGGTTTTGGGACCTGCTTGAAAATGTGCCATTCCTTAAGAATCTAGTTGCACCCTGATTGTGGGACTTTGTCACTTTTGGGTCGCTCATTTGTTTCTTGGTTGATAGTTTGATGGATGTGGCTCGTAGTCTAGCATTTTTGAGCTAAGATTGTTAAGTTGGATTATGTCTCCAGTATATAAAGTTGAATTATCAGCACTGCTGTAATTTATACTCGAAATATGCTGTGGGGAGATTATGCATTCATAGAAGAATGAAACATTACACTTTCGTAGAAGAATGATAAACCTAGTTTGTGATTTTAATGAATGAATAGGTGCAGGAAACTTGCTGGCCCTGTTATATTGAATTGATGAACCTAAACTTTTGGTTTCAAGTGCATTGACTTGCCTCCCTATATTTTCATATCCAGTGCATTTTGATTGTTGTAGATGTTGTAAAATATTTCCTTTACCTTGTAGGTTCTACTATTCATCATAATGAAGAAATCCCCATTGATGATGTGGATGAACTAGAAGAATTTGTCGAAGATCAGGATACAGAAACTGGAAATTGTTAATTCAGAAATGAACATGGTGAATAATTTTATACTGTCTTTGCCTATTTTCTGGTATCATGAATGAATCTTACTATTGATGAATAGAATTCCTCTTAGTGTAGAGCCTGATGATCAGTCATGTCTTAATTCATTGTTTTCCTTACAAATTTTAGATTGTTGTCATAGTGTGCAATGAAAATTACCTTCCAAGCTTTGTTGGAATCCCTTTTACAATGTTAGTCATCACTCCGTTCATGGTGGCTCGGAGCTCAGCATGAAATAAGGTGCTTTACAGTTCTCCGTTGTTTTGCATAAAGTTCTTCTAAACTCTTAACTATGCATGCCCAGTTCGGGATGACTGCGGTCAGGACAGAATGATAAGTCAGCAGTTGTTCAGTGTACTCCTCAATGGTACGAGGGGCAGCCGTGGGGGTTCCACACAAAAATGGAGATTGTTCACTTACATGCACCCAACGCAGTCAAGCCATGGCAAACGAATCGGCCCATGCTGAGAAGCCAGTTGGTTAGGTTTCCTGGATGTCTTTAAGAATCAAGTGTAGAAATTATTTGATGGGTCCATGAACAAGACATGGTGCTTGGTGAAGGGATAGGGGTTACGTCAGTTTGATTTTGAAGTCCGAACGCTTAACATGTGATTAAATTCAGGGTTTTGTCAAACTTTGAAAGGAAGGTTAGGTTCGGTGTTAGGTTCTTCAAGTAGACTCTTCCTAGTTAAATCATGAACATAACTGATGCGAGGTGATAGATTGTTAACTAGTTATTGACAACAAGAGGGTTGACACATTACTATCAAAAGAATGGACTTGATGCTTCTTTTGATGTCGTTAAATTGCCATAACATCATATAGCTCGTTGCGGGCAATTATACTATTTCACAGTTACTTGATAAAAGAAAGATCGGTTTAAAACTAAAAACCAGCCAATTCTGGCAGATGGATGGAAACAGGCAAGACGAATTGAGGAATGTCCTACGAAGGTGTAGTACTTTTTGGTCTCCATGCTCTATCCATACAATAAATCTTCTTTTCAGGCCGCAGTTTCTCAACTATACATAGGTGCTGGTACCAGTTGGTTGAAATAGCATTGTAATTAAATAGTATTCATTCCAGAAAATTTTGTTAACCTTTCACAATTTCTCTTACCTGAATAAATAAGACAGATTAGGATAATACACGTATAGATAATTCACTGCCTCAGGGTTGTTAAGGAGTATCCAGGCCAATATAATAGCTGTATACAAATGATGTTGGTTATCGAACAGCAAAGTAGTGTTGCGATCTTACTTTCAACTCTTTCTCATTTCAGACTCATCTTCTCCTAACCCTCTTATCTCAAATGTCCCGTTTCTCGTTGATCCATCCATTACATTTACCATGCCAGTTCCAGAGTGATAACCATCTTTTGTAGGTAGTCTACCATTACAACAACAGAATCCAGAGTTTGTCCAAGCAGATTTTCAGTTTCATGGATCTACCTACAAAGTTCGTTTCGAGGATTAAAATTAAGGAGGCTAGAAGACATGCCATGTTCTAGCTTTCTACTTTTCGTTCCAGCAACGGCGCCACAACATTGGTTGCGACGTGTATTTTAAGTAAAACTACCTAAGTCCACAAAATAGGCTACGCACTTACGCACTCCTACTTGTAGAGTCTACTAAAATTGACAATTGTCTACATAACATGCCAAAAATATGAATGAATTTTTCAAACGCCACTTGATTGAATAAACCAACTATTCTCTCGTCAGTGAAGCTTGGAAGTGATGGGATGGAAACAAGATTGAATAAACGCCAAGCCTTAGCAACCTGTGGCAATTATCCGGATGCTCCTATTTTTTTCTCCACTAATCAGGACCAAACTTCACCATCTGTTCGTCTTATACATGTAACAGTGTCCCATCTTTTTTCCAACATACACTTCTAGTTACCCTGTAAGAATCTCAAACAGCATGAGGTGATTTACGTCAAATCTTCTATTCTAGTTACATTATTTCAACCTTGTTCTAATCTTCTTCTGTGAAATCTCATCTATATATTTATGTAAGGTCTAAGTAAATATGTGGATGAGATTTAATTGAACATGATAGGAACACTATAACTGGAACAAGAGATCTGATCCCGAGATCATTCTAACTAGGGTTAATTGATTGATTCCTCATATTCTGAAAGCTTACTATAATATTAATATTAGATCTCTCAAATCTTTGCTCAAAGCAACCCAATCCCACTTCCTGAAGCTTCTCTTGATATGCCACCGAGTTTAGTATACTTAAAAATCTCTCTGTTGGTGTTCTTGGCTCTGAATTTGATCTTCAAATCCCCTACAACGTATTCATGTTATTTGACCATGAGTGATTTCATACTAATTCATTTATATATAAGGGATAATTAATTTAACCGAATTTCCACAAATTTTAAATATATGTTAATTTCATTAATGTTAATTTGAAGATAATAAATTTCTAATTACAAAAATAAAATCAATTAAAAATATTAAAATAATCAATTATTATTTAACTAAAAATTAAAATAAATTCACAAATAGTTAATTATTAAAATTTTAATATATGCATGTATATGTGTTACATGTGAAAGGAAATCTTATATATCAAAATATTCTTAATTCTTAATGTTGTATTATTTAAAATGTGCATCTATAATGTATTATATAAAAAGAAATTATTATTTATTATAAGCTAACATAAATTATAAATTTTAAATTATAATAAAAAAATATTTCAAACATATGTTTAGAAGGAAGTTATCATCTTATTAAAAATATATTTACAATCAAGTTATTCTAATTATTCATACATATAATGTGGGAAACAGTGAATATGGCCTTTGATATGTTTAAAAGTAAATTTATACCAGGAGAACTATTCTTTCTACCGAAGAAATTAATCTTCTCACAAAAGTCTTTTTTTAGGTCCAGTATCTTAGGAAAAGACGTATTGTCTATTTTTTTATTGTAAAAAGATAAAGAATGAGTTAAAAATTAAACTTTTTACTTCCTTTTTTTACTCTCAAATATGCTATTCGGGACACAAGTCATTCTTCTTTATATAAAGGTAACTGCTCAGCGAGCCCATATTTTTGTGTGATTGAAGTAAATCCATTGAAGATTCAAAGATTTTAGGGGAGTGAGAGAGTTCTAAAAGAGAAGCCGTGAAGAAAACACACAAACTTTTATTTAGTAGAAGCATTTTCTTGAGTATAATGGAAGAGGAACTTTGCTTTTGTAGGTAAAGGAGATCACAAAGGACTAACAACTTTAGATAAGAATAATATATATGACATTATTCACTAAACGAATAAGAATAAAGCCACATCATGACATAAGAGACATAATAATTTTTAAAAGATATGACACCAAAACATAAAATCAAACAACTTTTAATCATAATTTTAGTCCACTTTTTTTTATTTCCATCGAACCATTTTTGAAATTGGTTTATCTCAAAGATAATAGTTGTATAAGTATTTGGTTTGTGGCGATATCTATAGAACAAGTTAAAGGAACCTTACAACTATTGTAGAGAAGATTAAGCAAGAAGTACTAGTTTCCTTAAAACCTAAACTTGTTTATAATAATCTTTAAACATGTTAGTAATTCAAATAAAGTTAAATTCTAATTTCAATTAAACTTTAATTAGAATTATAATTATTTTTAATTAAATACTAATTTTACCAAAATAACGTTCAGTATCTCATGTTGGCCATTTTTTATTAACTATCTCATATTTAATCATAAAATTTTTCAAACTTTACAATTAAATTTAACTTTATTGAAACAAATTTTCTCTCTTCAATCTATTCTACGTGTGTTACCCATTAGATTTTCAACTATATTAGCAGTGAATTTGAATTATAATCCTAAATTATATTTATAAATAGATGAATTAAACTCACACATCAAGACTAATCAATTATTTAGGAATCTCAAAGTAGTCTTGATCAATCTTTCTGTGCACGATTTTTTTATATATAATTCAGTCATTTCATCTTATAATGCTCAATTAGACATAAAATATAGAAATAATGTCTATCATACTTGAATCCAATTATGTTAGTTCTTTGCCATTAGTAATTGATTCAATTGATGATATTTTAAAACTATTTTTAAAGCTTCATTTAACCTTAACCAAAGATTTATCGAATCAATACTAATCGATAATATAGAAACATTCTCTTTAATCACTTTAGGGCAATGAATCATATATTGATCGCTCAAGTATCTTCATATAGTTCGTGATATCTCTAATAATTATCAACTGAGCTACCATTAACTATAATAGATCATAAGTAGTATTAAGATATAAAAATACCTATACGAAATATTTTGGTAATATTAAATCAAATATTCACTTATACAATCATTATAATAAAATTTTTTATAGATATATAAGTAATGTATATGTAGTTAGTTCAATGAATTTGTTTCCTAACACACATCTATCCACACTTCGGTGTATGAGATTAATTACTTCAACATGCATTAATCTTTTTTAAGTTTTATTAATATCCAATTTTAATAAGACAATAACTAGAAATAATTTATGGACTTTTATGTACATAATTGTCATACGAATTTTATAATTATGGTTTTATCATAATTTTATTTACAATATATTTTATCACACGGATTTTATTATGTATATCCAAATATATTTAAGATAAAAATTGTCACTAATCTAAAACTAATTATTAGCTATATAGTATAAATCAATACTTTGTTGCCGAGGACAACACCTATTTGCAATTCAGCATTCTTCCTCCTGTACAGCTTCTCCGAAGTGACTCACCCAGCGGTAGATGTCCCAAGCCCACTTTACAGGACAGAAGGGGTTCACCGACGACCCTAGAGATCAAACCAAGTGCAGGATTGTGAAGACTTGGAATAGTGCTGCCTCAAAGAAGTGTGGAAATTAAGATGGACGTTTGCATTGAATCGTTCACCTTCTCTGGGTTTTACGTTTTTATTAGGCTTTGATGTTTGGCAAAGATCAAGGTAAGGGTATTCCTCAGGAGTGACTAAGCTTTGTTAACGGAAGACAAGCATTGTTTTCAGATGCAAACGCTCGTGATATAGGAATCAATCTATCGATTTTTACGGTGCTTCTTCTTCAACAAACTGTTTCAGACCTATCTATTTATTCGAGTTCGGACTCATGTCTTGCAGGGTTAACATAGTGTCTAATCTACAACCCTTTTTTATCATTTTCAAGTATAATATTTTTCTCAAAATTATACATTATAATTAATAATAAGCATATACCTTTTAAGAAAAATTATTATTATCGTCGTCGTCATCATTATTATTAGATGATTATTGATAGTTTCTATTTTCA
Organism: Erythroxylum suave; assembly: GCA_027563595.1. Taxonomy (NCBI): domain Eukaryota; kingdom Viridiplantae; phylum Streptophyta; class Magnoliopsida; order Malpighiales; family Erythroxylaceae; genus Erythroxylum; species Erythroxylum suave. Next base: position 5,914,076 of record JAOSBN010000008.1, on the reverse strand, counting down.
TTAGTTACAAACTATTTTTAATATTAATTTTTTTAAAAATTTAAATAAAAATGTTAAATAAGTTTTGATAAGAATTTCGAAATAATATAATTACAACTTAATTGAGTACGTATATTGTTAAATATATATGAAAAAGTAAGAAATCATAGTTTAGATTTATTAATTTTATTTAAATTTAAAATTTACATTTAAATAGGAATATAAATATAAATATAAATATAAATATATCATAACCAGTTTACTTATAATATTAACCTATATTTTTATCTCAATTTAAAATTGGTATCCAAATAATTCATATTCATAATCTATGAAATTGTTTTAAACTTGAATGTTGTAAGTTTCTTAATAAACTATGAGTATTACTTATAAATTAATATATTCTTGTATTCATTATTAAATTTTAAAACTATTAAAAATATTATGAAATATTACAAATTTTTTATAATATAAAAATAAAACATTATAAGTAAAATATAAATAACGACATATTATTAGAAATATTATAATAATTGCATTAGTAAAATAATAATTACACATTAAATATCATATAATTAATTGTATCAATTTGAATTATTCAAATAAATGATAAATTTCTCTGAAAAAGACCTGTCTATATCACGTAAATGATGGGCAGCACACATACAACTACACTACTGTAGAAACGAGCAAGAAAAATGAAAGAGGAGGGACAGCTTTTGATGGCCTAAAGATAACCCCACCTGCTGGTGTTACCTGTTGTTTTCCCAAGTCCCACTTGTAAATTGTGACAAGGTACAGGTATCTATGAATGTATGCTTGGTATAAAAGCGTCAGTCCAGGACAAAGATAGGGCAAGACACCAAAGAAACAGCTTTTGTTCTAACCTAATAATAACTACACATTCCCTTCGTCAGGTTACTTGCTTACAACATCTCCTCAAAAATCTCTCTCACTGTCCTGTATCTCTGTGAAATAGAAATGACTCCAGGAAAAGGAATAGTAAGAGAAAGGAAAAAGAAACAACACCCTCTTCTTACTTTCTTTCATGATTTATGAATTGATAAGAAGGGCTTTGCCAGATTCGTAGAGATCTTCAATCGCTTTCTCTACTGACTCTCATGAGGACAACGACATTTCCACTTCTTTCTCCTCTGCTTTTACCCCCCTAGCTAGCTAGTTGTCTTCCGTGATTTGTGCTTTTTTTTTTGTCTCTCTCAGTTACTTTTTTTCTCTGATGTGATGATATATATTTCCTTCCAAGTAATAAAAACTTCTCTTTATTTTTATGTGTTTTTTCTTTTAAACCAGGAGGAACAATGGTGCAACTGATGATGGCTTCTCTTTTCAAGCCATGGATGGATTCGTTTTTGTAGGTTCCTGGCTCGGCAAAGCAAGGCGGTTTCACTCGCTAAAAGCTGATTGGGTTTTCATACATAACCCCTGTCAACATTATATCTAGGCAGGCAGTTCGGTAAGTGATTAAACCTAAACATTATGTTGGCTTTTTTCAACTAAACTCGCTCTCCATACCAATCAAGCTTAGTTGGAAGCCTTACTCTGTGCCATATATATAGCTGACATGTTAAATGTCCATGTGGTTGGCTTTTCTGATGTTTAACCACAATCCTTGGTTGAGGAAGGCTAGATCTGTAGTATATGGTTTCAGAGGTGTTATTTACTCGGATGATCATAATCTCTTTTGATTTGATTTCAAATGTGAAAGTGCTTATTTGTGTTGTTGGGTGATGGATTTCTTCCATTTTGGCAATAAAATTTTCTTACTTACTAATCTTGTTGTCGTTGTTTCTTTCCTCTCTTAGGGTTAGGGTTCATAGGGTACATGCAACAGCAGCAACTTCAGCAATCTGGAATCATGTAGTATTTTCATATACGTGGCCGATTCTTTATTTCTTACCCAACATGCCTAAGCAGCCCCATGGTATCCAGATTTTGTCAGTGCAAAACATTGCATGGTTTTCAAATTTTGTAGAAACCAAACTGCAAGAGAATTGTTACCCTTGTTTCTTCTTTATTTTTTCTTGTTTTTCCCTGTCCTTGGTGTTTCATTTTGGCCGCAGTTTGTCTACATCCTGAGCTCATGATTTTTTAAGATCATTTTTAATTAATCATGAGTTGTTGAACTTTTGATATAATGCACGGTTGATGATGGTATGGATTGTTTTGAATCTGTTTTCATATACATCCATTTCAATTAATGTGATAAAATGGTTCAAGGGAGCTTTCTCCAGTCCACTCATGGAGGGCTGAGGGCTTTGGATTAGCTGCCGACTCATTCATTCAAGCACAATAGGAGTGGAAATCCAAGTAATTTGCTATTGTGAATGTGTGAATGATGCGGGAGATAACTTTCTTCCTTCTCTTCTCTGTGCTTGGACTGAAGGGAGCTCCCTTTTAACAGTCTTCTTCATCTATTCATTTACCTGATCTTTTAGCTCAAAATCTTCCTCAGTTATCAGCCAATTATATATGCAAACTTGCATAACTTCAAAAGTTTTGCAAAATGGTGGCAGACTTATATCTTGTCCTTAGACCTTGCTTGCGGGGGTCAGGGTCTAATGTTAGATCGTTTCAAATTCTGAGTTTCATTGATGTCCTTACTGTTGGGCTAACGCATTTGATTTTCCATGTGATTTCTGAGTTTTCTTAATTTGACGCCTTAACATGTACACAATGTTTGTATGTTGAGAATCTCGATAATTGATATGCTAGTAAAGACCTCAGGTGAACTGTTGAACTGTTCAATTTCAATTAGATTGTCTTGCAGTGCAGCTGCTCAGAGTCTTCTCCCTCGTCGTTCTGACACAACCTCACAAGTTGCAACAATGACATGACCCATCTCTGCAAAAATATTCTGAATGTCGCAAAGTAAGGAATGACTTACTCACATAAGAGTGGGGAAGCTGTAATAAAAGGACAAGTCTTTATCTGAACGTACGCTGTGGGGAACTTGGTTGCCTTTGTGGTTTTAATCATATATATTGGCATTTGTTCGTTTTCAACGAGTAAGTTAGACTTTTCTAAATGTCTATGTTCTTGCCCAAGGACTAAGGACGGAACTGGACTGGAATTGGCAATAGGACATTTTTGTTTCTTTTGAACTTGTAAAAGCTACCGTGATGTTTCTCTAGCGAGACTTTCACCGTTTCATGTTATTATAAGTTATAATATTATATCACAAAAGCTGAAAATCTAATAGTTATGTTTTAGGTATGAGCAAATCAAATGCTGACAGACTGAGTCTGAGACACAGACTGAATGCAGCAGTAGGGAAAATGAGGTTCGGTTCATGTTATTGTAACTTTTGTGGTCAGGTCAGGTGCATGGTTGGTGCTAGCTAGCCCTTTGCATCAAATGTCACGCCTGCCTCATGTCCATTTATAGCCTGAAAGTACTGGTGCGATTGGAACTTGTAGCTACTCTTACATATAAGTTTATATATAATTCATAGGAGTAAGAAACTTGTCTTTGGAGTCTGATTAAAATATCAGCTGTTTCTTGGGTTGAACGAGGATCAAAGTACAACTGAACTCCATTATTTAATATTTACTTATACAATGGTACATACTTCTATAAAATTTTTTTGTTTGATGCTTTGGATAGTTTCCTTTTAAGAATGTACATGTATGAATGTATGTATGTATATATATATAATCCATTGGCTCTAATCGCTTCAATTAATAATTAATTATGTATAGTAATTCGTAACTTTGTACTAATGAAGATAGCACGAACAAGTGCCCTTTCTTTTGTTTAGTGCACGGAACGTGTATCTATCTCTGCCATTCCCAATTTTCTGAACACTTTACGTCTTCTATGTTTCGGCAAGACGAAGGTGATTACTCCTTTCCCGGATTTGTTCACATTTCTTAAAAAAAGAAATACGGTGTACAATGGGTTTTTAATTTAAGCTAATTAAAATTTTAGTTATTTTCTTATGAGTATGATATATTAATATTTGTTCATATTTATTTCCTTATAAGTAACTAAAAATTATGAATTAATATTAGGCATGTTCATATTTTATTTTCCTCTACTATTATAAGGTGAATTTGTCTATGTTATAATTTGACAAGAAATACATTAAATTATAAGAAGTAAATCAACATAATTGAATTTTGAATATTGTGTAACTTTTGCAGTTAATTAACTTTTTAATTTTTTAATATGATATCGGTGAAATCTTTACAATAGAATAGCCAAAGATCAATTTCCTCACGGCATCTTCTCCTCCTGAAAAATGGAGATCTCAGGATTTATCAGATGGATATTCCCTCCCTCTCTTTGTATCTTCTAAGCTCTTGTTATAAGTGATCAGAGCTGAAGATTCAAGTCAGGTTGCTGTTGACTACCTCTTCCCGATGTAGACAATGGTTGTCTTTGCAGCTCCACCATTCAGGCCTTGGGGTCGGGGTTAGAGTTGGGCTTGTAGTTGAGCAATGAAGCTCATGCCCATGCTGTGATCGAACAATGACTTTTCTTGCCATTGTTGTTGTCCCACCAATGTAATGTTGTGCTCTTGAAAATGCCATGAAGTCGTCCTGAGCTTGTATGACAGGAGGAAGAGGACTTACAGACTCCTCGGTGTCTGTTGTTGACTCCACCGACCATAATTAGTAGGACTCTTATTTGTCCCTTAGGAGTCCAAAGCAAATGATGATGAGTTATACTTGCATTTTAAGTGTGAAGTGAGGAACCTCTTCAGCTAAAGTTTGCGGCGGCAACCACCTGGCCTTGTTTATGTTGACGTTTATTGTTCTCCATGGCGATTACAGTTGGACTCCACTGGAGAACTGTTGATGGTAATGTCAGGGTGGAGGCTAAACAGTGTCTATATCATTAGTTCCCGTGAGAGGATAATACGAATCAGAGAGGGAGCTTGAGCAAACATGTTTTGTAGAAGTAAGGTCGTCCATGCTGTCCTTGGAGTCACCAACATATTGATCGCAGTGCTGCTGAGAGGAAGCACAACCAACATCCGTCACTTGTACCTGCGGTGCTTTTCTCAGCATCACTTACACTAATGGTAGGAGCCCAGCAGCTCTGATCCTCCGGCATCTTTATTCCGTAAGCTGCAACACCAGTTGGGGGTGTGCTAGGACTCGACAAACCGAGGCATTTGATGACCTCACAGTTGTTGATGAAGAAAACTTCCTAGCTGAAGAGTAGATGACCGTCGATCAAAGTTGAAAGAGGAGGGTTGAGTCGGAAGTTTGGCTGGTTTTCTAGTGGCCACCATTTGAGCTACTGGTCTGAAGTCGTTTGCGAATCTCTTTAGACTTCCGCCGTACCCAATTCCAGCATCGGGGTTCTGAATGCTACCACCAAATGAAAATTATAATCATCAACATATCAAGTATATGTAGGAAATTAAACAAAGACTTTAGATTATGAGAACTACTTACACGTTGGATCTGTCTTTGAGCATTAACCACCGATGCAAATCTCAACTCATCCTTGTCTAAGTAGAAACTCTTAAGATCTGTATGTGAAAGGCCTCTCAATTTCAGAACGTTTTCTTCGTTTGGCCCTGGAAAAGTACCAAAGGTTAATCCATATCATAACAAGCCAAAGTTGTATTTAGTTAATTAATTACGAGTTACCAGAAGGAGTTGACGAGAGCAGAAGGGTCCTGGAAGAGGGACTAGAAGCATCATCCTGTAGTCTAGGATGCTTGGAAGTAGATCGAACAGCACCACTTTCATGACTTCGTCTTTGGCAGAGCGTCTTCTCGTCTCCAAGTATTCTGACAGGAAATTTTCTGATTCACTTCTCAGGCTATCAAAGAATATAAATGGCAGTGTGGTCTACTATTTATGGCATCACTTATTGGTTTGTTTGGCAATTGTGAAACAAATGTCTCCTTAAAAAGAGTTTTGTTTGGCCAAGATCTAGGATCGTACTAGATTACGCTAGGTAGGTCAAACGGGCAAGCATTATGGAAAACTGTGTGTTTGAGAATTATGGCGTCCCTTTGGGTAGTTTCGTTGGCCGGCTAACTTAAATTAAATACTGACAGTGCGTTTGAATCAGGTCTTAATCGGGTTACCGTTGACGGATTAATTCGGAACAGTCAGGACTAGTGGATTCCAACAGAATATTGGCGAGGGTTTGGTAGTAAATGCAGAACTTTGGAGCGTCCATTCGAGTCTCAACCTAACTTGGGAGCTTGGTTATAGACGTGTGCTAGCTGAAGTAGATTCTTTAGAGGTTATTTACATTTTCTCTACTTCTTCCCACTTAATTCTCTCTGAAAAAAATTCTTTGATTGCAGGTATGCATGCGTTACTCCACCGGAATTGGGTGGTACAATTATAATACATCTATCGAGAAGGAAATCAGTATATAGATAGCTTGGCTTCGCTCGTTGGAATATCTAAGTCCCAGATTGCATATTTTTTGTGAGGCGTCGAGGGTCACTCAGGACCTTATAGCCTCTGACATGTAAGGAGAATCATATCTCCAGACACTACTCTAGAGGCGATTATTTTTCTTTTTGCCTGCCTCTGGCTTTTCGTTTTCCTTGAAAAAAAAAAAGGAATATATATTTTTTATCTCATGAAATACAAAAAGTAAAACATAACAAGAGTTTACTGAATGCCCAGATAAATACAATACCTGAGGTAGAAAGCCGGACTTACTGTCTCGGAACATTTTTTAAACATAAATATTTCCATCCTTTGTTTTTTTTTTGTTAAAAAGGCATAGAAAAATTAAAATAATAATTTATTTAGCTCTTTTTTATTTTTATTTTTTCTTTTTGATTTCTAAATTTAAATTTAAATTTTTAAAAAATATTTTTAATTTGATAATTATTTTATAAATACTCTTTAAGTTTAGAGTACCTTAAAATGCCAAATTTTTAAATAAAAATTAGTTTTAATAATTAAGATATATACTAACAAATACATTAATTTATAAATAATTTTACTTATTAAATTATTTATTTTAAAGAAATTGTAGCAATTTTTACTAATATTTATCAATAAATATCATATAGAAGATTAAAATAAAATTATTTACTTAATTTATTTAATATTTAATTATTATCTTTAATAAAAATATAACCATAAAGACATTAACAATTAAATAAAAATTTCTTTTTGTTCAAAGAATAAAAATAAAAATAAAAAACATTACAACAAATAAGTAAAAATAAAACCAAATAACTCCTTAATTTTATAGCAAACCTTACAAAATGTTAAGAAGTAAATTTATAAATTAATAACTTATGGTAACAAAAAGAGTGATAGTTACACTAAAAACACTATAAAGATTTTCGTTTCAAGTAAATACCTTTTTTTTAATAAACATTTAATTCGACTCACCTCAAATTGGTCCAAGCCTGCATTGCTTCTACCCCAAAGTTGAGCTCTCATTGTGTCAAAATCCATGGGCTCTTTGACAAGATCATAATAGCCGGCCACGTTAATTAGGATCAATGAGTATATAATTAGTATAAGAACTTAAAACCTTAATGCTGCTCAGAAAGGGATTATCTTTTGTTAAATGTAATTAGAATAAAGTAATAACATTTATATGACCTTTGTAATGTGTCAAGTATCAATTCGTGTGTTAAGAAGGAATTTGGTGTGGGGTTGACCTTGTACCAAATGGCAGATTACATGATATTTGACTTATAAATAAAATAGAGACATGGTAGATAAATGGATTGCTTGGTTAACCCCCAAGAGGGTTTTATTAAACCCAACGTGGATAACAGTTCTCTGGTAATCTTGAAGATGTTGGAATTTGTGGACTCATCCGTGATGGTACTGGATGTTGGGTGTCTAGCTTTTTCTGGTTATATTGGTCATGCAACCAATATGATGACAGAATTACAGACTATTTGGCGTGGTCTGATTTTTATTTGGAAGCTTGGTTATCGCAAGGTGTTAGTGGAAATAGATTCGCTAGAGGCAGTTCGTCTTATCTCTCAAGCTTAACTTTCCCCTTTTCTCCCTATTTATCTCTTGTCCTGGAGACTCGGTCTCTTCTTAGTAGGACATGTTATGCTCAATTTCTCATGTCTTCTGCGAGGTCAATCAATATGTGATTTCTCGCTAGGAGAGGATCGTCTCACTTTTGTCCCTAATTTGTATGGATTGTTCCAGTTCTTGGGATGCAGATGCTACTTTTTAATGACCAACATTCGATTGCTTTTTTGAGGCGTTAGGCCTTTGTGTTTCTTTCCTTTAAATTTTTAAGAGAGTGCGGCTATAAGTTGGAATCAAATTTCAGGAATAAAACATAAGATATATTATTATTTATTAAAATATTATCAAGATTTTCTTGACATATTAATTCTTATTAAGGTATTATTATCAAAAATATATATTACGATCTTTTATATTAATTTTGTTAACAATTTTTTATTTTGTTTCGTTGATATTTTTATTTTTATCACAAAATATTCATAATTATTTTAAAATTAATAATTTTATAAATCATTGAAATTTTTGACTAATTAATTATTTACAAAATAAATCATATAATAACTAAAGATAAATAAAAAATTTCTCACTAACATTTTTGTATTTAAGGCTAAATATTAAAATAACTATTAACGTTCTTTGATACCATGTTAAACACGTATAATTAACCAGTACCTGTGACAAGATCTATTGTTGTTACCAATGTGGAATCCATGCTAAGCTATCCTTCCTCCTTTCTGCAGGAATGATAGGCAAATAACTCGTCAATAAGTGAAAACCTTTGAAACCACTCATCCGATCCCCATTTGAGATGAGCATAGATACTCTAGCATTAAGAGGGATTCTATTTCTGAGTCTAGAAAGATTAGGTTTGGGAATAAGAGGACTATGATTAGTCCAGTTATCAAACTAAAATCATATAGCCTCTCCATCTCCCAACCTAAAATTGATGTGCGGAAAGAACAAACCCCTCATCTTAAGTAGATGCTTCAACGATCATGAAAATTCTTGAGCAATGTCCAGTTGCCATAGATTCCGATTTTGGAGATAGTACTCATTAACCCGTTTAATCCACAAAGCTTTTTTGTCCATGCAGAATCTCTATATCCATTTACCAAACATTACTTTGTGCATCTGCACAATTGGAATGATCCTAAGCCATTTCACCTTAGCTTGCTTCCCATTCTCCATCTCAACTTATTTTGCTTCCCATTCTCAATTTTACCGGACCACATAAACACTTTTAGTATTCTATCAATCTCTTTAACAACCCTCGTCGACAAAACCACATGAGCATATATAAATGCATACTATTCAAAATAGAATTCATAAGAAGCAAACGGCTACTAAGAGACAGATATTTGTTTTTTAAGCATCGATTTTCGCTTTAATCTTAGATTCTTTTTGGTTTTAGAACGGTGTCTAAGTACACTCAATTAGTTTAAACTATACCGAGTAGTACTAAAAAAGAGAAACAGAAGCACCAATAGCTTAGTGCGAGCAAGAGAAATTATGACAGGGAAGGACAATATGTAAAATATAATAAATGCAGTTGTATTTTTTCCATCGGACTAGTTAATACGAAGGAAAGTCAATAGTAAAAGACCTCAGGATCTGAATTGACCACCACATCACGTAGGTGCACCCTTTTCCTCGATATTATTATTAATTATTATTATCATTAACTTTTTACTTTTACCTTTTCTCTATAATAAGAAGTCTTTCCTTTTCTTGCGGTTCACATGTGATGTTCCGGCACTTTTTCCCAGTCAAGTAACGTTGTGATTGTAACTTTTTGCCTTTCCATTATTTCGTCTTTATTTATATTTCAGTCAATAATCAAGGCTACTCTACACCAAGCAAACAATCCTAAACGAATATAAAAAGAATTGTTTAATGGATACGATACAGGAACGTTGATGACATTTTATAAGCGTCACTAAAGTAAAAAAAAAAAGACTCTTATTTTATTTTATATTACTTTTTTCTGAGAGATAAGACTCTCTAAAAAATAAAAAGAAATAAAATGGAGACTTTTTATTGTTGCACTTTATCATATTTCGGAGTTATAAAATACAAAATGTAAGTTCTTTTTGTTGTCTATTTTGCTATTTATGAAAACGGGCTACAGGCACGTGCCCTTCCTAAAAAGCTTGGTAGATTCAATATTAGAATATTCCATAGCTTACCAACTTGAAATTACTATTTAGACTCTTGATTTTCCATTTTTAATATGTTACTTCTGTGAAAAGTAATAACCCAATTGACTTACTTCTACTAATTAAAGTGTGTTGTTCTTCCTTATTTGAAGCACAAAAGAAATTTTGAGTTTTATTTCAGAGTGTAATTGTTATTCCGACATGAAATACTTTTTTATCAGCATAAAAATATATAAGAAACAAAAAGTAGACTACTTTCCTTATGTCTAATTTTAATTCTCTTATTTTGTGTTATTCTTAATATGCATTATCTAATTAAGATATTCAATTTCAATTGAGAATTAGTAAGTGAGTAGTCACTGTAAGGTATTGAAATCCGTATGATGAATATATTTTGCTACTTTGCTCTTAACTAAGATTCGGCAGTAATTAGTGACTATCCATTTGCTTCTGATTATGAATTATGCAGCATAGTATTAAGCATTTGTTGCTTTTTCGCAATAAAACAAAAGAGAGAGGATACGGTTTATCAACATAACAAGTATTTCATGAAATGATTAGACAGTAAAAACTTAAACAAAAAGAAAAACTTTTCTGTTCACCATTAACTATTTTGACTTGAATATGGTAATTAATATAATTTTAGTCACCAATAAACAAAATTATTATTTTTCTTTGGAATTAGTTGTTACCTTTTATATATTGTTGTTTCAATTTTTTTACGTACAAACCTTTTTTTTTTGTCTCTAAATATTTCTTAAACTTTTATTAGATATATTTTAAACTTTTATTAGATCTATTATGGCTCAATTAGAGATAATCTCAAGAGAAAAAAAAGGAGTTGCATAAAAAATTAAAAAAAAGACTTTTCTTTTCCCCATTAACTATTTTGACTTGAATATGGTAGTTAATATAATTTTAGTCAACAACAAACAAAATTATTATTTTTCTTTGGAATTAGTTGTTACCTTTTATATATTGTTGTTTCAATTTTTTTACGTACAAATCTTTTTTTGGTCTCTAAATATTTCTTAACCTTTTATTAGATATATTTTAACCTTTTATTAGATCTATTATGGCTCAATTAGAGATAATCTCAAGAGAAAAAAAAAGAAATTGCATAAAAAATTAAAAATTTCTAAAAACAATAAAAAAGATAATCATATCAGTTTACTAAAATATATATTTAATAAAAGAGTGAAAATATACTAACACATACAATATATTGATTTAAATAAAATAAAAGATCAAATAATAGGTTAAATTAAAAAAAATCTTACACTTTGCTCAATTTTACAATTATAACCCGAATTTCAAAAAGTGACAATAAAATACTTGAAATTTCAATTCTTTTTCAATTCTAGCTCGATGTTAGTCTCTCTGTTAAGTTTGCTGACGTAACTTGTCACATTTCAAAAAATCCTAACTATTAATACATGTTAATCAAAATTAATACAACAAATTAAGATTAATAAAATAACATCGTTTAATCATATAATTAATAAAACAACATCATTTAATCATATAACAAAAATGATGTCGATGTTAAAAATATAATCACTAAATAAATTGTAAAAAATTTAGGATTCTTTGAATTAACCCAAAAACAAAATATAGCACATGATCGGAGCCACACATGAACTTCAAAGAAAAAGGGGCTGTTAAAAATTTACGGATCAATGAACAAATAAAAAGACAGATCTGAATCTATTATAGTGTATATGTTCTTGATAGTTTTTTTTAATCCACTCTTTGCCTTCAAACCTTTCTCAGTTCTTGCAATGGCTCAAGAACTTCTTTTCTTGTATGTTTTTAACGTAACCTTTAGAAGGGAGAGGGAAGGGTATTTATAAGGAACCCTTTGAACTCTAATTATCTTCAACAAGCCCAATCACCATTATTTTAGATCCACCGTTATATTAGAATCTATGACAGTAATATGGGCCATATTGATTAATTATTAAAATTAATCTAACAATCTCCCACTTGACCTATGTTATGACTTGGTGATTCAACGAGAAAACTTTCGGTGCACACAATACATTGAATCAAACAAGTCATCCTTAAGTGAATTAAGATGATGGGATCATGACAGTCACAAGTTATACAACATGATTCCTTCCATGTATCACAGAATCAACTTAACTCATATACATTAAAATGGGTAATTCTGTAATTTGTTATCTTATAAAAGCAATTGTTGTATACAACATAATATGTATAACAAGCAAGTGAGCAAAAACAAATTTGACTGTAATTGAATTCACAAGTGTCATAACAATTCGAGCAAAACAATCATATGTATATATACATGTCAGAACTCTACGCTAACAAGGACTTATCTATAAGGTCCATCCGTTCAGTATGACTAATAAATATTTTGGGCGTTAAGCCTTTAGTTAACGAATCCGCTATCATTAGAGCTGTACCAATATGCTCAATTGACACTTTATGTTTTTGCACTTCTTCTTTTACAGACAAGTACTTCAAATCCATATGTTTCGCACCCTTAGAATACTTGTCATTCTTAGAGAAGAAAACAATTGCGGAATTACCACAATAAATTCTTAACTGTCTAGCAATACTGTTGACAAGACTAAGATCTAAGATGAAGTTTCGCAACCACAATCCATGAATCATAGCCTCAAAGCACACCTCAAATTCAGCCTTCATAGTGGAAGTAGCAATGACAGACTGCTTTCTACTTTTCCATGAAATTGCTCCTCCAACTAATAGGAACATATAACCGAATGTAGATTTCCGTGAGTCTACACAATCGACATAGTCTAAATCTGAGTAACCTATCACTTCTAGATGGGTTGATTTTCTATATGTGAGCATATAGTCCTTGGTGCCTTGTAAATATCTAAGGACTTTCTTTGCAGCTTTCCAATGATCTATTCCAAGATTGCTTTGATATCAGCCCAGTATTCCGACAACAAACCTGATATCTGGTCGAATGTATATTTGAGCATACATTAAGCACCCAACTACTGATGCATAAGGAATAGACTCCATTTCCTTAAGTTCCAAATCGTTTTATGGACATTGCATTTGACTCAATTTGTCCCCTTTCTGAATTGGAACTATTCCTGCGGAGCACTTTTTCATTTTAAATCTTTCTAATATTTTCTCAATATAACCTTTCTGAGACAATCCTAATAAGCCTTGTGATCTATCACGGAATAGTTCTATTCCAATCACATAGGATGCTTCACTCATATCTTTCATTTCGAAATTATTAGAAAGAAAATTCTTAACATCATGTAACAAAACCATATTATTCGCAGCAAGAAGGATATCGTCAACATATAGAACTAATATAATGAACTTGCTCCCACTGACCTTCATATAGATACACTGATCAACAGTGTTTTCTACAAAACTGTAAGACGTAATGGTATCATTAAACTAAAGATACCATTGTCGAGAAGCTTGCTTCAGTCCATATATTGACTTCTTTAATTTACACACTAACTTGTCCTTTCCTGTGGTTTTAAAACATTTTGGTTGATCCATATACACTTCTTCTTCTAAGTCACCATTTAGAAAGGTGGTCTTTATGTCCATTTGATGAAGCTCTAAATCATAATGAGCCATTAGGGCTATAATAATTCTTAAAGAGTCCTTCTTTGAAACTAGAGAAAATGTATCTTTATAATCAATGCCATCCTTTTGAGTATAAACTTTGGCAACAAGTTTAGCTTTATACCTTTCAATGTTGCCTTGTAAGTCATGTTTGATCTTAAGGACCCATTTACAGCCCACTTGCTTTATAGCTTCCGGCAACTTAACTAATTCCCAGACTTGGTTGTCATCCATTGATTTCAACTCTTCTTTGATAGCATTGATCTATTTTTCAGAATTGTTGCATTCTATGGCTTGTTTGAACGAGACTGGATCCTTATCAATGCTCAAGTCATATTTGTGTTCAAGTGAGTAAATTTCATAGTCACTTGAAATAGCTGGTCTTCTTTGCCTTATAGACCTTCTTAATGCTACTTCTTGTAGCATTACTTGATCGTTTGTAAATTGAACATTATTAGCTGGTTCTTCATTAATATGTTCAATTTGTGGAATTGGAACATTAATTTGTTGTTTCGGTATGTTGCCTATCCGTGATGCAACAAGAGGAATAACAATCGATGGGATCACGTTGATGTAATAGTTTCTCGATTTGGAGTAGTTTCTACTCGATTCTCGTGAATATCCACTTTTCGCTATTCTCCACTCCCACTAATTTGCCATTTTTAATGAATCGAGCATTACCAGACTCAACTATTCTCGTACTATGGTTAGGATAGTAAAAACTGTACCCCTTTGATTTTTCAGGATAGCCAATAAAAAAATCACTAATAGTTCTCGCATCAAGCTTCTTTTCATATAGATTAGACAGCCTTACTTCTTTCGGACAACCCCAAATTTGAAGGTGTCATAAATTAGGTTTCCTTCCGTCCACAAGTTATAAGGTGTCTTAGGAATTGCTTTACTAGGAATCCTATTAAGCAGATACGCAACGGTCTTTAATGCATGCATCCACAATGATAACAATACAATACTATAACTTAACATATTCTTAACCATATCTATAAGAGTACGATTTCGCCTTTCAGCTATACCATTATGGAACTGGACATTGTCCACTTTCATCAGAATTTTCATAATATTCACTACCTCTATCAGACCTCACTATCTTTACTTTTTTGTCTAACTGCCTTTCTAACTCATTAACTGTTGGGCCCCCATTTTTTTTTAAAGTAAGCATGATTTGAATAAATTTTGTGGTATTGTTAGATAAATCATTTTAATTGGCGTTAATTATTATGTCAAGTTAGGAGGATTTAATTCAAGGATTGATGAAATTAAAGTGTTGATGTTGTAAGATACATAAGGGCATTTTTGGAAGATTTCTGAAGGTTAGAAGCACTAAGGCATTAAAGAAAGGGTAAGGTGGACATCTCTCACCCATTAAGGGTAGAATGGGAAGAGGAAAAGAATGTCTTGTAAATTAGAAGACCTAAAAACGTGAATGAAGGAAAGAAGGAGAGAAAATCAAAAAGGAAGAGGTAGAAAGAAGAAGAGAAGTTTCGGTGGAGTTGAAAAAGAATAGAACTTTGAACTAGGTCACGATTTTTCTTAGTCTTAAAGAGAGAATTCGAGGTTGCTCAAGAAGGGAAAAAGAAAGAGGAAAGGAAGAGCTTTCTTTAGAGCCAAGAATCTCACTAGTTGGTGAAGATTCAAGGTAAGTCGATTTCCAATCTCTTGGAGTTTTGAGGGGTTTTTGTTCAAAGAGCTTGGGAAATGTATGAGTTTAAGTATTTTAGGGTCAATTTCATACTTTTGGTTCTATGGGTTTTCACATTGGAATTTCTATTGAATGAGAATTTGGTTTGTTATAGGAAACCAAGCAAGCCCGATCCAAGGCGAAGAGGAAAGACAACAGTGAACTTTGTTTGTCAAGCGCGTCTTAGGTGGGTAAAATATTTATGGTTGTTGTGTAATTGGGCAAATTCTTACCTATATGTGTGCATGTGTTTTGCATGAAATTGTTATGCTTGAAATTGAAATAATTGTGCATATTTGAAATTGCATGACGCATTATGATTATGTTATACCTTGAAAAAGGTTATAACATTTGGAATTGAATGAAAAAAAGAAAAAGCATGAAATATAAGAAAAATGATAAAATGAAAGAAGCACGAAAGTGCAAATTGTGATTGACTAAATTGAGCATAAATTGATTGTGTTTGGGCGAAAGTGGAATCGTTTCGTTAGTCACGTGCACGACGACGTAAAGCCTTCCCCCAACTGCCCGCTTGTAGCCCACGAGATCCGAAAATGGACTTATTTTGTTCACGGAGTAAACTTTGGTTTCTCTGTTTTGTTCACGGAACCCTCAAGCTAATTGTTTATGCATTTGCATTTTGACATATTAAGTTATGTTGTGATGTTAAGTTACATCAAATATGTCCTATGTGATGATGATTTGAATTGTGCTTCGTATGTCAATATGGATGTATATATGTATATATATGTGTGTGATTGTGTGGCTCATTGCCAATGGCTATAAGTATTTTAGCCACTGAATTGTGTAGCTCAACCCCCAATTTTTCACTCCTCAGGTGCAAATCGAGAAGATCAGTGATCCTTGCAAGGCATTCGGACTCCAAGATAGATATAAGACTTTTGTCCAAGATAGATATAAGACTTTTGTACTAAGTTAGTGATTTTAGATAGCTTATTCAGCATATCAACATTGAACATCTTTTGTATTTTATGTTAAGTTGATGTGTATGTTGAAATGTAACAAACTCTTATTGTGTTTAAAAATGAGAAAGTGAAATTGAATTCCTTGCTATGTCTGATTTTGTTATTTTAAATATTGGAATAACGAAATGTATATGTGCATATTCTTCTTGTTGAGATTGTCAATTGTTGTTAGTCTTAGAATAGCACATCAGAGTTGGAACGATTGCATGTGATAAATCTTTGAGGTGAGATTCAAAGCACTTAGTAGTTGGATTGATATAAGGAGATAATTCATTCTGCAAGCTTCCATAGGTGGAGAGATTTTGTTATAAACTCAAAGGAAAACACAGACGAAGTGTATCGTCTGTGCTGACGTCACAACACAGACGCAAAGGAAAATACAGACGAAGTATATCGTCTGTGCTGGCGTCACATCACAGACGCAAAGGAAAACATAGACGAAGTGTATCGTCTGTGCTAATGTCACAACACAGACGCAAAAGAAAACACAGACGAAGTGTATCGTCTGTGCTGGCGTTACAACACAGACGCAAAGGAAAACACAGACGAAGTGTATCGTCTGTGCTGATGTCACCACACAGACACAAAGGAAAATATAAATGAACTGTATTATCTGTGATGACGTCAGAACACAGACATTACAGACAATAGGAAACACAGACGCAAGGAATGCGTAGGAGTGTAAAGACTTAAGGAAAACACAGACGAAGCGTATCATCTGTGATGACTTCAGAACACAGAAGATAGGAAATACAGATGCAAGGAATGCGTAGGAGTGTAAAGAATTAAGGAAAACACAGACGAAGCGTATCGTCTGTGATGATGTCAGAACACAGATGATAGGAAACACAGATGCAAGGAATGCGTAGGAGTGTAAAGACTTAAGGAAAACACAGACAAAGCGTATCGTCTGTGATGACGTCAAAACACAGACTATAGGAGGTCAAACCCAGACGATAAAACACAAACGATAAGAGGTTAAACCCAAACAATAAGATAGTCAAACCTAGACGATGGGCCAATTACAGACGATAGGCCAAATACAGAAGAAGAAGTTAAGAAGTTATGCTAATTGTCCCGAAGCATGTACATATGCAAATTGTGGACTCACCAACG
>JAOSBN010000008.1:5850945-5887845 GCA_027563595.1 Erythroxylum suave | reverse complement strand
TGCATAATATAACCCTAAATAAAGTCCATAATATTAGGCCATAATTATTTAATAACCCAAACAAATCCTTTAATGGCTCAAAGGGCCACAAATCCAGCCCAAAAACAAGTTTTGGGCCAAAAGGCCTTATTTGGCTGCACGCGCCAGCACTGTCTCCTTCTGTGCTAAAGGAGCGCGTGCACTGCACGCACCTCATCTTCCTCCATCGCCGCCTTTGGTTTCATTTTCTGGCTTTTTCTTTCTTTTCTTTTTTTATAACCATGGGTCTAACGTTCATCCCTTACTAATGTTCATCCACCATATTCTTATTCGGTGGTCAACATAACGTCATTGTGTTCCTTCGTTTCTCTTTCTACAGGTTTTATTCTCACTCCAAACCCAACATCATAACCAAGGTTTTGGTTTCATGCAGATGATGGCATTCCAAGTTGAAAACATCCAACAAAACCAATAAAACTTAAGAAAACAATTTTATAAAAGGAGTAATAAACAACAAAACTTCACATATAATCATCCTTTTCGTTTCCAGAACCAAGACTTTCAATCTTTCTCAACAACCGTAAGACAACAAATGATTATTCAACCATAAAACGTGAATCAATACACATAATATTGATTGTCTCTGAAACATCTCTATATATACTGTTATTCACCGAAAACCAATTTCAAACATGTAAAGAATCAGTCTTTTCGGTTCAAGAACAATCATGGTAATAACCAAACGTTTCCTTTACTATTGCTACAGTTTCTTACTCTGAACTAGAAACAATTCTTTGATATTCAAGGAAATACAAAATGCAAGTTCTGTCATGCCAAAAACATCAACAACCGAAAACAATTATCATGCCATTACAATTATAGAAACTCACTGACATTACCGAAAACAACATTCTATACATGCAACATAGCCAATACAAACAACATAGGCTCTGATACCAACTGATAAAAATTTATGGATCGATGAACAAATACAAAAGACAAACCTGAATCCATTATAGTGTATATGTTCTTGATATATTTTTTTTATCCACTCTCTGCCTTCAAACCTTTCTCAGTTCTTTCAATGGCTCAAGAACTTCTTTTCTTATATGTTTTTAACGTAACCTTTAGAAGGGAGAAGGAAGGGTATTTATAAGGGAACCCTTTGAACTCTAATTATCTTTAACAAGCCCAATCACCATTATTTTAGGTCCGCCATTATATTAGAATCCATGACAGTAATATGGGCCATATTGATTAATTATTAAAATTAATCTAACAGGGGCACCATCCTTGTAAAAGATTTAGATGTGTTCTCTTAAGTCTTAAACTGTTGAATAACTAAGAAAAAGAAATAACTAACAATGAATTTGCAACTATTAAAATGATTAGATCAAAGAGTTAAAGAAGAAACTTTAAGCAAACTGTTAACTCTTAAGACGAACCATGAATATAAATGAAGGCATAATAGAGTAACTTATCACGTCAACTCTCTTACTAACAGGAAAAAGAACTAGCACCTCTGAAAGTTAGGAAATGCCCCTAAAGAGGGAAATTATCTATTGTTTCTTCTTCATAGCACCTTGATTTCCCATATTAACCACTGAAAGGATACATTAAATTTTCCAAATACTAAGACACTACCCATTTTATACATAAGTTGCGAACCTTTTATCAGAAAAATTACGAGACTACGTGGAACACGCAACTTGTCAAATGTATGACGATTAAATCTTTAAAAATATTATTATTTAATTTTAAAAAATTTCACTGTCATTTAACAAAATAACACTCTTATATATAATTAAGATAAACTTTTAAACAAATTCCAAAAATGTTTAAAAGAATAAGTCCAAAAATGTTTAAAAGAATAAGTCCAAAAATGTAAGCTTTAAACATAGCATGCATTAACTAGTCTAAGGTAAAGTTGTAAACATTTTTCAAAAACTATAACATATATTAACTAGTCTATCCTTCTAATACCTACAAACACAAAATCTTCTCGCTTTAAGGTTGACTTTGAAACAATACTCATAATTGAGGTAGAGGAGTCAACAAAATTGATATTATAAAATAAGCTAAACTTATCATGCTTGCATAAGAAAATGATATATCAATTATGTCTTTTCCAATGTGACATGTACATGATTTTACATGGTTGAAGCAATATCCTTCAAATATGCTTACAAAGATTCAACAGTGCACAAAACAAACTATTAAGTGGAAAACAACAAAACATAATTTGATATGTTAGTGGACACTTATTTTTATGAATGATAATAAGAGAATGATCAAACTACACAAGTGAATATTCTTTATTAACAATTCAATCTCAAATAGGTAATCAATTAGGGTAAGTTTGTGATTTGCTAATTCGTCTATATACCTCATCATAGTTTAGCTTTAGACAAATTTTTACATATATTTATAATATCCTTCCTCTAAGACTTGATTAATTTAAATCTTAACTTGTTTTAGACTCGTTAATTAATATAGTCGATTAAGATTTTGTTCTATTTGCTTATTAGATAATATGTAGCCAAATTGACACTTCCTTAAAATTGTGCATAAAATAGGGTAAAGAAGGTTATTGAATGAGAAGGCAATATCATTCATATCTCTAATTTGATGTTTGAATCAATGGTATTGACAACATCGTTTTGTTGGGTCCCAAGTTAAGCATATTTTCCAGTCTAGGTCAAGAGAATTTCAAGTGATCCTTGAAGAACTACCTTCCCATTTTCTATACCAATTATTTGTATTGTGAAATATAAAAGTAAGAATTAATGTATTTACAAGCTAGGGAAGTGAATAATAGTAGAACAATTTAGAAGGTGATTAAAACATCTTAAGTTTATACAACGCTCTAATAAAAAATGTATCATTTTTTAAATTACACAATTTTGGTATAACATTAAAATAGATAATTCTTTATGATTATAAAAAAATGTGTCCAATTTGTAGCATAAAATAACAAACATGTTAAAACATTTGGATAATAACCACAATATTAACAAAAACAAATATTACATTATAAGGCATCATGTGTAGCTTTTTGTCACTTAGTGGAATTAGCTACAAAAATATTGGTGTTTTCATGCCTAATGATATGATTTCAAGTGAAATGTAAGAAGAACATAATGTTGACTAAATGAGGTCTTGACCTTATAGTATTGATGACAACAAGATATATTATTATTAATAAATTTATTTTTGGTGACATTAGTTTTATTGTAATGAAATAAAGTAATAAGTTAATGCTAAATTTTAATAGAAGGAAAAAAATGAGTAAATTGAACAATCAATAGAAGGAGAAATGATGAAAGTAGAGCAAGACAGTTGAACAAAAAGGAATCAAGCATATCAAGACTTAATCAAATCATTATAATCCTTCTTGTAACTTTACCATTATTATTTTAATAAATTAAGGTCTCAATAATTGCATGATCATTTGTATATAGGATATAATGCATAAATCTTTTCATAGTAAAGAGGAATCTTATTTTGATTTTAAAGAATATTCGCTTAATCTATATACTTTTGAAATATTTTAGATCACGTTTTGGTCAAAGAAGTGCATTTTAATCTTTGAAATAACTTGAAAATTCTTTGAAAATGTATTTTCAAACATACATAATAGTTGACTGGTGTAGTCAACTGATGTAGTTTTGTCAAAGACATTGGTCAACCACTGTTTAGGTGTTGTTGAAAAATGTGTCAGGAACTTTGAAAAAATTATGTACAATGAGTTTGTATATGATAGCGGTTGATAAATTGGTTGACAAAATTAGTCAACCAATGTTACTGTTTGCTTTTAATGGCTTTTCAAGATTGTTTTGAGTATAAATGAACCTCACATGGGTAGTAAGAACTTTGTTGGCATAATAAATAGTTTCTAAGAGCTTTAAGAGGTTATAGACTATATATGTACATTATATAATACATATTGAGCTATTATTCATTAGTGTGAGCAAGAGAAAGAGCTTATGATTTGATTGAGACATAACTTGTGAGAGTTAGTCTTTACCTTGAATAAGATTTATAAAGGGCATATCATCTATGACAAAGTAAGACAATTATAAGAGTTTCTCTTTACCTATGGGAAAAAATATATTGTATGATGAATAATTCTTCATCCATTGAAAGAAAAAGCAAGTGAATTTCTATCTAGAGCTTGGGGAGTGGATGTAGGATAGAGATTGTTTGGTTGAACCATTAGAAATTAGTTTTGTCTCCTTCTCTAGTCTCTTTTATTTACTATTGTAATTGTTTTATAATATTCATATGTTAATTTGCCAAAATCATTTATTATAATGGGCAATTCATTCATTAGTTTACAAATATTCAAAAAAGTAAATATATAATTTAACCCCCCTCTTATATACCATTTGAGGACCAACAATTGGTGTAATAATGGGTCTTAATCATTACATATAAATTTCTAACAAAATTTGGGGAAATATTATTATAATATAATTATTTATCCAAGGAAGTTAAAAGAAAGTCTCTTCTAACAAACGTAAATATCTCCATCAAAGGGCTTGATGTTTAGGATGTTATAAAGAATGGACTTTATGTCATAATAAATCCTTAGTGAAAGACAAAGTGGAGAGTAAGGTACTAAAAGATAGAAGTGAATAATATAATAAAGATACGAGACTCATTGCATTGAATAATAGGTGATACATATTTTATTTTATGTATTAAGAATTAATTTAATAAAGTATACATATATGAAATCATTCAAGAGATATGGCATACACTTTAAGTAGCATATTGAAGGCACTACTCAAGTAAAAGAGAACAAAGTAAACATATTTATGCATCAATATGAATTGTTTTGTATGAAACACAATGAACCAATTTCTAACACGTATGATTGCTTCATTTATATTTTTAATACTCTTAAAGGTCTTAATAATATTTATACTCGTCTTGAGTTGGTAAGAAAATTAATTAGGTCTTTACTTAAGGTTTAGGAGGCAAAGGTGAAGGTCATGCAAGAATTCAAAATATTTAATCATCTTACCAATGGAATAGCCAGTTTGATCACACTTTATCTATGAAATGCAAATGAGTAAGTTACATAAAGAAAAAGTGGCTCCAATAAGAAGAGGTGTGGTATTTAAAGTCTCAAAAGTTGAGAAAATTATTGATGAGGATACCTCCAAAAGTGAGAGTGAAGAGGATAATATAAAGCCCATCACAAAAAATTCAAGAAGTTATTAACAAAAAAGAGGGACAAATAATTGAAGAACATAAGAAAGTTTTTAATAACACATGGGATGATACTACTAGTTTAGAGAGTGAGGAATTTAAATATATAGTGACAAGTGTGTTCGTTATGGCCAATAATGATGAGGTGCCCTCTTCCCCAAGTTTTTATGATTATAATGATGATTAGTGATTAATAGCCTATCGCCAACTACCAAGTAATAA
Source organism: Erythroxylum suave (assembly GCA_027563595.1). Classification (NCBI taxonomy): domain Eukaryota; kingdom Viridiplantae; phylum Streptophyta; class Magnoliopsida; order Malpighiales; family Erythroxylaceae; genus Erythroxylum; species Erythroxylum suave. The sequence continues at coordinate 5,882,427 of JAOSBN010000008.1, read as the reverse complement.
ATTCTTAACTACTAAACTATGCAGTAAATGGCGAGCTAGGGTCGAACTATAGAGAGTTGGGATGCAAATGCTATTTTAAATGTTGCAAACAAAAGAAAACAAAATACCCTAAAATGATGAAACGAAACAACTAAGATGCAAAGAATGTAAACAAAAGACAAACATAAAGCGAATTTAGAAAATACTAATAATAATGGTAAAAAAGTGGGTTGGAGATATCTTTGAGAATCCGAGATGTTCATTGATCCTTGAATCTAAATAAAAGGTACTCTCATCATGATGTTAGCCTATGTACTTGACTAAGCTCTCAAACACTTAGTTTTTCTAAAATAGGCAAAACTAATAAGCTCTAAAAATATCCCGATCTCACTATAACCTAGAATTAGCCTCTAGGTTCAATAGCGAAGATGCATTAGATACTAAGAAACAAATAACTTAGGCCATCTATTCATAAGCTCAGAGGGTGTAACCTAAAGGTATGAGATCCTAAATTAGTTGATTAAGTAACCTAACGAATTCAATTAACCTATTGCTACTTCTAGGAAACACCATGGACTATTACATATCACATGCTTATCCATAGTCTTCAGATTAGAAAGTTGCTTAAAGGGTGATCAAGCCTATAATAAATTTCTAATTCATGACACTTATCCTAGATCCCAACCAACGTAGACCTACAAGCACCAATTTAAGACAAATTCAACTCTATTATCACAATTTCCATCCCATCATCTTGATAATCTCCAAACCTCTAGGTAGTCTAGCCACACATGTTCATATTAGGCACAATTGATATTAAATAAACAAAACCAATACTCAATTAAATAAAAATAAGGTTGGAAATTATAAACGAAGTGATAAAAACCAAAATTCAACACTAACTTAATAGAAATCAAAACTCTTTATGCCAACAAATGACTAATCATACCCCAAATTACAAACTCTAAACAAATTGCATCAAAATGAAAATTCAAACACACACAACTTCCACAAAAATCCAAATTAATTGATCTTGAATCTAAGCACATACATAAATCCTAACTATTAAGCACAAATTAATCAACAACATCACAAATAAGCAAAAACTCATAGCATAAACCATTAAACATTCAAATACCCAATAATTTCAGATCTGATAAAAATCACATAAATAAACACAAACAACCAAGATTAAAGTTGAAAAATTGAAGGAATAAACATCCATTGATCTAACATAAAGGTTCCTTACAAAATTCATTTCAATTATAAAATTCATTAAACATTCATTCTAAATATCTTAGAACATGTAAAAACGTGATTAACACTAAAAAAGCTTTAAACCAATGGAATAAATATTAAGAGATTTGGACATATAAAAATAAAGTAGTGAAACTGAAAGAAAATAACTACCGATGGAGAGTAACGAATGAACAACCAAATATAGCTAAAAACCAGTGAAAAAGCTAAGGCAAAATGGAGTGAAGAAAACGTTGTAGCTGTCTCTACGTTGGAGAGTCTCTCCTAGAAAGCTAGCTCTAAGCCACCACCTTGTCAAAAAGAGTTGAAGCCGTAACCATCATTTTTCTACTCTTCTCCACACTACAGCTGCTGCTCACTCCTCCTTTTCTCCCTTTTTTCCCCCTGCTACTGTTCTATATATCCCATTTATTTGTTGGTCCACCTTTACAGTTCACGCTACTCGTTACTGTGCATTTTAGTTAAAACGCATCTGCACTGCATATTGAACATCTGCGTTTAAGCTTCTACCTTGTCCTCTTGCATTGCGTTTTGGTTCATGCCTCTAGCTACTTTTTGGTCATTTCTATTCAAGGTGTGTGAGTGCATGAAACACACACACGTTGCTTGCATGTTGGCCCAACTTTGTTGTCTTCTTCTCCTGGTGTTTTGTTCTCACTGTGCTGATGTTTTCTGCTCTTTACCTCCCAGCTGGTGTGTTGAAGTTGGGGACTTTTTCTTGTGACATCCCATGTTTGGGGTTAGTCTATTTTTTTCAGGTATAATTAATTGATTTAAATTGTGAATTGTGACTTATTTGCTTTAAAAATTTATTTGGAAACTGTTAGTATTATTTTAGAATTTTTGGTAAATTTTAAGAAATTTTGAAAAATTGGGGGTCTTTTGGACTAGGAAAAATAGACCAATAATATTTTAGCATGTAGCACTTCTATATGGATGAAAAATGGCCCATATGCAATGAGGCCATATGTTATTGGAATATTAAAGCACGTAGTCATAAGTTGTGCAAGGCAAAATTCTGTAGCTCCTTATTTGTTCTTCGGTTTTGCTTTGTTCTTCACCAAACCTTGACCTTCACTCTCATTGCTGGTGATTTTTTTAAAAACAAAGTAAGTGAAGTTTTAAGTTTCTAGGTTCTGTGAATGAGGTTGATGATGTTTTACGGTTTAGAAATGAATACATGCATGTGTTGTGTATGAAGTAATTCGGTGATAGTAATGATAAGATGAGTTATATGAATGTGTGAAATCGAGTTTGTGCAGAAAGTGTTTATAGGATTATGAGAATTGAGTTTAATATAAGTGCGGAAAATGATGTAAACAAATGCAGAAGATGATGAACAACCGTACATAATTTCTGGTTTTGGTACTCGTAATTAATCTTGCATTTTTAGTTGTTTTTGAATAAGATGAGCTTAAATGAAAGTGTAGAAGAAAGTGGAATAATGAATAAGATGAATGGAAGATGGAGAAAAATGCAGAAATGGAATTTGCGTGAATAGTAGTCTATAGTTTTGATGTTTATACGAATTTTGAACTTTTGAGTTGTTTTGTGTTATTGAGCTAAAAAGGGGAGTAGTATAGATGATGCTTTCACGCTTGAGGACGAAGGGGTGTGTAAGTGGTTCTAAATTCTGTTCTGACTTGTGGTTGTCATTGTTCATTAAATAAAATTCACAGAAGAGAGAAGAAGAAGAAGGTTGCGTGTATGGTTGTTGTGTTTATGTCTGTATATGAACAACTTTGATTCTTTTGGTGATAACTTTTTCTTCTAAACTGAAAATGACTTGCAAATTGAACCAATACACTCTTAAGACATTGCTTTTCCTCCCTACGACAATTTAGAATCATTTGAATTGATTTGAAAAGGGAGTGATTGGATTAAAGCGAGGAAATGTGCTGGAATGTTATGAACTGGAGAATTTTCATTGAACATGCTTCTGTATTTTGATTATATCTTAAGCTATAGATTTTTAAATGAGTTGATTCTTAGTTCATATTAAACTAGAGACATATGTCTATAACTTTCTTGAACAAATCAAATTTAAATTATGTCCATAAGAGCCCTGAAATTTAGCTTGAAGTTGAGATTAATATTCTGTTGTGACATAAGGAGTAGTATGGAGTATTTTGATCATAACTTGCACGATACTGGACCAAAATGAATGAATTTGATAGCGTTAGAAACTTAAGACATAGAAAAACATTTGATTAGAAGAAAGTTTTGTTTCAAAACTTTTGACTTTAAATCAAAAATAGCATGAAAGAAAGAAAAGAATGAAGAAAAAGCATGATCGCGAAACTGCTAAAACATATGCAAAGTTGCGATCGTGCCTCTATTAAAAGCCAAGGGAGGTCGCGATCATGCTGAGGCATGATCGCGACTTTGAACCTTTGAATAATAAGGGACTGTTTTGAACATCCTTTGATCTTTTGTCCATAACTCCTTCTCCCAACCTCCAAATGACATGGGACTTGAACCATCAGACTCGAAACACATTGTTTTACATCTCCACCAAAAATTATAACTATCTGAAATTATTCTGGAGAGATTTATTGGTAAATTTGGGACGAAATTGATGAGGAGTTCTTGAATTTCATAACTGATGTAAATTAAAGGAATTAAAAATAGCTGAAATTGAAAATAAACAAAAATATTCAAAAATAGAAATTCAGTGAACAAATCTTGGTTTTGGGTCATCGACGTTATCAAACTGATATGGATCCTCGACATAAAACTCAATCCATTAACAAATAATCATTGGTGGTTGTTTTCTCTTAAGATTAAATGAATAGAAACATGTATTCTAAACATTCTTATTAGTCAACAACTTAGATATGATCTTAAGTTTAATTAATTAATAGCTTTAAGAACTAAGAACCCAATGAGCAAGACAACACATGTACGACATGCATTTAATCTAGTTAAGCGTCTTCTTAGAATTTCTAACTCTAACGTAAAGATGGCAATCCTAATTGCTACTTGTGATTAGCAAGATTAAACGTCGTATCCTACTAATCTAGCTATAAATTAAACAAATCAATTCGTAGTTGCGCACCCTAGAAATCAATCAATTCAATCATGAAAAACAATTTGGAAGACACTTAATATTCATCAATGAAAGAAACTTTTATTTAGAATCTCACCATAACAAATAATAATGAGGATCCCTTCAACCAAGAAGAAAAGTTTAGTTATTCATAAAAAAAGTAAAAGCAAATGGAATAATAACAAAAGAAGTAAAAGCAAATGGAATAATAACAAAAGATAAAGTCTCCATCCCTGGTCCTTTATGAAAAATATGAAAATTCTAGCTTAGAATAAGAAAAACCTGACAAGAAAAGCTTCTGCATAAAAAATGTAAAAACTAGAAAAAAAACTCAGCCTATTCTATGCATGAACATTAATTTCTTTTTATGCGTTTTGATTTTCTCCTCCTTCATCTTATCATGATCTTCAACACATATCTCTCCCAGATCTTTAGGTCATGAATCCCCATCAATAAGGTGACATTTGAATTTCAAATTCGTAAAGATCTTCAATGTATCAAATCTAATTTAAAATCAGATTCTGCAGAGAGTCATTTCCCTTGTACGTGCCTACGCTTAGTCATTTATTTATTTTCCTGCTAGTTGGAAATTCGATTTGTGTTTCTTTTATTTCCATCTTTTTGGTCCAATTTCATCTTTCATGTGTTAAAAACCACTTAAGAACAATTTAGAAACAAGTCCATCAATTTCACATAATAATTTCAATCCATTAATAAAATTTATCCCAAAATTAATACAAAATTGACAACTTAACGAATTCCCCCACACCAAACTTTCGCTCTCCCTTGAGCAAATATGTCAAACCACTACACTTTATCAATTCGTCCTTCATAAGATTAAGTGCACACAATCTACTAAACTTGAGCTAGCAAGACTTAGGTTGAAACACACATGATAATCACTTTTCACCGATACAAAGTCAAATTAAACATTTTTGTTCAAAGGCAAGTATGAAACCAAGGTGAATTCTTCTCACATATTTCTCTCTTTACGCTCAAGTGTTTAAAGTTAAAGTGTTTCCCTTAAATCTCCCTCTAACAAATTGCACTATCATAGGCCTGCAATTTCATCAGTTATCATTCGTTCGAATTACATGAGCTCATAGATCATAAGAACTTTATTCTAGGTTTTAATGGGGCTAGGTTTAAGGGTAAGGTAAAAATGGCAAAGGTTAATCATAAGCATTCACAAAGTACCAAGTAAAAAGGAAAAATCAATTACAAATTCCGAGATAAACATATGAATACTATGGAATAACTACTCATTACTAACTCATGCTAATATGCTTTATTATTTTTTTACCTTTTCATATTTTTTCATTTTGTTTTTTGTGTTTTTTTCTTTTCTTTTTTCCTTTTTGAATAAAACAATAATAGTAGCATATATCAACAAAACATGAGTAGAAATACCTCTAAAAATATCTCAAAATACAATACAAAACAAAAGTCCCTAATTTATCGACATTAAATGCTCACTTAATACTTCATTAAAGTTGTGATAGGGTAAGGCTAAAGTTTTTTTTTATAGTTTCAATGTAAGGTGATTAATTAAAAAACAAACAGGGATAAAGGCTCAAAGGGGTTTGCAAAGGAAAAATTGACTCGGTGGGTCATTTAAGCTAAGGGGTTTAAAATAAAGAAGGCCTTAATTGTTTCCATAAACTATGTGATTAAACAAATTCAATTTGGTTCAATGCAAGTTTTGAAGGCAAGCCTGATTAGGGGAGCATCACACAATACAAAAAACAGAATGACATAAAGATCATGTCATTAAGGCTCAAATTCACTCACAAGAGGTTTTAATTCAAGAATTCACCTTAATTCCACATATTACCTAATCACTCAAATGTTAAACTTTGACTAAGTGTATAAGACCAGTTATTGCAATTAATCAGCATGGTTCCCCTTAGACTCACATAGCCCAGTATAATTTCATGCACCCTCAATCTCATCCAAACTAATATGATAAAGCTTCATGGCACAACACACAACATAAGCATGCAAAGAACACAAAAATTTTAAAGAAAAGAGAATCAAAGAAAAGCAAGACCACATAGTCACACATATGTCTTCCATATCTTTCCCCCACACCTAGACCAACATTGTCCTCAATGTCCAAAAACAATAAAAGCACAAAAGAGGGATGGGAACAAAAGTACTACCCTAGATTGAAGACGCCATATGCAACTTTGAAATGAATGATTGTAGCTTTAAAAACACAAATAGCAGTGTTGACGTGAAAGATTGCAGCTTCCTTTTCAAATGCCTACAAACAAAACAAATCAAAGAAAACAATTAAAGCACTTAAAGCAAAAACCCAAAAGATATGCATAAAAGAGAAAAACACATAAAAGAAAGGGATACGGATGGGGTGCCTCCCATTAAATGCTTATTTAATGTTATAAGCTTGACCCTTGGCATATGTACATCATCCATTATCAAATGGATGCTTGAGCCTATCAGGTAGCATGCTCAGACTTTGTGAGGAGCTTGGAGCAATTTCCCTCGAAGTCAGCTCCTTTTCAGCACAATGCTCTAAGGCTTCTGATGAGTGGAACTTCATCGTTTCACCTTATACTCTAATGTCCACTCATCTTTTTGAGCATCACCCTTCTCCAACTGATTGGATTTCTCCAATTTACAAAACAACATCTCCAATTCGTTGTTGGGTAGTAATGAGTTCTTTATGGCTTGCCACGATGATGTATCTCCCATCGCCAAGAGTGTTTCAAGTGTATCTCTTCCACTTAATAGTGAATTTTCCTATACACACGTGTCAATAAAATCCATAAAAACAACAAGTTGTCATCATCCGAAATTTTCATGGCATTGTATCTATTGAATTTAATTAGTTTACCATCAAATTCTATAGTCAATGACCCATCATAAACATCAATTTTTGTTTTAGTGATTTTTAAGAATGACATTCCAAATAAAATCATGGTTGAAAAAGATATATCATCACTCCCCATATGCAAAATATAAAAGTCATCTGGAAAAAGCATATCCCTTACTTGAACTAAAATGTCATCTAACACACCCTTGGGATAAGCATTAGAACGATCCGTTAATTTAATCACTACATTAGTTTCCTTAAGAGGTCTCACATTTAAAGACTTATAAACATCATAAGGCATCACATTTAAGGAAGCACATAAATCCAACATAGCTTTTTCAATTATCAAATCACCAATTTTACATGGGATAGTGAACATACCTGGGTCTTGACACTTAGGTGGAAGCTTTTTCTTCTGCAAAATAGTTGAAACATTCTCTCCCAATTACACTTTCTCATCAAATTTCAACTTTCGTTTTGAAGTGCAATGTTCCTTAAGGAATTTAGCATAATGTGGAATTAGTTTTATTGCATCAAGTAAAGGAATATTTACCTGGACTTTCCCGAAAATGTCCTGTAGTTCCCTCTTTTGCTCCTCCTTCTTTGCCTTGGTGAACCGACTGGGAAAAGGAGGTTGCACAATTAGATTTTTCTGACTTACCTACGTTTTTCTGGCTGTTTAGTTGCCTCTTTTGTTACTTCTTCGTCAATTTCTCTCTTGGAGATTTTCGGTGTGGTTCCTTCAATTCCTTTCCACTCCCTAATATGATAGCCTTAGACTATGTTTGGGGTTGATTTCCAGTTAAGCCAAAAAATTTCTAGAATTTTGTGCCTCCAATCTATTAATAGCAGTTGCCATTTGAGTCATTTGATTTTCAAGATTTCGGATACTAACTTGAATATCTTGGATACTGGCTTGAGTGTCCTGCTAAAACTTCAAGGTGTTAGTGGCCAAAGATTGAACTATATCTTCCAAGGAAGACTTACATTCAGGATGGAATGTCATTTGTTGAGGTTGTTTAGGCACATATGGTTGTCTAAATTGCTAGAAATTTGTTGTATTTTGTTATCCTCGTAGGTTCCCATAACATAAATTTGGATGATTGTGCCAACCTAGATTGTAGGTATTGGAAAATAGGTCATATTTCCGCTTATTTGGTCTAACAAAACCTCCTATAGCATTCTCCTATTTTGCGTTTTCTTCCTGCAAAATAGGACATGCATCAATGGGGTATCCTAACATTGAACAAATTCCACATACCTTTGCTTCTTTGTTCTTTGTAGCCGCAAGTTGTTGCACTAAAGATGTAAGATCATCCAATCTTTTCTCCAATGTTGTCATATTCACCTCATTGACATGTTTTGAGCTATGGTCAGAACAAATCTCGAATTGTTGTGTATTGGAAGCCATATTCGCTATTAACTCCTTTACGGCTGTTAGTGTTTTGTCAACTAGGACTTTGCCACTGACAGCATCGATCATACTCCTATCTGTAAAGCAAAAGTCCTTTATAAAAGTATTGAATCAACAACTAGTCGGTTATTTAGTGATGGGGATAGCAAGCACAAAGTTTCTTGAATCTTCCTCAATATTCGTAGAGAGTCTCCCCCGTGTGTTGTCGGATGCCACAAATTTCTTTCCGAATGTTAGCAACTCCTGATGCTGGAAAATACTTCTCAAAGAAAAGTTTCTTCATTTCAGCCCATATTTGCACATTCTCTCCAGCTGAATAGTATAACCAATCTTAAACATCATCCTTGAGAGAAAATGGGAATGCTCTTAATTTGATTTGCTCTTCCGTCACATTTGTTGACTTCATTCCCATGCAAACCACATCAAACTCCTTCAAATGTTTATAGGGATCCTCTCCCGGTAAACCACTGAAAATAGGCAATAAATGGATCAGCCCAAATTTTAATTCAAAAGTATTATTGTAACATAAGTTTGGGAAGTTAATGCAGTGGGGCTATTGAGCGTCCGTAGGAGTGGCTAGTTCACGAAGAGTGCGATTGGCAACCATTATTTCCGATTTCTGCGCTTGTTTTTACTGTTTCGTTTGTTTCATAGTCTCTTGGTTGTCTTCTCGATGTCTGAATCAAATTGCAACTGAGTTTCTTAGCAACGAAGTCAAAATTTGGTACTGTTGTCGCTTACAACCAAATTAATACCAACTCTAGAAATAAAGAAAAATGTAGTTAGTGAAGAGTTGGGATCGTTCCCATGAGGAGCTTTAACGAAAAATGTTAAACCAGTTAATGGAATTAAAAAATAGCTGAAATTGAAAATAAACAAAAATATTCAAATATGGAAATTCAGTAAACAAACCTTGCTTTCGGGTCACCGAGGTTATTAAACTGATATGGATTCTCGATATAAAACTCAATCCATTAAAAAATAACCATTGGGGGTTGTTTTCTCTTAAGATTAAATGAATAGAAACATATATTCTAAACATTCTTGTTAGTCAACAACTTAGATACGATCTTAAGTTTAATTGATTAATAGCTTTAAGAACTAAGGAATCAATGAGCAAGACAACACATGTACGACATGCATTTAATCAAGGGAAACGTCTTCTTAGAATTTCCAACTCCAACGTAAAGATGGTAATCTTAATTGCTGATTGTGATTAGCAAGATTGAACGTCATATCCTACTAATCTAGCTATAAATTAAACAAATCAATTCCTAGTTGCGTACCCTAGAAATCAATCAATTCAATCACGAAAAACAATTCAGAAGACACTTAATATTCATCAATGAAAGAAACTTTTATTTAGAATCTCACCATAACAGATAATATGAAAATTCTAGCCTAGAATAAGAAAAACTGACAAGAAAAGCTTCTGCATAAAAAGCGTAAAAATTAGAAGAAAAAAAACCCAGCCTATTCTATGCATGAACAATAATTTCTTTTTATGTTTTTGATTTTCTCCTTCCTTCATCTTATTATGATCTTCAACACATATCTCTCTCAGATCTTTAGGTCATGAATTCCCATCAATAAGGTATCATTTGAATTTCAAATTCGTAAAGATATTCAATGTATCAAATCTAATTTAAAATCAAATTCTGAAGAGAGCCATTTCCCTTGTACGTGCCTTAACTTAGTCATTTATTTTTTCTGCTAGTTGAAAATTCGATTTATCTTTCTTTTATTTGCATCTTTTTAGTCCAATTTCATCTTTCATGTGTTGAAAACCACCTGAGAATAATTTAGAAACAAGTCCACCAATTTTACATAATAATTTCAATACATTAAAAAAAGTTTATCCCAAAATTAGTATAAAATTTACAACTTAACACTGCCGCTCTGCACTACTGTCTTTTATGATTTTATGATTTAATTCTGGGTCCAAGCATACTATTCACGCCCCTTAAAAATGTCCCTCCTTTTAGCATGAACGACTGCGTTTGTGTTAAACGCAAACCATTGCATGCGTTTGCCGGCTTTGTCTCGACTCTCCCTACGCTTCTGATACGTCTACGCTTCTTTCCTTTGGACTGTGCATTTTGGTGCCTTGGCTTAGAATGCTATTGTGTCGTTTAGTTTCTTGGTTGTCCCTAGCGTGTGCTAAATCTTGCTGCTGGCCAATGACAACGTTTCTCCTTTATTGCGCCTGTGTTTTGGTTGCTGCATTGTCGTTCCTTGCTCCTTCCCACTTTCCAGCCTTATAAATTTAATTCATGTGAAGAACCGTACATAGCTCATGCACAGCTCACGACTTCGTTTTATCATTCCTGTTGTTGCTTTGCTTCTTTGGCGTGGACTGCTCCTTTATCCATTAAACTCTACCGTTCATCATCCTTTGTGTTGTACTGCCATTAAATCACAATCTTGCACGCAAAAGCATGCATGTAAATGATGAATTTCTTCTTCCTTATGCCTCCAACGTTTGTTCTCCATTAAATATGTCAATTAAATCACTCTTTTGCATGGAGGTCGTAAGTGAGTGATTCTTCTTCTTTTTGCATATATTTGTGTTCAATCTTTTAATCTATATGTAAACATAAAATGAACACAAATTAAGTATTTAAACACGACAATCATATTGAAAAGATATTAAAATGTATAAAAAAATATAAGACAATTCAATCCTATTAGCGATGTTGATACATTATATATTGCTTTAACATTAGGAGAGTTTACTCAAAATCTGTTATTTTCTCTAATCTCATCAAATATTTTATGATTTATCACAAAGGGGAAGATTATTGACCGAGTGAGACTTAAACCAAATGATTTTGATGATAACAAAATATATCATTATTAATATATTTATTTTTAATGATATTAGTAACTTAATTATAATATAAACAATCAAGTGAATGATAAAGTCTAATAGAAGGGCAAAGTAAGAAAATGAGTCGATTGAATAAATTAAACGATCATTGAATAGATAAAATCAAAATGGAGTATATATGAATTTCAATTGAAGAATGAACAATAAGGATGAATAAAGTATATCAAAACTTAATCATCATATTAATCCTTCTTGTGATCTTATCCTAATAATTTTAATCGATATCAAGCCTTAATCAAATTATTGTAATTCTTCTAGTAATCTTATATGACACATTACTTGTAATAAAGTAAGATTATTGTACGAGTTCCTTTTCATCCATAATAAACAAGATATTATACAGAGAGTTATTCTTCATCCATTGAAAGAAGAAGATAAAAATTCTCTAAGTAAAATTTACGGAATGAACATAGGCCAAGAGTTTTTAGTCAAATCACTATAAATCAAATTTGTCTCTTTTGTCTAATCTCTTTTATTTGTTGTTGTGACTGATTTGTTATTATCATATGCGAATTTGCTAAAATAATTTATTAGAATAGACAATTCAATATTTATTAATTTACTGATAAGTAAAAAAAGTAAACAAACAATTGACTTCCCCTCTTATGTGCGATTCACAAACAACATATATTGACTAAGAATAACTGGAGAGACATGCTCCAATGGTGCTATAACAGAAACATTGCTTCTAAAATGTGTATGGTTATGTATATTATCATCAGCATAAAGTTTATATGTACATGTTATCATGTATATATCAGAGAGACGGAGTAGAAGTGCTTCAGCACCTTAGCAGAAAAACATGATTTTTTTTTTCTTCTCATCCCATTACAATGTTATTCTAAGCCCACAAGCTACAAAATTTGATGCTTAATGCACTTAATATCTCTGATTTTGTAGTACTGTCTAGTGCACTTGCAACCTTATCAAAAAGCTTGAAGGAACCAAAATCAAGTTAAGGGAGAAAACGATGATCAACTTATAAAACGTCACCAGCATCAAGAATTCGAACCGTAAAAATCTTGCCAATACATATTCAATCCACCATCTTCTTCTTTTGCTACTATTATTATGAGTAATAATATAATTAGATATTGTTGTTTTCGGATTTGTAGAAATTGATAAGTGATGCTGCTGTTGCTGCCTCCTCCGAGATGCCATCAGAAATTTTTCGGAGACTCCAAAAGAAGGGAAGAAGATGATAAGTAGGTCCTATCTTCTCCTTTGATGATAGATTGGATCTAAACCCAGACAACCCAACTTAATTCAATATTTGCACTAACTTGTTTTTATATCTTTTTTTTCCCGTTTTCTGCAAATGTCAACCCAACCTCCTTTTGCCTATTTCTCTGGCCCTCCTTACCTCATGTGAAGAGCGGAGCTACAGGCATCTCTTCTTTCACCAAATTAAATTAAACAATTGATTGAGTTGAAAAGGAACTTTATTTTATTTAAACTTTAGGTTGGATGTTGAAATTTCGGGTATGCTGATTGCTCTTCAGTCTTTTACAATGAAACCTTCTACGCTTGGTCTTAATCCACAGGAGGTGATTCCAAAGCTTGTCATCTTCAACAAAGACAACACACAACTGATGCATGTACCATCTCTGTGCTTCTGCGTCACAGTGAGTCAAAGCTCGTGTTCATATTAACTACCTTTCACGTGACATAGTCCTTGAATCCTTGTCTTTCTTCCCACCTAATGTGGGACTCAGTTGTGAACTGAAGATCTCGAAGATAATCTACGGTTCCAATAAGTTGATTTTCTTTCAAATACCGAGATGAGACTGTCACAGATGAAAAGTGATGCAAGGAGAGGACAGAGATAGTTTCTAATAGAGAGATTATCTGAGACGGAGAGATTCTACGGAGAAATTATCAAAAATTACAACAAAAGCGAACTGAGATTATCAACTTATATGACCCTTGATTTGCCACTTATTAAATCTGATTTAGGATTTAAATTAAGTGATCGTCGACAATGGCAATACTCTTCCTATCTCTTTGGACACCTTACACTGTTCATACACCCTAAACTCTAGCATCTTTACAATACTTTAATTGTGCCTCAACTCACCATAAATATATTATTTGTTGCAAAATACAACTCTTGTCTAATTGAGGTTACTTGATCCCATAACCAAGTACCGCTTTTCGAGGATGACATTTGCAAAAGTTTCTATCCCACGATGATTTCAATCACTTTCAAAAATCATATTGCTTTCATATCCAAACAAGCTACTCTTTTTTTTTTATTACAAGGGAACGACTAAATTGGATCAAAAGGCTATCGCCTAGCACGATGGTACACTACGTCGCATTGGTCCCTCTAGAGAAGTGTTGCAACGGATAGTGGGGGCGCCTGGAGGAGCTGTAATCTTGGACTGGCGAAGACGGCGAGAGTGGCCAGCTTATCCGCGCACTAGTTCCCTTCCCGGTAAACATGCTGAATTTGCACCTCCCTCTCAAGTTGTAGTAACCTGCGGGTACCTGTTAACAGAAAAGTAGATCCGTCAATACTGGAAGTGGAGGAGGAGAAGAGGTTAATGACTTCCAGTGAGTCCACTTCAAGTTGGAGTCACCAGTACCCTAGCGACCACGCTAAGGTTAGACCCGAGTGGACTCCCCAGAGTTCGGCGGTAACTGGCGAGCAGTGTCCAAGCCGATGTAAGAACCCTCCACGCCACTGGCCTTGGCAGTCACGAATTAAACCGCCAGCTGCCGCGGTCGACAACGGCGGTTGAACGGCGCCGTCCGTGTTTAATTTAACCCAATCCTTAGGTGGGGTAGACCATCCCACCGGACTGCCCTCTAGAAGACCTTGGGTCGACATCACCCCACGTTCGACGACCCTCGCTCGTACAATCCACTTCGTATAATCTTGGACTATCATGTAGCCCGCTTCTGGCCACGTGAAGTCGGCATCAAAAATACTGTTATTACGCCAATGCCAGAGCATCCAGCAAGCGACGCCAAAGAGAATAACCCAGTCCCCGTGCATTACCTGAGTGTGAGCCTTGAGGTTGGATTGCACCCATCGCTCCAAGTCGAGGTGAAAGAATTCTGGATGGACGACCTCTTGGGGGAAGGTGTGCTAGAAAGTGCACACTCTCGGGCAATCTCGTAAGACGTGAAGTGTGGACTCTACTTGGTTACAGACGTGACAACTGCTATCCCATGATATATGGCGGTCGACTCGGTGTTGATAGGTCAGGAGCTTATTTTGGATCATTAACCAGAGGAAAGATCTTATCCGTTGTGGCTCCGCCCATTTCCAAATCAGGTTCTAGGAACTCGAGGAGGGGGCCTCCTGGTGGCCAACAATGACCTCGTAAGCTGAAGCTGTGGTTATCCACCCATTTGTAGTGTACACCCAGTATAGGGTGTCCGCCTATGGGACGTCGGGGATGGGTGCTATCTCGGTTATCTCCCTACAAATCGAATGTGGGAGGTAAGGTTGGATGAGCTCCCATTTCCAGGTCCCATCCATGTTCTGTAGCTCCGCTACTTTAGTGTAAATGAGATGTTCAGGGACCGGGAATGTGGTCACTGCCTAGAGGGGGCCCCATCCAAGCAACCAATTATCTATCCAGAACGAGATTTGACGGCATTACCCAGTTGCCACCGAATACCTTGGTGAACAAAACGCCAAGTTGCCGAGAGGCCCCGCCAAAAGCTCGAAACCCCTGGTCTGTCCAGTGAAATGGGAATATGGTATGGGCCAACCCGGTATTTAGCCCGTAAGATGCGGACCCAAATGGCGTTGGGTTTCGTAAGTATAGTCCAGCCCATTTTCATTAATAAAGCGTCGTTCATAATCCGGATCTTTTTTAGGCCTAAGCCACCTTCGTGTTTTGGACGACACACCTGATCCCAGTGGACTAGGTGCATTCTTCGTTGGCAGGGCTCGGAGCCCCATATAAACTGGCGCACGATACGTTCCAACTCGTCACATAACCCACGTGGAAGACCAACAGTTTGCATCGTGAATATGGGGAGGGCAGCGAGTACCGATTGAGTTAAAGTGACTTGACCTACTAAGGATAGATGTTTAGCTCTCCAACCTGAAAGTTTGTTCTAGGCTGCATCTAGGATATGTTGATAGGTACCACGGGTAGTGCACTCATGAAGAAGCGGCACTCCCAGGTACTTACCCAGGTCATTCGTGCTTGAAATGTGGAAGGCGTGGCTTAACTGTCGGACTGTGACTGACTGCACGTTCTTCGAGAAATACATCTTTGTTTTGTCTTGATTCACCTTTTGTCCTGAGACCTGACAGAACCACTCTAAGGTCTGTGTGATAACTAGCATTTGAGCGTCCGTGGCTTCGACAAAAAGGACCAAATCATCTGCAAAGAAAAGGTGGGAAATGGGCGGTCCAGAAGCACCCAATTTTAGCGGAAGCCACTGACCCAATCCCACAGCCCTCGAAATAAGGTGGCCTAGACGCTCCATGCAGAGGACAAACAAGTAAGGTGAAAGCGGGTCGCCTTGGCGGATCCCTCTGGAAGGGGTGAAGGGATCCAAAAGCGAACCTTGCTAAGACACCTGCATAGACACAGTCATGACACACTTCATTATCACTCTGGTCAAAGGCTCCGGTAAGTCAATCGCTTCTAGAGTGGATTGAATAAAGTCCCATCTAAGGCAGTCATAGGCTTTTTCCAGATCCACTTTGATCGCCAGATAGCCCTTCGTACCTTTCATCTTGTGTATGGAATGTATGGCTTCCTGGGCTATGATGATATTATCCGTGATGTGTCAGCATAGAATAAAACTGCATTGGTTTTCTGCAACCAGGAGATCCATGTGGGTCTTCAAACGATTAACAATAACTTTGGAAAGAATTTTATAAGTCACATTGCAAAGACTAATAGGCCGGAAGTGGGACATATTCGTGGGAGAGGGGTTTTTTGGAATAAGCACCAGAATAGTCTGATTGAGTTCCGGTTCCCAGGCGCCTTGGCTGAACACAGATTAGATATACTTGGCCACTTTGGGTCCGACTCACCCCCAGTGCTTTTGGAAGAAGAGGACATTGTAGCCATCGGCCCCGGGGGCCTTATTCGGGTTCATGCTACAGAGCGCCCGATGTATTTCAGTGGGTTGTATCGGATGGTTCAGGTCCTGCCATCAATCCTCAGCTAGTACTGGGAACGTACCAGGAAGGGGGATCCTGGAATCGGGCAGGGGGTCCTGGGTATAGAGTTGAACAAGGTAGTCTCGGGCTAACCTACTAAGGTGTCGAGGATCAGTAACGATGGTGTCCTGGGCATCCATGAGTCTCGTTATCCGTAATTTTGCACGTTTGGAGAGTGTGAGGGTGTAGTAATATTTGGTGTTACGGTCTCCCTGCGAAAGCCAATCGCATCGGGACTTCTGGTGCCAGTATAGTTCTTCTTCACTCAGCACTTGCAATAACTCCTCACTTAGTTGGTCCTCCAGGTCAAGTAGGTGCTCGGAATTATTGTCATTCAGAGCGTGTTGGATACCCTGTAATCTGGCTAAGAGCTGTTTTTTCCTTTGAAATATATTCCCGAATTCCAAATTATTCCAGCTTTGCAGGTGTAAGGATAGATTGGTGAGTGCTTGTCTGAGGGTCGAAATGGCAGCCTCTAGGCCGATAGGTCTGATGAGAAAGTTGGGTCCATAGAGGACGATGATCTGATCCTAAGAAGGGGAGGTGGTAGTTCGCCGTGTGCGGGAAAGCTTGCACCCACTCCGTCGAACCAAACACTCGGTCCAATCTGACTTGCACTGGTCCTTGTTTCCAAGTAAATTTGAAGCCAACATACCCCAGATCGTGAAGACCACTAGCCTGAACCCACTGTTGAAAAAGGGGATTCACGGTCCTGGTAGTTCAGGAGCCCCCTAGCTTGTCATTACCCTCCAGTTTAGCATTGAAATCCCCGCCGATGAGCCAAGGTTTGCGCACAGTGCACCCCACCCATTCAAGTGCGAGCCAGAGGATTTTTTGGGTAGCAGGTTGCGGGCTACCATAGACTGCGGTGAAGTCAAAAGAATGGGGGCCAGAAACGATGATAGTATGGATAAATTGGCGGTGAGCTAACACTATTGAAAGGTTAACGTCAGCCTTCCATAAAATCCATATTCTGCTCGAGAATCCCACCGCCTCTACACGGAAAGAAAAATCAAAGCCTAAAGTCTTAATGACTCCCTGGGTTCGAGGTCCACTAAGCCGGGTTTCCATGAGGACCAGGATACCCGGCTTATAACTATGCAAGTAATTCCGCAGGATCATTAAAAATTCACGACCCCCTGTCCCTTGACAATTCCAAAGCAAAATCGACATAAAATGCTTTAAGAATTAAGAGTACCTCCCATGGGAGCGTCTTGGGTTTCCTCACTCAAGCATGGAAGTGCCGGCACGTCATGTGGACTACTCAGTGGCAGGATTATCATTGGTGCTGACCCCGGTGATATGTCTGGGGGTTCCGTAGGAATGCTGCTCACTCCCATTTTCGCAGTAGGTGTCGGGAGCTCCTCCCCATCCATAGGTTGGGGGTTGTCCACCCGGGTCACTTCCTGGGCCTCGAGAACCTGTTTGTCACAAACCATGTCTGTATGTGAGGGAATGTCTATTGCGATATTGGTTACCTCACTAGTTGGTTGAAGCTGGATTGGAGTGACGTTAGGCAATTGCGGATCCGAGATTGGGCTGGTCCGGGAGCTTTCGCCCCGGGATAATCTAGAAAGTCCGAGCTTGCAGCTGTGAGATCCCTTTTTGGTTAGGTGATTCGGGCTCGTTGCTGTAAAAACTTGGCCAGGGCTTTGGTGACCCAAAACTTGGGTCAGGGGAAGGGTTTGGCCCTGTCCTGTCAGCTGTCAAGATGGTGGGCCCCAGGCATTTTTTTTATCTAGTTTCGACCTGTTCTAAGGCCACCAGTGTGGAGAACCGAGACCCTGCCATATAAGTGTGTCCTGCCTGATTAGACATTGCTGGTTTGCCCGAAGGAAACTGATGTTTGGTGGAGACCTGCGCCTAATTTTGGAGCCGTTGTCCCTGCGATTTTGACCTCCTCTGGACTTGGACCCACAGTCCATAGGTTGGCGCTGTCTCGACCGTTGGCAGAGGAGTGTTGGAGCTACTGGGAAGGCTGTTGGCTCCATCCTGAGGTGCGACCATCGGGACGTTTACGTTGTTTGCTGGGGACGAAGCCGCCTTGTGGGTACGACGAGGACAAACGGCGGTATCGTGCCCAACAATACCGCAGCTGAAGCAAAACTGCGGGAGCCCCTCGTAGACTACGGGAAGGACTTCTTCATCCAATTCTAAGGTGGTCCGGAGAGGCTGGAGGAGATCGATGTCGACGGCAATGCGAGCATAACGGCCCCGATGAGTGAGTAAGGTGGCTTCATCAATTTTCACAGTTCTGCCGACAATATCACCCAACACTTTGAGTATCTCCGGATGGTATCTGGCGATAGGGAGCTTCAGTATGCGTATCCAAGTGATGGCTCGGTGGACTTGGCCTGTTCTTGGTCGAAAGGCCGAATCCCATCGTTGGACCGACAGCGTCTGGTCAAAGATGAGTCACGGTCCGTCCGCCAATGCATGGAGATAGTCCTCCTCGGCCATGAACCGCACCAGATAGAACTCATGCTCAAGGTCGATGAGCTTAAGGGGTCCCTGCGGTTTCCATATTGCGCACAATTGATATATGATACCAACAACCTAATCATCCTTGTCGTACTGCTTTGTCAACTTTGTCTCGTCCTTTATCAACTAGAGTCTAATCTAATAAATACTTATAACTCACATTTTCTGTGTCACTCTGTGCCCAAATTATCTCAACTATTCATTACAATTAGATGGATAAGATTGCTTAGGCACAGAAGCAACAATGTTAAAGAAACAGATGATCTCCCTCCCAAGATGATCTCCCTCCCATCTTTCCTCTCTTTATCAACTCTTAACTCCACAAAATCTTACAACTTATTCAATAAAACATTTGGGACCCTCACCAATCTTTCTTGTTTTGTCTCGTAATACTTTATTATCTTTATTGATGATTTTAATAGTTATACATAGATATTTCCTTTAACCTATAAATTCTAACTTATTTTTCCATGTTCAATACTTTAAAACAAACACCAAAAATCTGTTCTCCAGCACCATCAAGATTTTTCAATGCAATGGAGTCCTTAAACTATTTAAAGGCATTTCTCCGAATACCTCACCACTATATCTTATTGTGTCTCCTATTTTCACACTACCTAACAAGATTAGGCGATTTTTCAATGCAATGGAGTCCTTAAATTCTTTAAAGGCGTTTTATCAAATACCTCACCACTTGCAAGATATCTTATTGTGTCTCTTGTTTAACACTCCTTAACAAAATAGCCTAATCCAATGAAAAATCTATCATATTACTAACATTGGCATCACCAAAGAGGAAGATCTAGGAAGTCAATCAAAGTCTGGTCTGGAACACATTTCTTCTATAACACAGAAAAAGATTTCCTTAGTTTCGATTATCGCCGAGTAACTACCTTGGGCGCTAATCAGGTTTTGTCATGGAGCCCCCCGATCAGGCGAGACAACTCAATAAGCGGGTGCACACCCGAAAGCACAAGGACGAAACTGCTTCAGCCCACAAACTCTCATACAGCACAGCGGTGACCAGAGAGGCCAGCCATCATATCCGACGTTCATGCATGGCAGGATGAGGAGGAAATCGCCATTGAAGAGGGTAATATCCAACTGACTGGCGAGGCTGGGGGAGGGGGGTTGCGCATAAACCTATCTCAAAACCTTCGTACCAAGCTGGATACTCAGTGGGCTAAGCCGGTAGTCGTCAAGCTCCTTGGCCGCAGGATAGGATTCCGGCTACGTTGTGTGAGACTTTACACCATGTGGGCTCCGAAGGGACAGATGAAAATAGTCGACCTTGAGCATGACTATTTTCTGGTGAAGTTTAAAGAAGATGAGGATTATTTAAAAGCATTGACGCAAAGACCTTGGATAATCTTTGGACAAGCTTTGTCGGCACAACGATGGATTACATCTTTTTGTCCCTCCCAAGGGCCAAGCTCACCGTGCGGTGGTGTGGATAAGGTTCCCCGACCTATCCATTGTATGGTATCATCCTCAAATCTTAACAGCCTTAGGGAACCTTGTAGGGACGATGGTGAAAATTGCCGAAGCAACGCTACAGATGCATAGAGGGAAGTATGCAAGGCTAGTGGTTGATGTTGATCTCAGCTCTCCATTGCGTCACAATGTGGAGTTAGACGGTGAAACTCTTCTGGTTGCATATGAAGGACTGCCCCCGACTTGTTACTCGTATGGAAAAATAAACCATGACGTAGCAACATGTCCCCAACACCCATCAGGCTCCCCGTAAAATAGCACTCAGGCCGGTAGTGCAGGACCGTTGGTAGCATCAACTACCACACTAGTCACGAAAGGGAAGACAGTTGCAAGCAACTCCAACGGGTATGGGCCCTGGACGTAGGTTCAAAGGAGAAATAGTCGTCCTTTCACCCAACGTTCCACTCTGCCTGCAACACATTCCAATTCACAGAAATTAATCAAAGATGGTAGTGACAAAGAGGTGACACCTAGAGGGGGTCGAGGTTCTCACTATTGGCTGCACAAGAGACAGTGGATAATGATACTGAGGCACATCAGGTGGCCCCACAAGTAAGCAATTCCTTTGGGCTTAGATAGAGATTAAACGTGGCTATAGTAGTCGGAAAGGGTAAACAACCTCATTAAAGGCCAGTTTTTAAGGCCTCCGGGCCCAAATGACATCCTAAGCGAAACTCCCAAGAACCACTGATCTCCCCAATTCAGCCAACCTGGGGAGAAAGCTCCCAGGTCAGGAATATACAAGAACAAGGACTACCTATTGCCCCTCCAATCCAAATGCAACCATCCCCACAGGAGAACCATTTAGTCATTGAAATTTTGTCCCATACGGAAATGATTTGCGATAGCCAAATTCTCGGGGAAGGGGCTCCGTTTTTTGAGATGAGTTTCCAACTTATGGAAGGAGTTGAGAATTAAGAGGAGAGTAGTCTTTTCATCGAAGGCACATAAGTCCCTCCAACTGAACCCCCAGATCTGGGCACCTGGACAGGTGACCCGGCAGCCTGAGATCACATGCAGACTAAGGAGGAAGGTGCTCCGAAGAATCAGGCCGTAGACAATTTAGCAGACCCCACAGGAGGTATAATTTGATTACAGTCGTAGAGTAGAGTCGTTTCCTTATTTTATTATGTCAATTTTCGTTTGGAATTGCCAGGGTACAGGGGGACTTAGATTCTTAGCCATCCTACATAATTATTTACGGACTATTAAGCCTAGTATTCTCATTTTACTCCCGCATAGGGGTTCACGGGACAACACGGTTGTCCATTCGTTGGGGTTTGATTTCTCCTTTAGAGAAAAAGCTGTTGGTTTTTCAGGAGGGATTTGGCTTTTTTGGAAGTAAGATTTTGATATTTCGATAGTCATCGCTCATCGCCAATTTATTCATACCACTAAAAAACATGCTTCGTGTGTTTTCAATTTTACAGCAGTCTATCCAAGCCCGCAAATCGCTTCTGAAACCTTTCTATGGTCAGTTTTAAGTTGGATTGGTAGATCTACACATAGACCTTGGCTTGTAAGAGGGGGTTTTAATGCAAAACTTGATCAATCGGATAAAGAGGGGGGGGGGGGGGGGGGATGGGGATTGGTATATAAGAGTGGTGAATAAAAAATTTCAAGACTGGGTCTACAGGTATGGGCTTCATGACCTGAGATTCACTGGCTCTAAATTTACATGGCGTCGAGGCATGATCCAAGTCGGATCGTGTTTTTGGCTTAACAGCCTGGCTCCAGGAGTTCTCTCATACAGTGAATCAACGTCTTCCATTTCTAGGGTCAGATCATCGTCCTTTGTTGCTACACCTTTATAGATAGAATCCCAGGATGTCAGAAACTACTATTTTTAGATTTCAGAATGCTTGGTTCACCCACCCCAGGTTTGAGGATGTCGTAGCAGAGCATTGGCTTCCAACTGAAGAGACGATCAGTAAATCGCTTGAAACATTCTCTAAGCATCTATTACGATGGAATCAACAAGATTTTGGTAATATTTTTTATCGAAAAAAATGGTTTTTAGCACGACTAGCGAGCACTCAAAGGGCCACGTCTGTCAATAACGTGGACTCGTTATTAGCATTAGAGGATAAACTGAGTGAGGATTTGACCCAAGTACTGTGTGAGGGGGAAATTTTTTGGCACTAATGGATCTCGAAGGGAGATCGGAATACAAAGTACTACCACACCCTCACTCTTGCTTGAAGGAAGAAGATGAAGATCGATCGGCTCACGGATTCTAGTGGATCCCTGATATCGGATCCAGTTCAACTGGGTCTAATCACCAGGAACTTTTTTGTTCAACTCTACACTACCGATGACGGCCCTTCCCATAGTTTTCCACTCTCTGGCGCTTTCCCTCCTCTTACAGAAGCTGGGATTCGGGATCTTAACTTGTCGATCCATGAGATTGAAGTGAAGAATGCAGTTTTTGATATGAATCCTAATAAAGCCCGGGGTGTTGACTGGTTTAATGCTTTATTTTTCCAAAAACATTGGAGACATGTTGGTCTCAAAGTAGTGGAATACATGCAAGGGGTGTTTAGTCTCGAAAGGGGGGAAAAGGAGTTAAATCACACCATTCTAGTTTTGATCCCAAAAATCCCCTCCCCGTCTGGTATGGCTCACTTTTGGCTTATTAGTCTCTGTATTGTGCTCTATAAGATTATTTCTAAAATTATTATTAATCATCTTAAGAATCATATGGCGCATCTAGTGGAGAAGACGTAATGCAGCTTTATTCCTGACCGATACATCACAGATAACCTTATAATAGCTTAAGAGGTGATACACTCGATGCGTAAGAAAAAGGGGAAGACCGGCTATTTTGCTTTCAAAGTCGACTTGGATGAAGCTTATGACAAAATTCATTAGGATTTTATTCATAACACACTGATGGACATCGGTATCCCGACGGACCTCCTCAGAGTCATTATGCAATATGTCATGACGGTTACAATGCAAGTTGCTTAGCAAGGCACTTGTACTCAGTCTTTCAGTCCATTGCGAGGTATTAGGCAAGGAGATCCTCTTTGCCTGGGATTCACTGGCTCTAAATTTACATGGCGTCGAGGCATGATCCAAATCAAATCGTGTTTTTGGCTCAACAGCCTGGCTCCAGGAGTTCTCTCATATAGTGAATCAACATCTAACATTTCTGGGGTCAGATCATCGTCCTTTGTTGCTACACCTTTATAGACAGAATCCCAGGATGTCAGGAACTACTATTTTTAGATTTTAGAATGCTTGACTCACCCACCCCAGGTTTGAGGATGTCGTAGCAGAGCATTGGCTTCCAACTGAAGAGACGATCGGTAAATCGCTTGAAACATTCTCTAAGCATCTATTACGATGGAATCAACAAGATTTGGTAATATTTTTTATCGAAAAAAACAGCTTTTAGCACGGCTGGCAGGCATTCAAAGGCCACAACGGTCAATAACGTGGACTTATTATTAGCACTAGAGGACAAACTGAGTGAGGATTTGACCCAAGTACTGTGTGAGGAGGAAATTCTTTGGCACCAGCGAATCTCGGATGGAGATCGGAATGCAAAGTACTATCACACCCTCACTTTTGCTCGAAGGAAGAAGATGAAGATAGATCGGCTCGCGGATTCTATTGGATCCAGTTCAACTGGGTCTGATCGCCAAGAACTTTTTTGTTCAACTCTACACTACCAATGACGGCCCTTCCCATAGTTTTCCGCTCTCTGGCGCTTTCCCTCCTCTCACAGAAGCTGGGGTTCGGGATCTTAACTTGCCGGTCCATGAGACAGAAGTCAAGAATGCAGTTTTTGATATGAATCCTAATAAAGCTCGGGGCGTTGACGGGTTTAATGCTTTATTTTTCCAAAAACATTGGAGACATGTTGGTCCTAAAGTAGTGGAATACATGCAAGGGGTGCTTAGTCTCGAAAGGTGGGAAAAGGAGTTAAATCACACCATTCTAGTTTTGATCCCAAAAATCCCCTCCCCGTCTGGTATGGCTCACTTTCGGCTTATTGGTCTCTGTACTGTGCTCTATAAGATTATTTCTAAAATTATTGTTAATCATCTTAAGAATCATATGGCGCATCTAGTGGAGAAGACGCAATGCAGCTTTATTCCTAGCCGATACATCACAGATAACATTATAATAGCTTAAGAGGTGATACACTCGATGCGTAAGAAAAGGGGAAGACCGGCTATTTTGCTTTCAAAGTCGACTTGGATAAAGCTTATGACAAAATTCGTTAGGATTTTATTCATAACACACTGATGGACATCGGTATCCCGGTGAACCTCCTCAGAGTCATTATGCAATGTGTCATGACGGTTACAATGCAAGTTGCTTGGCAAGGCACTTGTACTCAGTCTTTCAGTCCATTGCGAGGTATTAGGCAAGGAGATCCTCTTTCGTCTTACCTTTTCATTTTGTGCATGGAGCGTCTAGGCCATCTAATCTCATAAATGGTGGCATAGGGCATCTGGAAACCAATAAAGATGAACTCAACAGGGCCTCCCATATCTCATCTCTTCTTAGCCAATGACCTCGTTCTCTTTTCTGAAGCTACGGAGCCCCAAACGGATATAATTGCTAAAATTCTGGAGGTGTTCTGCATTGCTTCAGGACAAAAAGTCAACCTGGAGAAAACTAGGATTTATTTCTCTAAAAACATCTCCCATACTGTTGCTTGCAGGCTCAGCCAAATCCTGAACATCACGAGTATGGCCAATCTGGGAAAGTACCTAGGAGTTCCTTTGATTCATGAGCATACCACGAGGAGCACCTACCAGTATATTTTAGATAACGCTCGCAAGAAACTCTCAGGCTGAAGGGCTAAGATGTTGTCTTTAGGAGGGAGAGTAACATTAACTCAATCATTTATTGCAACTCTTCCCATTTTCACAATGCAAACAGTGAGGCTCCCAAGACAACTTTGAGATGAATTGGAGCACATCATGCAGGATTTTATATGGGGCTTAACGGGCGAGTACAGAAAAATCCATCTCGTCAAATGGGACGTAGTGTGCCAACCCAAAAAAGCATGGGACCTAGGATTAAAATGCGTCAGTTCTTTTAATGATGCTCTCCTGACTAAACTGGGCTAGGCTTTAATTACGAAACCTACAACTCTATGGGTCAGACTCTTAAGAGCTAAGTATCGTTTAGACCCTTTACATATCCCTGTCAATCTCGATAAGGCAGGAGCTTCGGTTATCTGGAGAGGCATCTCTGCTTGTTGGCAATTTGTTCGCTAAGGCATTAGGTGGACACTGGGAACAGGGAGGAATGCCTTATTCTGGTTGGACAATTGGGTGCACGACTGAGGCCTATTAATTTCAGTGGTTACCTCCCCAATTCCTGAAAGCATTCTGTATGCCACAGTTGCGGACTTCACGAATGATGCAGGCAGCTGGTAGTGGCATCTCTTCCAACAACATCTCCCGTCCACCGTCTGCATGGATATAACGACAATCCATCCCAATCATGCTAACCTAGTGGATGATACCATCATATGGGGGCTAACAACTCATGGTAGGTTCACTACAAAGTCTACCTATGAGTTAATTGAAGGTACTTCCACGCCTGAGGCTAGTAAACATTGGGAGTTAATCTGGAAATGGGCAGGACCTAAGCGGATCAAGGCCTTCCTATGGCTAATGACGAAACAGAAGTTATTGATTAATCAACAAAGAGTGGCTAGACAACTCATAATGGATAACAAGTGCCATATTTGTGGGTATGAGGAATCAACCTTGCTTGCCATTCGGAATTGCATACGTGTGAAGGCTTTCAGGTGTAAATTCTCCCTAAAAGTGGTTGACATGGAATTTTTTCAACTAGATGTGGAGAGATGGGTGCAATCTAATCTTCTGAAGCACTCGTATATATGTACAGCAGTTTCAATGGCCTATAATCTATGGAATAGCCTGCTGGTTCCTTTGGTATT
This sequence comes from Erythroxylum suave, assembly GCA_027563595.1. NCBI lineage: Eukaryota > Viridiplantae > Streptophyta > Magnoliopsida > Malpighiales > Erythroxylaceae > Erythroxylum > Erythroxylum suave. The sequence continues at coordinate 5,855,955 of JAOSBN010000008.1, read as the reverse complement.
GGCGTAACAGTAGCATATTTAAAGATGATTTTGTGTGGCCTGAAGACAAAACTAGGGCAGTAATGGACTATGTTCACTGGATAGTAAGGGCACGGATTGTGGAAAGCGCTGTCTTTAGGGACCAGGGATTACCAGTAGGACACCTTACAGGTTGGACCAAACCGATAGAGGGTTGGGTCAAGCGAAATACCGATGGGGCGGTTAAGCATAGGTGTAGCATTGCAGCCGCAGATGGTCTAATCAAAGATTGCCACGGACACTGGTGTGAGGGATTCCTCCATCACTTTGGTCGAGGCTCGCCTTTAACCGTCGAACTCTAGGGAGTCCATTTAGGGCTGAGCCTAGCCTGGACGCTTGGATATTGACGAGTGATTGTCAAAGTGGATTCTCTGGAGGTGATTAATATTATTTCCTCTTCTGTTACACCTTCGTTGAGTATTAATTTTTATAGATAGGTACCCGTGGCCTAATACACCGAGATTGGGAGGTGAAGCTCCAACACATGTATCGTAAAGGAAATCAGTGTGCAAACAGTCTAGCATCGCTTACAATGATATCCAGCCCAAATCTTTATATTTTACAGGTGCCTCCAGCAATCATCATAGATCACCTCAACCGTGATAAGCACGGAACTCAGTACCACAGATCTCTGCGTTAGCTAGGGAGTTAGATTTCTTTTGTTTGGTTTTTCAATGTATATATATAAAAAAAAGAACATTGGCATCACCATTCTCATCTATGCCTCCTTACCAAATCCTTTTAGTTTTATGTTTCATCTATTGAGATTATGTCATTAATCTCTATCTCATTAATCTCCTTCCCTCTCTCATTCTTCACCACAATTCTCCTCATAAAGTCCTTTTTTGCACCACAACAAAGCTTAAAGATCTAAACTTGAGTCTGGCTCGAAATTATTTGTTAAACTTTGGGCCTGACTCAAAACAAAATCGGGCTTAATGCTCTAGGATTGATCACGAGCCTAATCAAACTTGAGCAGTTTGATCTAGTTTGAATAAATTTATTGTTTACTTTTAAAAATTAAAAATGACATCATTTTATGTAAAAATTACCATCTTAGCCTGACCTGAAGCCTAAGTTTTTTTTTAAAAAAAAAGCCAAGTTAGGCTCGAAGCCCTATTAATTAAAGCATTGAAATTCACCCCATGTATTTTTTTGGGGATACCCCTTTACACACAAAAGTTATCACTGCTTTGAACCTTAAACTCATAAATTATACGTCTCTCACCATGTTCACTTCATTCAAACCACTTTCCATTATGCTAAACCTTAAATGTCTAACGCTTAGGGTTGTTAAAATTTGTCAAATCCAGCCCGACGCAAAGTCAAGATTTTTTATTTTCAAAATTTTGAGTTAGTTTTTAAAAATTGAAAAAATATATTTAGCTCGAGTGATCGCTACCAAAGCCTTAGCCCGTTGCTAAGCCTACTAATACCCTTACCTCTTAACCCTCTTAAGTCGCCTTCCCTTTCCCTTTAATCCACTTATTACAACCCAAACATCCTCAAACATATCACTTTTACTTACATCTCACTCACTACCCTCGTCACTATGCCATCCTATGATTACTAGAATTCAGGATTTTCTTGCATTTTTGTATCCTTTTCTAACCATGTTATTTACAACACCATCACCCAATGCTCTTATGATCCTTATCCAATCTCCTTCACCCAAGCGAATAAATTCACACATTGACATCAAACCATGCTCGATGAGTTCACAACTCCCATCACAGTTAAACCTAAACCCTTATTTATCTATCATCCAATGTTAACACGGTTGGGTATTGTTAAATATATGATATATATCTTCTTATTTTGTTTTGACATATTTTTTATTAATTAGACCTATAAGATATTAATTGGATGATGATAGCTAATCATGTATCTTTGTTTGACTTGGATTCAAAAACTATATGAATAATCTTCTAATTGTGTAGGAATCCTATCTTGAATTGAAGTCTATTTTAAGAGGAAGCTATATGATAGCTAATCATAGCTGCGTGAAGTCTGGGACTATGGCCGAATTTTTTGGGATGAGGATCAATTGAATTGGTTTAGTGTATGCATGTGTGGCTCTTCAAATGTGGTATCATATATGTCATAATTAAGGAAAAAGTGTATTGGGTATGGGTCTTCGGTGGTTGAGTTGTGCATGTCTCTATCTTAGCAAATAGGTAAATCAGGTAGTTTTCGACAATTGTATGTTGGCATGTTAATTGGACGTTTGGAAAACGCAGCTGTAGGGTTGACATCTGCGTAATCTAGCTCTTTCATTGGAAGAGTTATTTTTGTTTTGTGAAGGCTTTGGTTGAATGTCAAAACAATGGATTGCACGTCAATGGTGTAGTGTGCATCAATTGCATTTTTGAATTACCTAGCTGAAGATATGTCTCTCTCTTCATGCGTTGGTTCTTTGGCTGGAAGTTTATGTTTGACCACGTGAAGATTATGTTTGACCACGTGAAGATCGAATTACATGAACAGCTGAAGTGAATGATGTGCGTGATTTTGTGGAGTATTGCTTAAGCTGCACATTCAGCTTTGTGGAGTGACTCTTGGGTGGACTGCTTTCTCATTGCTGTTGCGATGACTTCCAGATTTATTTTAGCGGAGTTGAACTTTCCAGAAAGTTGTTCTTCTCTTTTATCTCAAGTATATTATTGTTATGTTCTTAGTTGATTGATCACTTGAGTTATTTTTATTAAATATCTGTTAATTAATAGTTGTTTAGAAAAATGCTTTGTTAAGATTAACACTAGTCGGTCATATTATTGGGAGTGAAAATCTTTCACGGGAAATGAGGTTGAGAGATAGTATCAAGGGTTGAGTGACGTTAGCTTAATAAAGCCTTAGTTAAATCTATTGTACTTTGATGAAAGAATTAATCTAGTTAAGGATCTTGCAGACGTAAATAAGGAGTGTCGAACTGCATTACTAAATTTCTTATGTTACTTGTTATTTCGCTAAGGTTGATTAGTTTTGTTTTCGTTTGTGCTAAATATGATCGCAATAAAATTTGAAAATTTGCAAAACTGCAACCCCTAGAGTTTTTCAGGTATAAATAGATTTTCTTAACTAAATGTAAACTTGGTAGCACTCTTGATTGTTACAAATCTTGCCTTGTTTCCAAAGCCAACCATTGGTCTCTGGGTATTAATTACATCGACACTTGTTATTAAACCAACAATCCCTTGCATTACCGTCACTTTTGCTCTAATAAACAATTAGTCCATTTGCCAATTAGACGTGCAGAAGTCAATCATCTTTACTATGTTTGTCATCTTTAAAAAGTTCTTTGTGACCTTAAATATGTCCCGCGTACTTAGTTTCGTCGCTTAATTCAACACTTCCAGTTTCATTTAATTAGAAGCTACATTTCTTACTACTGATTCTGTCTCTTATACTTTGAACCAAACATACTGAGATTGATATCCACTTTATCTACGACTTTGTTGTCAAAAAGCACTCTTCGACATACTTTTTGGGATATCTGTGAAACCTGTACAATTAATTATGATGTACAAAAGAAAATTTAAAGTTAATCTAAAAGAACGAGTACTCCTTCTTCTTCTCCTTCTATAGAACGGAGACCTCAGAGCTCATCATATGGATATCTCCTCCCTCTGTCTACATCTTCTAAGCTCTTGATATAAGTGATTAGAGCTGAAGATTCAAGTTAGGCTGCTGTTGATTACCTCGTCCCGATGAAGATGACAGTTGAGGAGGCCGAGAAGTGGAAGTCATCTCTGCAGCTCCTTGTTTAGAACTGAAGCTCATCCCTGTGCTTTGATCGAACAATGGTCTTTCTTGCCATTGTTGTTGTCGTTGCCCCACCAATGTAATGTTGTGCTCTTGAAGGTTCCATGGAGTCGTCACGATCTGCTCCTGTGTTTGCATGATAGGAGGAAGAGGAGAACTGCATATTGCTTCTGGACTCCACGGTGCCTGTCGTTGACTCCACCGACCGTAATTAATAGCACTTCTACTTCTCCCTTGGGAGTCGAAGGCAGATGATGATAAGGTTCCTTGCATCATAGGCGTGAAATACGAAACCTCTTCAACTCTGGTTTGTGGCGGCAACCACCTGGCCTCATCTAAGCTGACTTTCATTGCGGACCATGGCGATTGCACTTCTACCCCACTGGGGAACTGATGATGATGATGCGACTGCACATCATCGGTTCCCGTAAGAGGGTAATATGAACCAGATGGAACTTGAGCACATATGTTTTGGATGTCTCCAAGTTGCATAATTGTCGAAATAAGGTCGTCCGTGCTATCGATGGAGACACCCACATTTTGAGAGGAAGCACAAGTAACATCCATATAATCACTTGTAGTGCTAGTGCTTCTCTCAGTGGCACTTAAATTGGTAGTAGGAGCCCAACGACTCTGATCCTCCGCCGTCTTTCCTCTGAAAGTTGTAATACCAGCTGGGGTTGAGCTAGGACTGAAGAAACTGGAAGGCATTTGATGACCTCTCAGTTGATGATGATGAACACCTCCCAGCTGAAGAGTAGATGATGATTGATCAAAGCCGAAAGAGGAAGGTTGATTCGGAAGTTGAGCTAGTTTCCTGTTGGCGACCATTTGAGCAGTTGGTCCCAAGTCTTTTGCAAATCTAATTAGACTTTCCTGGTACCCAATTCCTGCATCGGGGTTCTAGAGGCACCACCAAACGAAAATAATAATCATCATCATCGTCATATAATATACAAGTACTAAGTACTACGTATGATATGTACGAAATTAAACAAAAAAGTTAAGATTACAATATCCAGGAAGAGGAAATACTCACAAATCGGAGCTGTTTTTTTGTAACGTTTACTGCCGATGCAAAGCTCAACCCATCCTCGTTCACATATGAACTCTGAGGTCTATATGTTCTACGCCTGTCAATTTCAGACGCATTTCCACAGTTTGACCCTGGAAAAGTTATAACGAAATTGCCTTAGCAACGATTAATCTTATAATATTTACATACACATA
>JAOSBN010000008.1:5825537-5848345 GCA_027563595.1 Erythroxylum suave | reverse complement strand
AGCTGCGAACGAGGGCGTGCGAGAGAGATAGAAGAACGAAGTTGGGGAGTCGAGAGGGTAGGACTGTCTATTTTGCTCCGGAGACAGGGACAGAAGAATTTTATCCTTCGATTTGGGAAGAGACAAAATTTTCTGTCCCCGTCCACCGGAGACAGGGACAGAAGAATTTTATCCTTCGATTTGGGAAGAGACAAAATTTTCTGTCCCCGTCCACCGGAGACAGGGGACAGAAATAGGGAGACAATAACCAAATGTTTTCGGGAGACAGAATTATCTTGTTCTGTCCACTGTCCCCACTCGCGAGGACAGTAACCATACGGGGGGTTAGTATTAGCTTTTGGTTTTGCTTTTCTTTCCAGAGCAAGAAGTCTTGCCTTTTCTTCTAAATCAGATATTCTTGCACTCCTTCTTAGCCCAGTGCTTGTCGTAATTGTTCCTTCCTCTCTTTCCATTTCTTCTATTAGCCTACACCAAATAAATTTTCCAAAAAATGAAAAATACAAATATCATTTATTCAATTCAATTTCATGTTACCTTGTAATTGCTATTTTTAATTTAAAATCAAATTTTCTAATTTCATTTTTAATATAATTATCTCACTTCTAACAACTGAACTGCATTGTTTTCCCTTACTTGAAGCTCACAACAAGTTTAAGTATCCATTTGAAAGCACCGTTTCTCTGTTTCAGACCACTTTCATTAACACTTTCTATCTTTTCATGTGATTCTTAATATGTATTGTTCAATTAATTAGAATGAAGGATTAGACTGCAAAGAAAGGTGAGGTTGTGCTAGATATCTATAGGTAGTTGACAACTAAAATAAGTAAAAGTGAGTTTTGTATACCTTGTAGAGAAACATTGGTTTTCATATTTCTCCACCTACTTTGGTTTTCTAAGTAAAATTTGGTGATAACTGACTTATTAAGAGTTGCAATAAAAGTTATTATTTAAAAACTTATCTAACAGTAAAAACATTGAAACAATTAATTTTCCAGTTTGATTAAGTATAAAAATCTGTGGTTAAAAATTGATAACTTCATTAATTAATTAGTTTTTATAAATTAAAATAAACTGATTAATTTTTATTTAATAATCTTATTTTTAATTAAATTTTAAATTTTTTATGAATAAAATTTTTAATCATTTTTTAATTTTAATCAATTTTATGACAATTTAATACCGTAATCTTTTAAACCTTAAACTTTCAATTCACAAATTTTAAAATATTAATTATTAGTTAATAATATCTGAAAGGCGATGAGATCTTATGTGCAATTTACCTAATTCTTACTCTACATCAGAAGATCTCATGACACGGAAGATCTCATCCCATCCCGAAGATGGACAAGGACAAATGAAAATGTCAAAAAAAAAAAAGAGCGCTAAAATTAGGAATGTCAGTAGTCAGGCCGGGGCAACCCACTATTTGTTTTTTAAGTAAAAAGCTTTCAAAATAATATTGTTTTAGAAATAATGGGTTAACTCGAACCATCCTATTACCTGATCAATCCGGGTCAAAAGCAAGCTAGGCTGATTTTGCCACCCCTAACTAGAATTTCAGTTGTAAGTTGCAACCGTCAAACCGGCGGCGTCCATTATTTCTCCCCAGTCACTCCAATTGTCCGTTACTTCTCGACAAAGTCCAAAATATTAATAGTAACAAATGAAAAGAGAAAAAATATATGCAATCCGATTAACTTTATTAACTAATAAACACATAATTGAAAAAAAAACTATTTTTAGCAATCACACTTTGTCCTTTTCCACTCAAAATAACAATAATTAACAAAATCTTAAGCAAAAACGTTTTCTTCACCGAAAAATATTTTGAACTAACTCTTTAAAATTAGTAATTTTCAAAGACTAAAGTGAATAAATATTTTTATTTAAATCTCTTTTTTTAACTGTTTCAAATTCTCTCTCTTAATCATCTCAAATGTACTCGTTTTTGCAGATAAACCATTTTTTAGGGTCAAAATATCTCTCAACCTCTTAATAGTTTCAGCTCAACCATCAATAGATCAACTCAACACAGAGTTCTGTGGCTGCAAAAAGAAATTAAAAGCTACCAACCACAACAAGAAAGACAATCTTGCAAGCTCATCAAAACATGGATTTAATGAAAAAGATAGAAAGCATACCAACACATAAATACATAGATCTAAGAGAATAAAAGATCAAATAAGAGGTAAAACAAACACAGTTTTGCTTATGAACTCCAAGAAAAAGTGGGTCCACAACTGCATGCATGAACCACCATCCCTGTAAAAGACTTGGATCTGTATTCTAACATGCTGAATAACTTTAAAAAACAGATAAGGACTACTGTGAATCTACAACTATTAGAATGATTAGATCAAAGAGTTAAGAAGAAAGTTCAAGTAAACTGTTGAGAGTATCACTAAAACTAACACAAACCATGGATCAAGTACAATAGAATAACTTACTAAATCAGCCCTCTTACCAACAAGGAAAGGAAGTAGTTAACGGGCTTCAAAGATAGGAAAGCTCCTAATACACGGAAAACTATCTAATGCTTCTTCCTCAAAGAACCTTGACTCCTATATTGACCATTGAAAGGATACTTCACACCGTCCAAACACTAAGACACTCATTTTATACACACATTATGAACCCCTTGTCGGTGAGACGTTAGCACTACATGGAATGCTCAAATTGCCAATTGTACGATGATTAAATCTTGAAAATTGACTTTTCCATTTCAAATGAATCTATCAACTTATTTAGCAAAATAACGCCATTATACATAAGGACAAATCTAACAAGCCAAGCTTCAAAACATATTCCAAAAACCATAGCATTCATTAACTAGTCTAACCTTCTCATAACTGACACACGAAATCCCCTTCCATTGAGGCAGACGTTAAAACAGTATTCATAGTTGATGCAGAGAATTAGTAAAATTTATATCGTAAAACTAGTGAAATAAGCTTATCATGCTTGCATAAGAAAACGATATATCAGTTATATCTTTCTGGTGTAATGTGTACATGGTGTTATACGGTTGAAGCATTATCCTTCAGGCATGCTTGCAAAGATGCATCAGTGCACAAAACAAATTATCAACAAGCAAAAAATAACCAAATATAACTTGACATCATTCGTGGATAGAAATTTTGCATATATTTTGGGAATGTTAACAAGAGAATGATCAAACTACAAAACTGAAAATTCTTTATTGGCAACTCCATCTCAAGTAGGTAGCCAATTAAGGTCCACCTACAGTATGTACATGACTGAGTCTATGATTGACCAATTTGTATATGTATCCGCCATAGGTCAGCCATTGACAGCTTTGTACATATATGGTATTCCTTTGAGACCTGACTAATTTAAATCCTAACACCAAACCCCCACTTAGACTCATCAACCAATCTTAGCATAGAAAGGTTTCGTTCTATCTGCTACAGAGCTAACTTGAAACTTCCCGGTATAATGCACAAAGAACAAGTGAAAAAAGATATTGAATGGGAATGTATCATTCATGCCTCTAATTTAATGGCCGAATCAATTGTATCGACGGCAGTGTTTTGTTGAGTCCAAAGTTGAGCGTATCTTCCCGCCTTGGTCAATAGAATTTCATGTGGTCCTTGTTCAACCACCTTCCCATTTTCTAGAACAATTATCTGCAAATTACATTGAAAGATAGAAGCAAGACTAAACGCACTGGACTACTTGGGATTGAACAAAATCAGAATACATTACAAGGTGCTCAAGACAATCTGAAAATCATCCAGAACTCTAATCACTATTGGATCATATTTCACATCACCAGTTTCGCTGGAACATTCAAATAGAGAATTTTTTTAAGATCAAGAGAAAATGCATCCAGTTTGTTAAAAAAACTGTAATAACAACATCACATATTATGCCATATCACATCATATGCAACTTTGTCACCAAGTGGGGGGTGGTATTTTCATGCCCTAATGATATAGTTAGAATGTTGTTTACAGTGACTAAGAAGTGGAGAGACGTGTTTCAATGGTGCTGTAAGAGAGACATTGCTTCTAAAAAGTGTATAGTTGTATATATTTTCATCGGCATAAACATATGCACAGGCATATACACATATTTCAGAGAGGTAGTAACAAAATCCTAAAGTAGCAGTGAAAGTGTTTCAGGAACTTAGCAGAAAGACATCATTTTTTCTTCAAAGAGCGTACCTCATCACACTGCATTGCTGTTGTAAGCCTATGAGCTATAAAAATCGAAGTTCGATTATTGGCTAGGGACTTCAGTGCACTTAATATCTCTGCTTCTGTTGTACTATCAAGTGCACTTGTAGCCTCATCACAAAGCCTACAGGAACAGACATCAAGTTAAGGGAGACAATGACAATCAACCTACGAAAAATCATTAATGTCAAGCACTCCAACTGTAGCATGTTGCGAATATATATTCAATCCAGAATCATGTGTTGATATTCAAAAGCAACTGATGTCTTGTTAGATGATAAATCTATATCTTCTTATTTGACAACTAGTAGAATAATGCAATTAATGCCAGTAACAATGCGAGTCTGAACCAACTCTTTTAATATGGAGTTTTAGAAGCTATTCCAACTAGGAAATACTGAGGCAATGAATTAAAGAGTTTGGAGATTCAGCCAAAAACAAGATGTAGTCCATAAATTTGAAGCTAGCATATGAAATAAGCCACGATCAGATTACTCTTCATTTGGTAAACAGCTTATATCTGCTGCCTACTGAAATGATATTGTGGAGTCTTTTTCTTAATTACGGTAACTCCTTTTGTCACAAACAATCTATGATTGTTGCACACTAATGGTACAAAGACATGGGGAAGTTCGATTGCCAATATTTGACCAATAGCATTCACTAAGCTTTGTAAAAAGATGGCCAACACAAAAGGTGGAAGCATTTATAAGCTGAATCAAATATATAAGCACAGTTCTTACAGTATAGCAGGTGCTTTCAAGAACGTGCGAGCCAATGCCACACGCTGCTTCTCACCACCACTTAACTGAATGGAAAAGTTGTCGGTTAAAATTTTTTACATTTTACTGACTAAAAATAAGCAGTGCATAAGAATTAATTTATCAAGCATATCATCTCTATTCAAATATTTCATAGACCAGCTAACTCTACCAGATAACAAGAAAATCAAATAACCTGCTCTGTAATTTTCTTAACCATTAAATTTCAATTTCTAAATTCTGGAGGCATTTTAGTGATCTTTCTACTGATTGAAGAGAATGAGCTGCATGCCTCCATAAAATAAATAGGCCATAGAACTCTCTATTATGGATGATTTGGCATACAAGACAAGTGTGCTGTGTAGCCCATATCATGGATATACTAATCAGATCAAAAAGGTAAGATGATTGTCTAAAACATATCTCTGAAACAATCCAAATGGATCAGAAATAGTTCACTTTTGAAAATTTTTAATGAACAATAATAAGCCTCTCACCTTGAGGCCGCGTTCCCCTACCACAGTAGAATATTTTTCAGGGAAGTTCATGATAGTGTCATGAATTGCTGCACGTTGAGCAGCATCATATACCTGAGAGGGAAAAAAAACAATTGAGGCTAAAATTCTACAAACATTATGTTTGGAAACTTATCAACTGCATGAAATGGAAGAGATGCACTTCTTCTTCGGTAGCTGAAAGATGGCCATAGTGAATGTTATGAAATATTGTATCATTGAAAAGTACCTGCAGATTGAACAACTATGTGTTAGCCCACGATGTTTAAAAGTTGGGAGATCTCTGGAAAGATTTGTTATATATGTAATCATATCTAAGAAGAAAAAACAACTTGAATCACTCCTCTGAGCTTACTGTATCTTGGGGAACAACACCAATTGATCTACGTAAACTGTCCAAAGTGACATCCCGAATATCTTGACCATCAATTCTTATCTGTCAAGTATACCAACTTTCACTCTTCATCATATCGAATATGCAGAGAAAGTTCATATAAATGGGAGAAAATAACCATGGGTAACTTCCTCCACATACTTGAACTGTACGTTCACATCTCAGACTAGTTTATCCAATAGTAGAAGAGTTAACAAGAAGGAATAATTATGAAAACAACAAAGACTAACAAAAAATCTGTAGTCAATTCCTATGCCAAGGATCAAAAAGGTAAACAGAGGGCAAATAAACTTGAAACATATCATCCTAGGGTTCAGTTCTTACATTTCCACAGTCAGCGTCAAAAAATCTGAAGAGCAATCTAAGAATGGTCGACTTGCCTGCAAGTACAAGCCAATTAAGGAAAATTAATAGTGACCAGTAACAATGTTTATCACATCCCATGGTTAAGTGCAAAAGCATTGCTTTAGTATCAGCACATCACTGAATTTCAGTTTGTTAAGTAAACTCAACATTGAAGAATGTTGCTAAGGTGCAATATTAGGCAGCCTCAAACCCAGCCAAAGGGTTGGGGCTGGACTCTTTAACCTGGTGAAGGTCTTTAAGACTGCTTTAGTTATTAGTGTAGCTAACTCAGTGGCTCCACTTGTACAAAAAAGAGAGCAAGCAAAAGATAGTTGCCCCATAATGATCTGCAGACGAAAACTTACATATGGAAAAGATATTTGCATTGCTTGCTCATTTACAGGGTGCATGCCAATCATCAAACATGAATCAACATTCAGTTATCTGATGTCAAATGATAAAATGGCTGATACATAGGCTTAAATTTTGAATATATGAGATCACAGAAGCCAAACATGTTAGCACTCCTTCCATGATTGCACAACATTTTACAAATAGGACCACCCCCTTCCAACACCAAAATCATAAACACCAAAATCTAAAGAAGAAAAGACACAAGAAACTAGTCATAGGGAGAAACACAGGAATAACATAAACCTTACCGCTACCACTAGTTCCAACAATAGCAACACTTTTTCCTGCTGGAACAACGAAGGATATGCCATCAAGAATCTTTCTTTCCGTCAGGTAACTGTTACAAGTTTGACAAGCATAAAACACAATTAACACGCAATGGCTTTCCAAACAATAGAACTCGAATATTCCTAAAGAAACATAAACAAAAAAGTGGAAAAAATAAAAGATTGCAAAAATTCAACTACTAAATATTGACAAATCAAACCAAATCCACACTTTCCACTTAAAAGGAAGCACGCGATACCCATACACAGAAGCCCACACAGGCATGAAGAAGTGCTTTTATCTGTTTTTGTTTGTTTTCTTGGATGCTATTATGGTGTTGGAAACTTGCGAATAAGAACCACAGCACAGCAATGAGGGATGGCCATTTAAGAAAATTCCATGTTTGTGCTCTAAGAGGTGTTGTAAGAAAGTATAAGTTGTAGTAGTTTAGAGCACATGTTTATTGTAGTTTTGACTGATCAAAGATCTATAATAAGCACAAACATCTAGCTAAATCATCACAATTACTAAGGCCCAACTGCAAAAACACAGAAAAATATGGTATATTTTAACCTTGAATAACAGTAAGTCCCATCATGCACATGCATGCGTATTCATTCACCTGTGTATGTGATACGTATATTTTGATATATATATATATATATATATATATATAGAGAGAGAGAGAGAGAGAGAGAGAGAGATTTTCACAAGCATGGTTACAAATAAAACAATTAAATTCCCAAGATTCGAGTACAATAACAAGCATGCATGCAAGCTTGTTTAACTTATTCTCTGATACTTAACTAAACCTTTATGAGTCTAGGTAAGAACAAACACAAGTTTACCCAGGCAGAGCGATACTGAGTTGATAGTTCATCAGTGTTATTATATATGACCTCCCCTATCTATTATTTCAATTTGTTTTTCTTAATTCCAGCCCTAAATTCAAAAATCCAGTAGCTCATATTTTCAATTTATACAGTCTGTATAATCTTCTATTCGTCCCCTAATTGTAATTCAACTAGCTTAAACAATAGAATCCAGCCATGCATGCATTTTGGCGGACTAAAAGACTACCAAGAAATCAGAGTGGAAATGAAAAACCAATATACCTGAAATGCACATTGTCAAAGCAAACACTGCCCCCATTTAAATGTAAAGCTTTTGCATCAGCTTTATCTCTAATCTCGGCCCTTTCCTACAAGATGTATCAAATAACTAAAAATCATGCAATGTATAGAAACTTCCAACATGCAGATTAAAAACAGGAACGACAATAAAAGGTGACAATCTTGATTCAATTTTTTCCCTTCAAAAGTAAATTACAGAAAGATTTGCTAGCCAGCCTGAAAATAGTGAACTTCCCTCAAAGAGAGAAAATAATGGCCATTTATTCAACTGCAATAAACCATAAGGCATTCTTGAAATACCTCAAGTAATTGAAACATGGATTTCATGTCAACAAGACTCTGCACAGTCTCACGATAAACACTGCCAAGGAAGTTGAGTGGGAGAGATAGCTGGAATAGAAGCCCATTTACCATTACCTGCATTTTCAAATGTTACATATAATTTTTCTGACCATAGGCACTATAGCAAAAAATTCAAGTTTGCTAACTAAGTAACTATTTAAACAAATTTACCAGATCACCAACTGTCATGTGACCATTCATAATCCCGTGAGAACATAGTACCATAGCAGTTGATAGAGCCATGCTAAATATGACATTTTGGCCAAAATTCAGAAAGGCAAGACTTCGTTGTGTTTTCAGGGCCGCATCCTCATACTCTGACACATGCATCATTGTGAAACAAAAAGATAGGAAGGAACTGAGTGTCTATTCATGAGACCCCAAATCCTCAAAGTACCAAAAGATCATGCACCATGTACATTCTACGAGTGTGTTGGATGTGACCATTAATTGAATTTGTTCACTATCACCCCAGACAATAACAAAGCACACAGAAAAAAAAAAAATCAAAAGCAAGCACAATCTTCAAATTCTTGTCTTCAAAAGGTTTCTGGGTTGGAAAACCCAAAGAGAAACGTAAGTTGTACCGTCAAATCTACCATGATGAAGCAAAGTGCAAAATAGGAGGCTAGTCACCCCCACTAAGAGGGTGGTCCACATCCAATTTATTGATTTGCCCCATCAAATATTTGTTGTTATAAAGATGTCCCCTTCACTCCCAAGATGTATTTAAGAAATAATTAGTAAAAAACTTTGATCTTCTAACAATCAAATATAAGTTAATTTCAGTTTATGGAATTGGCTAATGAAGAATGGCTTTGTTGAATAGCATGTAAATGCATTGGTAACATCAGAAAGTATATATAAACATTATTAGCATCTGTATGTTTATGGTTTGTCAATGAGTTAGTTCAACTTCTAATAGTTTTCAGATTGGATAAAGGTTATTTTCAGTTTTTAAAAGAAAGAAAAACATACAAGTAAAAGCAAGAAGCTTGACGTACTTACTCTTTAAGAACTCATCATACTTTTCGGCTTCAAAACCTTCATTGTTGAAATATTTGACAGTCTGGAAAAAGTTGGGGGTTGAAGAGAGTGAGGTAATTACAGGGAAAACGACAGACACAAACAATTTCAAAGATCGGATACAAGGGTTTAACCATCCAATAATTAATGGACTGAAAGCATCACAAGCAGCATGTATCAAGTAATTGATAAGCAGAAAACATCCACATAAATAAAGAACAATCTGACCTCATAATTGATGAGTGAATCAATTGCCCTTGTATTAGCATCATTATCGGCTTTATTCATGGCCTTGCGGAACTTTGTCCTCCACTGGGAATAGCAAGGAAAGGTTTGAAGAGAAAATGTTGCTCAGGAAAAGAACTACTGTTGATCTATATATATATATATATATATATATATATATACATATATATAAATGTATGTATGAATGTATGTTCACATGTATACTCTGTGTTATACTCTGTGTTGCATGCAACAATATGCCTAAAAATAGCAATGCAGATGAATCAACATTAACATCTGTAAAATAAGTTGGTTTCTGAATACAAGTATTGATTGCAGGAACCTTACCCATTGGATAACTTATAAGAATTGCCTATAATTTGTAAGAATTGGCTGAATATATAATACCTGTGTCACAGACAACGTGAACATAACATATGCAGCAACAGAAAGAGAGGTGATCCATGCAAAAGGTGCTCCAAATTTGTATGCCAGTATGCCGGACACCATAGATATCTGATAAAAAAGCATTTACATAATTGACTTCAAGATGTTATGGAATGAGAAGAACAACTACATTGCTACAGCAGCATAACTTGAAAAGTTATGGGAAATTGATGGATCCAAGCCAAGACTAGTAGGATTTATACTCAATTCCTCAAATTAAAAATACTGAGCACGCAAAGGGCATAGTCATACCTCTAAAACGGTTGGTACAACATTGAACACCATAGAGGAGAGTATGAAATTTATGGCACGACTACCACGATCAATAGTTCTATTCAATGCACCAGTTTCTCGACTGGGAATATAATAAGAAAATGTAAGAAGGAAGAACATAAGTAGTTTTTGAAGCAGCTCAGTTGAAGGCACAATGGGTTATTATAGAAGCATACCTAAGATGGTACCGCAGGTCCAGGTCATGCAAATGTGAAAACACCTGCAGTTGCAATATTAAAAC
Source organism: Erythroxylum suave (assembly GCA_027563595.1). Classification (NCBI taxonomy): domain Eukaryota; kingdom Viridiplantae; phylum Streptophyta; class Magnoliopsida; order Malpighiales; family Erythroxylaceae; genus Erythroxylum; species Erythroxylum suave. The sequence continues at coordinate 5,837,761 of JAOSBN010000008.1, read as the reverse complement.
TAAATAAAAAGAATGGAAATGGAACTGAGAAGAAAAAGGGAAAAAGAAAAACACAGCAGTACCTTTCTAGAAACCGATCGGATTGTTCGGAGCGCTACCTTTGAGAACACAGCAGTCCTCAATTCTAGAATAAGAACAAGAAACAACAACAACGATAACGATAACGATAACAATAATAAACATATAGCAGGCAGCAAAAGAGATTGAGTAACAAGTGAAAAGGCATAGTAATAGACCGTTGAAAGCAGAAGCAGTAGAGCGGGCAATGCCATAACCAATGAGAACTGAAGCAGGGGTAGCAAAGACAGCAATGAGAGTAGAATTGGCGGAGAGGAAGGCGGGGAGAGCAGCGGCATTGGAAGTGGCAGTAGTCAACCAATCAACAGCCAGTTTGAAGAGGAAAGGGACTTGTACATTCAACACTTTAGCTCCTACAAGAAAACCCAGGGCAGTCAAGACTCTCAATTTGAACTCCGGATTATCTTTCATCCACAAGTAAGTGGCCAACGTGCGCAGTATTTTCATATCCGCTACTTGCTGATCGGATGATGATTTTGTGACCTGCTTCGACGATTTTCCATCTGAATTGGAATTAGCAGGAGCCGAGGTGGAGAACAATAGGCGTCCATTTGAAGCCGCGCTCTGTTCAAATTTCAAGTTAGCCAAACTAGACATATAGACAAATATGCAGGAAATCCAAAAGTAGAAGACGAACCGGTCGTTGATGGTTGAAAGAAGCAGAATCGGAGAGGTAAGCATTGACAAGACCAATACTTGTTAGCTTTCTGTGAGGCTGGAAGCTTGTGGAGTTCCAGAAATTAGGAGTGAATGAAGAGTATGACCTTTTGAGCAGCAACTGAAACTCAGTGCTCACAAAGTTGCTATAACTATGGTTACTCCTACTTATAATAGGGGAAGCAAAATGGGAGGTGTAAATAGTAGGCTTCTTCCAGCGCTCGGTCCTGAGGATTGTGAGATTGCGAGCCCTAAGATACTTGGCGGCCGCCAGCGACATCTTACTGTCCAATTAAAGTAGAACAAAATCGCCTGCAGTATTCTAAGAGCTCTGTTTGCCGCCACTCATCTTATTCCTCCGAACCAGCCAATTGATTGATGGCTTCTGGGACACTTTCAATTTACGAAAACGGCAAGGAATTGAAGTGCTCTTCTCTCCGTGTTCTTTCGATTATTTTACAATTAACCCATTGGCAGGGACTAATATGGTTTCTATGCATGTAATTTTTACTACCCTCTTAAACGTTTTTACTGTTAAGGAAAGCTCGTTTATGTTTGCTTTCCCTAAGGTCCTAACAAATGGAGCGAATGACTGCCTCAAAGTTTATCTAATTTCTGTCCTGAAACAGAAGCAGGATTGGTTTTTCTTTTCCTTTTTCTTGACGTTTGGTCAATTTGGACTTTCCTTCTTTATCTTGTTTCGTTTTGGTACAAAATGCTTGTTTCTCCGCCATACAAATAAAACCCAATTGGCATTTTGTGCCTAATACCTTTCGGCTCTTTTTCTTTCTTTTATGATGTATCTATAATCTAGTCCATCTTTTTCTCTTCTTCTCTACAATTGATTTGAGTGAGAGAATGGCAAGTACCTGCTTCCAACTGCATTATAATTGTAGCAGTAACTATGGAGGAACAGCAGGCATGGCCAATTTTCAGAGAAAAAGGCGGCTGTCAGGCGGCAACACGAGACAACCAATGGTAGTTCATGAAACAAAAACATCATCGTCTGAGAAAAGAAAGAGGAGGGCAATCGTGTGTTCTAGTGGGAGAGAAATATGGGACTTCATAGGAGGAGATTTGATACTACCGGATTTGGGGCGTTGGCTGTCTGATGTTGAAGAGCACAAAGCACTTGCTATATACAGCCCACACGAGGGTGGGTACGAGGGACGTTATCTGAACAGACTCAAAAACCAGGGTTACTACTTCCTCGACCTCACTGCTCGTGGCCTTGGTGATCCGGAGACCACCCTCACCAAAGTTCATCCTGTTTGCCCCGTCTGTCTCTGTCTCTTTCCACTTTTTGGTCAATTTCTTCTATCACCATTCACTTGCATTGCTTACCACTGGCACTGAATTAACAACAACAACAACAACTATTCTATTTACTACACACGTAACGTAGCGCGCTTCAGACATTTAACTTTACGATTATGCTGCGTACCGCAGGCCCATGTAGGAAAGCAGCCCATCGCCAGGTGGTATTATCCCCCAGAAGTCGACTATAGACTTGCAGCTTTACCTCCAAATGCCAAAGGACTTATCGTCTGGATTATCGAAGCCAAGGTAACATTGCCATCTTTATAATATATGAACGTAAAATGAATGATATTTTCTGAATCATAGGTCCTCTACGTTGCAATTAATACAGGTTCTTTCAAAGGCTGAACTCCAGTTCCTTGCTCTGCTTCCTGCTCTCCGCCCTAAAGTCAGGGTCATCGCTGAATGTGGGAACTGGTAAAATTTCCCAATTTCTATTGCATATTTCAATCTTTTACTATTGCTGATTTACGGTCTCACACTTATACAATCATTCTGTGCCAGAATACTTACAATCGTGAACAAAATGTTATTTATCCAGGAGAAAGTTTGTATGGAAACCGCTCAAAGAGATCGCCGGACTAACTGCCCTGGAAGGAGCTTGACCACCACCACCACCTTACTAAAACATGAACAGCTCCAATTTCAATACATCAAGCCCTCAGCTGCAGTTTTGCAGAAGAAGCTGATGAAGTGGTTGAAAGATTATACTTAATAGTAACGCCGGTACAACTTAACTTGTGTCGTTAATGGATAATGGTGAACATGCAAATATGGTCAGTCAAGCAAAAGTTCCAAGTATTTACTATAAATTCTATTGGAAAATCACCATTCAGTTTCATAGGGCTTAGAACGGTCTGACCAAATGTCCTGCCAATTTACTTGCGCCTGCGAATTGTTTCGGTCTACAACTCTCAAGTGGCCTTCCAACAACAGCCCCAGATTGCTTTCCATTCACAATCCCAAAAAGACCAGACCACAAAGCTCTTAAAGATGAAAATGACAAAATCCCCATGCATTGTCCTAGATAAAAGAGAGAAATGATTTATTGCCAACCCATCATCAAGCCACCAGTTGGCCATGATAACCATGCATCTATGCTCATGAAGCCCAGACATATGCACATAACAAGCAGAAAGAGAGAGATGGAGTGAGAGAGAGAGAGAGAGAGAGGGAGGACTATAATTAATTTACTTGAAAACTACACAGCTGTAACAGTGAGAATCGTGTACTGCTTTTCTTTTGTTGTTGGAGTTGTGCATTCTCATATAGATTAGGATTTCCTACCTATCCTTCCACAAGAATAACATGCGAAAATTCGAAGTCAGGGACTAAACTTTGCGTTTTCCACGTCTTCTGTTGTCTAAATCAAGTAGCCTTGAGGACTGAGAAGCTGGTAATGGTGCTGAAATGCCAATGGATTCTGGAATATCAAGATTCACTCTCATTGACTGGTTTGCCATTGCATGCTTTATGTTAAGCTGAAATTGCTGAATATCAAACCTTGCCTTCTCAATCTGCTCATTACACGCAAAACAACTGTTAAGTGAAATCTAAATTTTGGATAAGGCATTATCCTTATCCCAGTAATAAAATGTGTGTGATATAACCTCACCAGTTCAATGTGATGAATTGATGAATGTGCATCAGCTAGTTTTTTCTGCAATTCATCCAACTTCTTTTTCCTGTAATCCTCGTTCTCCATTTCATTTCCAATCTCGCCGAGTCCTTGATACAAAGCTGGAGACGGAACAACAGTAAAATCAAAACAGATTGCCAATAATCCAAGGTAAACCATGAAGTGAAAAGCAACCCAAAATGCATCAAATGAACACATAATGATGACCAAAGAAGTGTAGGAGACTGCCTATGATGCCAAACATCAACCTATTGATAATAACTATATTTTTTATATAATAATATTACTTACTAAACAAAAATCAGACATCTGGCACCCACAATTTTGTAATTTGATCAGTTAAAAGTTTGAACCGAAGCTTCAGGAACTGCTAACCAATTACAAGCAGGAGAAAAAGTTCTTTTAATTGTATCTCTAAAGTGTCAAGTTAGAAATTTCAAAATGTTGTCTTAAAATGTGACAAATAGACCAAGCTTCAATTCCGGCTAAATGTAATGCAACCAGAATCCCTTTTTGCACTTTTTTTTTGTCTAAAACTTTTAAATCTTTGAAGGTAAACGGTAGATAGACCTTGAAATTGTTATACAAAAGCTGCCTTCCTCAAACAAGTTAGTAAGAAAAATCACATATCAGATGAAATCAATCTAAAAGTGGTCATCGGTCGCCATTCTATGGTATACATTATAGAAGAGTCAACATGATGGTGCATTCATGTTACGTATATGCTCATTCTACATAACACACAGAAACACTGAGAACCTGTGTACTTGTAGGCTACATCATAAAACTTTATCTCTTAAAAGCTAAATAAACTTATCAGTAAAAAAGCAGTTCATGGAGGGAACAATACTTGTCAGAACAGATAGCACCCATATCTGAGTTGGGATATCATAGAGCTTTTTGGCCAAAGTCAGAGAAGATCTCAATATCTCTCTAGCTTGTACGGTATCATGCAAGGCAAGTGCCAAGTGCCCAAGGATGGTCAGATATTGTGAAATTAGTTGAAGATTGCCCATGCTATTATGTGCAATTTGTAAACCTTTGGCCAGTCCAGCCCTGCAGAAAATTTATTATTTTAGCACAAACGAAGATAGGTAGAGAGGTCCAAGAAGAATTAGGGTACAGTGCCACAATGTTTGACAAAGCATTAGTAGACTTTAAATCTGAGCAAAAGCAAATAAACTGAACATGAAGAGGAAGAAAGACAACTCATATGAACTGAAAATAGAAACAGAGGGAGTAGTGGAGGAGCTATCCTGGATTAAAATCCATTTGATCTTCATAGAGCCTTTGACCAATTGTCCACTTATTCTGCTACTATTCTGTTTTATCGCTTTGTATCTACCAAATCAATTGACAATTCAGGCTTTAGGGCGTCATGTCCCAAATTAAATTCATTTTATTCTTAATGGACCACACACATATAATTCGTTCCACAGAAAATGTTTACATGGCAGACTTGAGGGCTTAAAATTCAAATGCCAGACAAATAGAAACATAACCATATCATACACATGTAGTACGTGTGCGTAAATTGTAACTGCATGTGAATACTAGTGCCCATACATGAGATAAGCACATATGACCAGAAGGATCAGAAATACACAGGAATAGGTGAAGAACACAACCATAGGACATGGGAACGCATCAGGTTAGTTTACATCCATTTTGAACAGAAGTCAACACATTCATAAAATTTGAGTTGGGATCACCTTGCTTCTTCATAATCATCCTGTCTCATCAATAAGAGACCATAAGCAAAAAGGACACTTGCATGCTCTCGAACTCCAACAAAACTGTCCTTCATTCTATAAACTGGCCCAATCAAATCAAGAGCCTGCAAGGAGGGAATTTAACAAAACCGCAAACATTGAAGAAGTTAACGTTAATCTAAAACTAGGTTGCAATCATCAACAGAAGCACTGAACCTGTGATGACGATTCAGCATCACCAATGCAGAAGTATGAAACAGCTGCATAAATTTGGCACATTGCTTGCATGGATTTGGTCTCTGTTAGCTGAACACATAGCACAACTAAGAAAATTACTGAGAAAAAAATGTTTATTAACCAGAATGAGCACTTCTCTGCTAGCAGCACATAGATTATACTGATTGTTAATGTTGGCTAAATACAATACAAGTTTCAGCATGTCCTCTCCTAAGCTCTACACATCAAATTTAGCATAACTCTCTGGATATGCAAAACCTGTAGTAACCAAACAGTACAAACTAAAAGTATACCTTTGCCGCTTCAATGTAATGAAAAGCTGCTTCACTATAACAACCAACAGAATGAGCATATTGTCCCCTAAGCATCTGAATGATACTCTCACAGGCCTGTAAGATTGTTGGAAAGCGAACAAACCAATCTCTCATTTGCACCAATGCCTGATAAGAACAAGCTCGTGACTAGCATTCTCATCCCATCAAAATGAAGAATAATTGAAGTGCTTCATAGAAGATAAGAGACTTAACAATCTTGGTGCATAAGTGGTTGGACATTGTTATGGAATTTGAGAGCTTTAAAAAGTGAGAAACTTAAAAATGATTTTGGAAGATAATCTAACTACAGGTACGTCTATGTCCACTACTCAAACTTAAGCCTAAGTCAAGGATTGTAAAAGCCGTCTTCTTACTTAATCAGTAAATTAGTTGCATCAGTCACTCTTTTATCACAACGAGCAGCCCAATATACAATGTTAATAGAGAAAAAGATATTCCTATCTTTTACCTAACAATAACCATACCAACAAAAAATGAATCGCTACCGTTGATTTGACCATAACCATACCAATATTGCCAGGTTGAGTTAATTATTTAACCACTATGAATTCCCAAGAGCTGAAATAATATCCAAATGAAAACGTAGACAACCAGGAAATCCTGATAAAAAGAGTTCCTTTCTCTTAAACTCCGTGGGTCCCATCCCTTCATTTCCTCCTTGTATTAAGACCAAAGTTGAGGAAATGAATAATGTAAAATAAAAGCAATGAAGGTGAAGGACTGCACCCACCTCTTGTGCTTCAAGAAATTCAGACCGTGTAAGCTCCACAGCCACTTTGTTCTCAAGGAACTGCATCAATAGCATTAAATATACGCCAGCCATCCAGATGGCAGAATGCTGCAAATCGACTTCTGTTTAATATGAAGTTACAGACAACAAGCATAAGCAACATAAACACTGAAAATTGAGTTGTTGAACTCAGCATGAAGAAGGGTCAAAAAGGGTAAAAGAAGAAGGAGAAACCAACCTCGAACACCATCTGTTATTCCAAGCTTCAAGAGCTCTCCTGCAAGAAATTAAGCATTATGTTGAGATAATGCAGATAATGCTCAGTTGGGAATATGTTAAACAATCTAAATCAAAGTCCCCCTTGCCGGCCGCTACATCTATGAGAACTATACTTCAAAGTCGCAACATAAATATTAGATCAAGTCACAGCCAAAGAACGGCTTCCTGAGGGCAGCTACAAACAAGAAAACGGTTGAAAACTACCTTAGTGGTAGTACGGAAAAACAAACCTTGAATAGTCTGCATTCCAGATTGTATCCGCTTAGCACACTCCTTAAAAAGTCCTCTTGGACGACCAAATATAACAACCATAAGATCAACCAGAGCATAAACAGCGCTTTTTGGTAACCACTCCCCATCGAGAGGAGTAGGAGCCAAGACGAGCTTATCTTGCCATGCCCGCCTCACATTTCCAAAATAAGCAGGTTCAAGAGACTGCTCACAAGATGAACTCATAACTCTAGAGATTTTGGAAAGATGATTCTCAATTTGAGCATGCTTCGCTGAAAGCAGCGACCTTTCTCTGTTTGGTAAGTCAGGCCTAGAAAGACTTTGGTTAAGGGCGTCAAGTTCATTGGTCAGACCTTGTATTTCCCTCATTCTCTGCGAGTCAGCCTTCATAGCAGCATCCAATTTGTCAACATGTTGAGTGGCATTCTTATAATCACAGATGCGAAGTTGATAGAATATATGGAGGAGCTCGTAGTAAAAGAACAAACCAAGGCATTGTTCTCTCTGCTCAGGGGGAAAAAAAAAAGGGTGAATGACATTGGACAGGTGTAGTATATTTTGAAAAAGGAAAATGGAGATAGATATACTTTTTCAGGCCCCAATAACTCCCAGAGCTCATCACATCTGCGAAGAGCAATTTGAACCAAATTGTCATCATACCATTGCATGAGGTGAACATGCAGTACAGAAGTTGCAAAGAACATCTGAAAAAGAAATATTTGGTGAATCAAAGAGCGGCTTACAGCAAAAACAGGACTATTGAAAAAACTGAAAATATGGGGAACAGAAAAAACAAGTACCTGTAGCTCTAGATAACAAAGTTGAGCAGCAGAAACATAACCAGATTCCAAAGCAGTGATAGCAGACTGATAATCACCCTCAATAATCAAAGCATTCGCGAGCTGGGAATTGAAGTTGCAAGACCACAAGTTAACGGAGTGGGAAGGAGGAGAAGAAGCAGCGAGATGGAGTGCCTTAAATAGAATGTTCTTCTGAGGAGGAATGGCTCCGACCAGATGATAGCACTGACTCAACAAGCTGAAAGTGCGACACTTCAAGTCGAAGCAAGAGGGAATGGAGTTAAGGAGGAGTTGGGAGCGCTCCAAGTGGGACTTCGCCTCGCTCACGTTATTGGAGTGCTTGAGGAGTAGGCAGGAGATTCGAAGCCGCGTCTTGACCTCTATGATTGGCAAGAAGGAGACGTCGCTTTGGCAGATGGCTTCAAGACACTTCACCGCTTTCCCTATCTCCCCTCTCTTCTCTTGCTCCTCCGCCAATCCCCACAGTCCCTCCGCCACCAATTCCATTCTTCTTGCGACTTGCTTACTCAATTTTCCATCTCCATCCCCAATTTACCCAAACAAAAACTCTTGAAGAATTAAGCAGCCTCGCGGTCTCCACCAGTCAACAACTCCGACTTGACGCAAATTCTTGCGGTTTTCAATTAATCAGATCTATTTCTATCTCGTAATTCAGTAATTCCTTACAAGTCCATCGTTGAAATTTTTTTCGTAATTTTACATGTTATTGGTACAGAAATCGATTTGATCTTATAATACGATAAACAAAGTAATTCTAATTATTATTTTCGATTATGAACAATCGCTTCTTTATAAATTTTGAACTGGAGCCGTGGGTTGAAAAATGAGTACGAACGGTTATTTGGGTTTACAAGAAGGCCCAAACCGCCAAACAGTCTACATTGGTTGGTTAGATACTTTGAGTCAGTCACTTTCGCTTACCGGAATTCATGGGTTCGTGATTCAGGAACACCGCTTCTTTTCCTAACTCGCGTCTTTTGAATAGTTCCCTCTCATATCATCTCATGAAACAAAAGTTCTGATTATTCTTGTTTTGTTTCTTTTTCCTCTCATCACTACCCAACAAAAAGAGAGAATCGTATTTTTTTCTTTTGTATACTAATGAAATAAATTGTGAAGAGTATTGGAATACGTAGAAGTAGGTCGCCAAGATCATCCATCATTATAACAAATGGACGAAGCAGTGGATGGAATAGAGGCAGAATTAGTAAAAGAGATAGAGAATGACAAAGATTCATCAACCTTTTCCTCTGATTCCGAGATCGAGGCCAGGCAGTCTTCCGTTACCTTTGGTTCCAACAAGAACCGGCTCTTCGGTCGCCAAAGGCCTCTTCATTTGGTTCTTGGTGCTGGTTTAGGTATGCACTGTACGAAATCTATCATCAGCACTATATATATATTAGAATCGATTATAAAACATCAATTAATTTGAAATTGCATCATTATCAGTTGCAGACGTAATACTGTGGAGAAACAAGCACCTATCAGGATGCATATTCGGAGGAGTGAGCGTGATATGGATTCTGTTCGAGTGCTTTGATTATCACTTCCTCACATTCGTTTCCCACTCTCTTATTTTCATACTGTCCACGCTTTTCCTTTGGTCTCATTTGTCCTCCTTCATCAACGTGTATTGTCTCTCGTATCTTCTTGGCTCTTGTGTTTGTTGATATGTGGTGTGGCTAGTAACCAACATAATTTGGTTTGCAATTGCAACAGTTCTCCTCCAGAACTCCCGGAGATTACGGTACCGGAACAAGTTTTAGTTACAATCCTTCTTGTGCTAAGGGATTATACGAACCAGGCTCTTGCTACCTTAAGGGGCGCGGTTTATGGCCAGGACTTGAAGATGTTTATCTTGGTATGTCGCTATATCACACATCCTTGCCGAAGCCAAACTGTTGTGTTTGATTATTCTGATAACGAGATCATCCGATTTCTTACTCTGCAGGTGATTCTGGGCCTGTGGGTTATCTCTGTTGTAGGTGGTTGGTTCAGCTTTCTGACTCTCTTTTATTTAGGTAATTTTATTATATCATATGAAAAAATTAGCTATTGCCTTCCCAAATTGCAAAAGACCATGACATAATCGTTGATTCAGTATTTGCGATGGTGATGACTCTGCCGATGCTATACGAGAAGCACGAGGACGTTGCAGACAGCTACGGAGAGAAAGCTTGGATTGAAATTAAGAAACATTATGCGGTGATCGACAAACAGTTTCTCCACAAAGTTCCCATGTTGTCTTCTCATCACTGTAAGCAGCATTGAAGCAGAAATATGATGCTCATGCTTGTTTTGTCATGGAGTTAACTTAGTCCTCTGGTATGTTCCCGGTGGGAATACTAATTAGTTCGTGCTAAAAGATTTCTATCTTCATACAAAACCATTTCTTCAAATTTATTAGGATCTTTTTTCACATGCTTTTCATTTCCAAAGCCGTTCTCTAGGATTTCAAGCTAATTGAGTACATTTCAAGGTTAAAATTGCCTTAATATTTCACAAAGTTGCATGCCGATCACACCAGCTTAAGAAACAAGCGTACCAACCGTGTCTGCTAAGACGTCAAATCTTCTTCTCCGGATAATTTATTTCAAATTCTGATTTATTAAATCTGGTTTACATATTTATATAAGATTCGTATCAATGTGAAAATATGATTTAATGAAATATTATAAAAACATTATAATCGAAACAAGACATCTTATTCTCTATTTTATAGGATTAGAGGCTAATGTTTTTCCAACGGAGATTTTCGTAACTATCTGACAAGCTAAGAAATTAAAGTTTAAAGTAATAAGGATAGTTTATTATACTAAATTTTATTTTATAATTTTCAATATAATTTATAATTTCACTATATATATTTTTATAATTTAAGATAATAATATTTGGAAAAATCGGGTAAGATTATAAAAGACATTTTTATCTTTTATTTCATTAATTATTTTTCATCCAAAAAAAGTATTACTTGTAATTTTCTTCACAATTTTATTTTAATTCTACAAAAAGTTAATATAATAACTGCATAAAATTTCTCACCTTACAAGAGTTAAAGAAGGGCCATAATGTAAATTACACCCTAAATTTCATGGTCATTATGTAATTAAATTACTCTAGATCGAATATACATAAGAACTAACCTAATAATCAAGTGAGACACCCACATCACTCAACCGATCACTTATTTCATTTTTTCTGTCTTAAACCTATTCAACTCATCTCATCCACGTATTTATATGTTTTAATTATGTACCAACTCATTTTATCAGCATATTTGTATGAATCCTACGTAAACATATGAATAAGATGGGTTAAAACGAGGTTGAAACAGAAAAACTGAAAGAAGCTATTTCATTTGGACTCAACCACCCTAAAGTATGACAACACAAATTTTAAACCAAAAAAGGGAAAGAAAAAAACAGTCATTCTCAGGTTAAAAGTTAACTGAAACAAAATAAATATAATTATTCTGAAAATAAACTAAAATAGAAGAGGAGAATACTAAAACTAGAAAAGCAAGGAAAATGGCAAAGCAACTAGTACTGCAGCCTCCTCTTGTTCTCCGTCTCAGGGCAACCAAGTCTAAGTTTTCCTCTGTAACTTACTTCAGATCCATCTTCACCTCGACCACCTCCAAGGTAGCTGACATCCATCATCTTCATCATTAACATAATCACATATCCTTTCCGTTCCGTTTTAATAGGAGAAAAGGACTTTGATTTTCAGATGTCCATGGAGAAGGAGGAGAGCAATCACTATACGTTCGGCCCTTATAAAATTGACCCAAAGGAAGTCTTTTATTCCACCGCTTTTTCCTATGCCATGGTCAACCTCCGTCCCCTTCTTCCTGGTAACTCCCTCTCTCGCTTCGCCTGCTCTTTCCCTTTTTCTTCCTCTCCGTCTTCCCCTCTCTCTCTCTCTCCCTCTCTCTCTCTCTCTCTCTCTCCCTCTCTCTTGTTTTGCCTCTATTTTGTAATTACATTTCTATTTGCTAATCCTATTTTACTTGTTCTTCATTTGCAGGTCATATCCTTTTCCAATCAAATTAGTTAAGTTTGTTTTATGCTTCCTTTTCTTTATGAGTGGAATCCCGACCAGTTAAACATGAAATATTCTTATTGCGTCTGAAAAATAAGGATTAGATTTTATGTTGGTTTGTTGTTTGTGACGACATTTTTGGAC
>JAOSBN010000008.1:5787108-5824611 GCA_027563595.1 Erythroxylum suave | reverse complement strand
TTGATTTGCTTGACTTTATGCACATGTCCTTGTTTGTCCAAGGCGTGAAGTGAAACGATTTGTTGATCTTACTGCTCCTGAGACGAGTGATTTATGGCTCACAGCACAGAAGGTTGGCAGTCGGCTTGAGTCCTTCCACAAAGCAACATCAATCACATTTGCAATCCAAGTAAACTGGTTTTATCGAACTACTTTTATTTAGTTAAATTTTGTTTTTATTTTTTGCTCTTAAAATTTTCTGTGACATTATTCCACTTGTGCCACTGTATCAGATATAGAATCTACTAACATCTTTTGCTCAACATCATTCCCCTTTCCATTTGCAACTCTTCTTACTGTTAGACATCCTGTTTCATTTCATTCTTTCGGTGTTTGGCTATGATATGCATTTTTTAAACTTTCTATTCTTATTATCATTTTCTGGTTTATTTGAGTCATTGTCCTCCTTTACTTACTGAAATTGAAGTTTTAAACTGTTACATCAAATACTTAGCAAAATAGCGATTACAGGATTGATTTTTCTTTTTTTACATGACTTGTTCAGAACTGTTCTTTACTGGTGTCCACAGTGGACTGGAAATCGTAACTGTCTTTGTAAATGCATACAGTCAGCTTTCTTCCATCTTCATTTCCAATTGTGGTCAAAACAATGTTTTCAGTAATTTCATGATTTTTTTTTCAAATTTAATGGGTGTGCCTTGAATGCAACTTGCAATAGAAATGACTGCATAGCTGTGAAGAAAGTTTTTTCAATTGTTTTTAAGGTTTCCAGTTATGAAAATGAAATCCAAAAACTGCTTTTCCTTTTATGTAAAAGAAAATTATGGAAACTGGACCAGTTTTTCCACAACCGACCAGGCATGCGTTTATCCAATAGTGGTTTTTATTCTGGTTTGGTGCTAAATCCAGGCACCTTTTGAAGGTGCATTTTATTCCACCGGCTACATAAACTGAAATTTCCTTTCTTTTCCAATTTGGAGATGCATGGCTCTTTATACTCTTAAAATATTAATAGGAGGCACCTTATCTAATATGAGGACGGAACCACATTATTCTTAGTTCCTTGTTTCCTTTTTTTGCCTTTTGGAAAAACCTGGAATGGGCATTCCTATAGATATAAGCTACTACACAGCAAATGATATTGATGCATCTGTTGTTTCTTGAAAGAAAGAAACAGCTGAAGATCTAATTGATGTTTTAGGATGGGCCTCAGGCTGGACAGACAGTAGCTCATGTTCATATCCATATCCTCCCGAGGAAAGGTGGTGACTTTGAGAGGAACGATGAGATTTATGATGCAGTAAGTATGACAAAATTTCATCTCATTGATTGCTATTCATTAATCTTTTTGCTTAGGCATTGAATTAAATAATATTGATCCTGTTATCAGATAGATGAGAAGGAGAAGGAATTAAAGCAGAAGCTTGATTTGGACAAAGAGCGGAAGGACAGGAGTGTCGAGGAGATGGCTCACGAGGCAGATGACTATAGATCACTTTTCTTGTAGGTTTAAATAATACTGGAAGACGCCTGTTCAACATATTCTCGACAGTACTAAGATTCAACCTTCTATCTTGTGTGAACAGCCATTTTAAGTTTGGGGTTACGGACAGTGAAAACAGAGGCTTTGTTCATACTGGGATGTTAGAATTATTCTTTTTGTTATCATTATTAGTTGTTAAAGCAAAATTACATTATTTTAAAGAAGTGGAAAAAGATGGAAGATCATCTGGAGATCATGTAGTGATCATAATGATATGCGCATGCCTGTTTTTGTCATGATGTTAGTTTAGTCCTCTGCAATGTTTTCAATGGGCGTATTAATTAGTTGGTTCTAAAAGATTCCCAAGTTAAGACAAAACCTCTTCTTCAAATTTATTAGGATCTTCTTTCACATGCTGTTCATTTTCAATGCCATCCTCCGGGATTTCAAGTTCGAAAGCTAATTGGGTGAATCTCAGCGTTCTCGTCAAGTTCACATAGTTGCATGCGGATGACACCAGCTAAAGAAGAGGCGAATTATGCTTATCAAATTTTTTGATTCAGTTATTCTAATCTTGTTATATTAAATTTCATCCACATATATACATATATATATATATATATATATATGTATGTAAAGTTTACATAAATATATAGATAAAATTTAATAAAACATGATAGAAATATTATAATCAAAATAGAAGATTTGATCCAAAATTATGTTTTCACTTTTGATTACACTAATTCATATTCTGAGAAGGTGATATAACTTTTCAAGCCACTCAAATTATAGTGTCGGAGGCTAATGATACCTCTATAGAGATTTAAAAATTCAATAAAGAACAATTTTTACATTTTTATTTTTACAAATTTAAGAATTTAATTTATATTGATAATATTAACTATAATAATTGATTATTATTTATGTTTGTAACAATTAAAAAAATTTATTCCTAATTAATTTTTATATTGAATAATATTATAAATAATATATACATTAAAATTTTTAAATAAAATATTACTTACACTTATGATATCGTTTAATTACTTGTTCACAAAAAAAAAATTTACATTTAAAATATATTTGGAGTTGTCGATAAAATATCATCTACAAAAAAGTTTTAATATCAAGTCAAGATCATCACATGCATAAATTTCTTTAAATTTCATTACCCCATGAATTAATATATCTAAGACAACCACCCTAAAATATAAAATATATAAGACTAACCTAAAATTTACAAATACATACTTAAACCAAAAAAGACAAAAAAAGATTCAAAAAACAAAAGTCATTATCGGGTTAAAGTTGAATATAATTATTCTGAAAATAAAGTAAAACAGAAAATGATAAAATTAAAATTAGAAAAGCAAATAAAATGGCTATTGGCTAAGCAACTAGTACTGCAGCCTCCTCTTGTTCTCATCCTGACGGCAACCAAGTCAAAGTTTTCCTCAGGGACTTGCTTCAGATCCATCTTCACCTCCAAGGTAGCAAAAATCCATCATCTTCATCTTTATCCTTTCCGTTACATTTTAATAGGAGAAAAGGACTTCGATTTTTCAGATGTCCATGGAGAAGCAGGAAGAGAATCACTACTATATGTTCGGGCCTCATAAAATTGACGCGAAGGGAGTCTTTTATACCACCGCTTTTTCCTACGCCATGGTCAACCTCCGTCCCGTGCGTCCTGGTAACTCCTTCTCTCGCTTCAACTACGCTTTCCCTTCTTCTCTCTCTCGCTCTCTCTCTGTTGTTTTGCCTTTTATTTTGTAATTGCATTTACATCTGCTGATCATTTTGTACTTCTTTTTGCTTTGCAGGTCATATCCTTTTCCAATCACGTTAGTTAAGTTTGTTTTATTCTTCCTTTTTTTTTACGAGTGGAATTCCGACCGGTTAAAATTGAAATATTCTTATTTCGTCCCCAGAATAAGGATTATGAGAAATTTTTTATCTTATTTTATGCTTAATTAATTAAAATATTTTACATTTTATGAATGACTAACCAAAAAATTTTAAATGATTTGTAAAACCATTAATATTAAAATAATTATGAATGATTTTTATAATAATAATAATAATAAAAGTACAAATAAAATAAATTCAAATAGTTATTAAAGAAATTAATATAAAATATCAAAATATGTAATTTTGATAATAATATTTTGATAATGACTCATAATATCTTGATAATATTTTAATAATAACTTAAAAATATTCTACTAATATATTTCATCGCTTATTCTCCTAACAAGTTCAGGAATAATTATAGTTTTAACCATTCCTATTTTATCTTTTCCTGCATTCTCATTCACAACTCTTACTGAACAAGACCGAAGAGCAAAGCAAGTAACAGTCTTTGGCAATGTTACAATTCTGAATATATTACATTACTAGTTCAAATAATCGAGCACTTTAAACACAACTTAATTATATGGGCAGAAGATCTAATGCACATGCTTTACTGGATGAATGCAATTGCAGAAGAAGATGACTAGGTATTTAATTTGTTGCATAATTTTTCGTCAGATGTTTTGATGCCCTTAGATACCAGCATTGAGATCAGTTCAGTGTATTGAAGGACATCACAAACTTTGCACTGTACAGAATAATTTGATTTGCTTGACTTTATGAACATGTACTTGTTATTCCAAGGCGTGAAGTGAAACGATTTGTTGATCTCACCGCTCCTGAGACGACAGATTTATGGCTCACAGCGCAGAAGGTTGGCCGCTAGCTCGAGTCCTTCCACAAGGCAACATCTCTCACATTTACAATCCAGGTAGACTGGTTTCATCGAACTACTTTTGTTTAGTTAAATTCTTTGTTTTTTCTTCTTCTTAAAATTTGCAGTGACATTATTCCACTATGTGTAGATCTATCTACTCACATCTTTTGCTCCACATCCTTTCATGGCACGTTATACTCTTAAACTGCTAACAGGAGGCACCTTAATCTAATTTGAGGACTAAACCACATTATTCTTAGTTCCTTGTTTCATTTGCTTTGGCCTTTTGGCAAAACTTGGGATGGGCATTCCTGTAGATATAAGCTACTGCGGTGAATGATATTGTTGCATCCCTTATTTCTGGAAAGGAAGTAACAGCTGGAGATCTTATTGATGTTTAGGATGGGCCTCAGTGTGGACAGACAGTAGCTCATGTTCATATCCATATACTCCCGAGGAAAGTTGGTGACTTTGAGAGGAGCGATAGCATTTATGATGCAGTAAGTATGACAAAATTTCATCTCATTGGTTGCTATTCATCAATCATTTTGCCTAGGCATTGGATTAAATAATATTGATCCTGTCATCAGATAGATGAGAAGGAGAAGGAATTAAAGCAGAAGCTTGATTTGGACAAGGAACGGAAGGATAGGAGTCTCGAGGAGATGGCTCAAGAGGCAGCTGAATATAGGTCACTTTTCTTGTAGGTTTAGAATAATACTGGATGACTCCTGTTCAACATATTCTCGACAGTACTAAGACTCCACTCAACCTTCTATTTTATGTGATGTGACATATTTAAGTTTGGGGCTACGGACGGTGAAAACAGAGGCTTTCTTCATACTGGAACGCTAGAAGTATTCTTTTTGCTATCATTATTAGTTGGATTATTTTAAACTAGCAGAAAAATATGGAAGATATAATAGCGAGAGAGTTTTAGGAACGTTAAAATTGGCCTGACCTGATTTTTTTGGCTTTGATTAATCAAGTGACAGGTTGAGCGGCCGTTATTTTCAAAATAATGTCATTTGATAATAATAGTATGGTCAGCTCGTGACCTATCGGGTCCAACTTATAGTTGGGCTGGGCCTCAAATAGACCCATCGTAGCCCATCTGACTATAGGCTAATAAGGGTATAGTCGGATCCATTAACATCTCCAGCTGGGCCGAACTTACGGTTAAGAACTTAAAAATTTGAGTCTAGATATACTAGTTCAACTAAATTCATTTGTAAGGAAAATCTTCTGATGTATACGCTTTCTTAATCTTCAAAAACAAAATATTACATGTGTACGAATAGAGAAAAAGGAACGGTATACGATGATTGGAATAGACAATTAGATATAGGTATCTTTGACGAACTACTCATTATATTACTTGTTAGCTGATTCTATCAGTTGTTGGTTGATAGTTGATTATGTCAAGTAATCAGATCAGTAAATTGTATTAACTATTTTTTAGAGATATTTGATAAAATTAACTGTTTAGTATTAGTTATTTATGTGTAAAATAACACGAGGACATGACTTTAAAAAGTTTTTAAGATCAAACCTATCAGCTCATACAAAATGGGCTCGTCTTATTTTACTCTAGTATAGGCAGGTGAACTCACATACGTAAAATCCTTTTCTAATTATATCCAACTTATGTTATTAAATTTTATTTATATATTTATATAAGACTTACATAAATATGTGAATGATATTTAATAAAATATGATGAGAACATCATAATTGAAATAGAAAATCTAATTCTGAATTCAGAGAAATACAACATTAGTGCAGCAATTTCCAACCTATTAAGATTAAAAGTTTTTGTTGTGAAACTTTAATTTATTCGTAGAATCTCATTTAAGGAGTTTTTATTATAAATTATAAAAATCTTAAACTTTTAACTTTTTTATTTCAATTCTTAATTTTCTGGTTAAATTTATTTTAATAAGTTCATTAATTTATTTTTATTTAATAACTTTAATTGGATTTTAAAAATTTTAATATTTCTTTAAATTTATTCGATGCACATAGATATATCAAATTATGTCCATATTTTTGAAATAAGGTTAGATCTTCCATGAAATTAAGAGTGTCGGGATCAGTAATAGAGGCATTCCCACCACATGACTAGAAAGTTGTCAAATTAGTGGTTAAAAAACTCACCGACCGATGGGTGAAGGCCATGTTGAAAAGTGGTAGGAAGCAGACACCTTGAGAAAGCACAATATAAGCTGTTCTACAATAGTTGATATTTGGAAATGAAAGGTACTTATGTTATTTGTTCAATCAGTTGAAGTAAAACGCTACTCTTCGAGTTTTTTTTAAAATCAGTTGATTAGATTTAATCAACTAATCCAATCAATTAATTACCGAACATTAAAATAACTGATCAACAAAGTCAGTAAGCTAAATTTATTCAATTAGTTGTTTTTTTAACTACTCAGCTATCAACCAAACATATCCTGGACTCAAAGGAAAAAGAAGACAGAAAAGCGAACTGTTCAAGTAAGTGAAATTTGGTCATGGGCCTATGTTTGAGAGGGTTGGGTCCAAAACTCTATCATCAATACGACTAGTCGTAAGGGAATAAAAGAGCGGGAAAGGGGCTCGTACCTTGTAGTGCGGAGAAACTGGGCGCTTAAAAGTTAAAACGTAAAGGGAGAAGCAAGAGCTTTGTTTGAGGAAAAGGGAGAACCAAAATGGAGTCTATCCTCAAGGTGCCTTTCGGTTTCACTTATCTTTGTCTGTTTAATTCATTAGTAAAACGAAGAAAGATGTAAGTTGATGTTTATATGTTTTTGAAGATGAAGGCGATCAATTGTAAATGTTGCCATTAACTTCTTTTTTTTTCAATCATATGATTATTGGTTAGAAATACTATGGGTATACAGAATTCAGAGAGTATCAGAAAGAAGTCATCCAAAAGATTGTTGAAAAGAGAGACAGTTTGGTGGTTATGGCTACTGGCAGTGGCAAGTCTTTGTGGTAATTCTACTTTTCTTTTTGTTTTTGTCCTATTCTTCTAAATTGAGAGGCAGCTTATCGTCTTCCTTAATAACGCAACTTATCGTTTTGTAATTTATCATTGTCTTTCAATAGTTACCAGGTTCCTCCGTTACTCTTGGGAAAGACTGGTATTGTCATCAGCCCCCTCATCTCTTTGATGCAAGATCAGGTTTTCCTTTTTATTTCTCTTTCTTTTTGTTTATTGATTTTAACACTAGTAAGTACGATTATTACCACTTCGTGTGATTTCTAATGCTTATCTTCTCTATTGAACAAAGAGTTACTGCTAAAAATGCTTAATTCATCTATCTATAGGTTATGAGCTTGAAACAAAGGGGCATTAGAGCCGAATATCTAGCCAGTTCTAATGCTGATCATTCTGTTTACACAAAAGCTACGAGTGGTGATTATCATTTGTTATATATGACTCCTGAAAAGGCATGCTCCATTCATATCAGGTACTGAAGAAAAAGACAACATAAACTTCATATTTCCAAGCTCATGCAAGCTGTTATAGCATGCATTTTCTGATATTCATATGTTGTTCCCTTACTGTTTATTTTCATTCATCTCAGTCATTGTACTTCTTGTTCTCCAATGGCCTAGCTATTTCTAACGTTACCTAGTACTTTAGCGATGGAAGAAGCATATGTTTGTCGAGGTGCCATGAGATAATGGATGTATTTTGCTTTTTATGTTTTACTGGTATCTGTGAATGAAATGGATGGCATGAAACTTATTCTCCAATTTTCTTCACCCCTTCATCAAACTGATGCAATGTTCTTATTACTTTCTTTTCCAATTTCTGTAGCTTCTGGTCAAAATTGCTTGAGTTGGGAATTTGTCTTGTTGCTGTTGATGAGGCACATTGCATATCTGAGTGGGGCCACGATTTCAGGTTCAGGGGTCCCTTACTATTGGTGTCTTGATTCCTTTGGGTTTGTTGTCGTTGTGTTTTTTTCTTCTTCTGTTCTCATAGATTTTGATGGTTCCAAACTGGGATAAGATCACCTACTACATGACAAAACTGAACGAGGAATAAATACTTTTCCATAATAGCACTGAAACATTGAGAACAAGAAAAAGAAATGCTTAAGCATAGACTATAATTATTATGATGGATGATTTTTGAAGTATGACCCGAAGTAATAAGATTTTGATGGCATCCTTATATATGTTGTCAATCATGAGGTTTTCTTGCTTTATACTCTATGTTGGTTTTCATTCTTATCTTCTGATGAACTTATTTTGTTTGTTCCAGGGTAGAATATAAGCAGTTAGACCAGTTACGAGGCATTCTCTTGGATGTTCCATTTGTTGGCTTGACCGCAACTGCTACTGAAAGGTATGCTTTCTTTTGTATTATTGTAAGTAACCAAGATTAACAACTGCTAGTCATTATTTTTGTTCAACTTTGTTTGAAAACAATACATTTTGATTAGTAGTTGAATTTCCTGCTAACTGAACTGGTGATACCCCCTACAGCTACACTCGGCTGGCTTTAATATGGATGTTGTATAGCTGGGTAAAACATTGGGCAAATAGGAGTAATAAAATTAGTTATGTGTATTCTTAGATTCTACGTTGTATTTAACTTGTTGATTGGACATGAAAATCCTGTGTTTTATTTTCATATACACATACTCCATACGAAATTTTGGTCCATTATGATTTACAATCATAGCAATGAAAGTTCTAAAGGAAACTGGAAAATGGCTACCAGCTATATGCTTTATTATTCAATCGCAGTATTGATGTATATTTTCTTTGGTTTGCTTGCATGGTTGAGAGCAATGCCACTGGTAATGCATTATCTACTGCTTTATATTAATTTTGTCCTTCTTGTCAAAATGTGCTGCTACTTTGTTTTATTGTTCTAGTTGATCTCATTTATACTTGTTTATAGTGCTCCTTAAAATTTCTTAGTGAATCATGGGTGCATATTTTTAATGACAGACACACACTTACATGTATCAGTGACTTTTTAAAAGTGAAGATTGATTTGAATGTTTGTTATTCATTCTGTAACCCCAGGGTTAGAATTGACATCATCAAATCCCTGAAAATGAGTAATCCTTACCTTGCTGTTGGCTCATTTGATCGCAAAAATCTCTTCTATGGTGTCAAACATTTCAATCATGGTGCTTCATCTGTGGAAGAGCTTGTGCAAGAAATTTCAAAATTTGCTGGGAGTGCTGGGTCAACTATTGTTTACTGCACAACTATAAAGGATGTTGAACAGGTCATTTGCTTTTACCTTCTCTAGGGAGGGAATTATAAAATATAAAAGAACAGTGAAACATGCAAAAGAATGTAAAGAGCTTTGCATCCATAAACTTGTACGCTTGAAAGCTAGGTCATGACCTCGAAGGACTGGGAGTGGCAGCGAGAAGATGAGTGGACATTGTGGAAAATGGGTTTATAAGACAGAAGTAAGAGAGAAAGGATGAAAGGAAATAAAATGTGAAGGAATGCTAAATAAATTGGGCGGAGTTCTTGTGATTTGCATAGTTGCACATGATAATTTGGTGGCTTACATAAAATTCATTGGTACAGAATCTTCATAAGATCTTCTTTAGTTTCTTTTAAGCTTAATATGGCCGACATCCCTGAAGAATCATGGCTTTACCAAACCCCTTATGGTATGAATTGAGCTTCAAGAGGTTCTATTGTTTGATAATTGAAAAAATAAATCCTTTTCCTAGTATTTGGTTATATGATTTTGCAGAACTTTTTGAGTATGATGTTGGATTTCAAATTAACTACTGACAAATTATGTTTTGGAAAATTAGTCACAATTATAGTTTAGTTACTGATAAAATATGTAAAAAGGACTTGTTTATAGTCATCAAATCATAAAAATACTTGGTGTAATTAACCCTTCTTTTATTTTCCCCCTTTTATAATTATTTTACTAACTGGTTCTTACATTTTTCATAGATTTTCAAATCACTTCAGGAGGCTGGACTAAAAGCTGGAATTTATCATGGCCAATTGGGTAGCAAGACTCGTGAAGAGTCTCATAGGTATTTATGTTTCAGCAATGTATTTCTATAGTTCTTTTCCTTTCTATTCTCCCTTGATTTGCCAGACTTGCTGGAATTTTATCCATAGACTGATGGTTTTTCTTTTTCAGATCATTTATAAGAGATGAACTGCATGTCATGGTTGCCACTGTTGCTTTTGGGATGGGTATTGATAAACCAGATGTTAGGCAAGTGATACATTATGGCTGTCCAAAGAGTCTAGAGACTTATTACCAGGAAAGTGGAAGATGTGGGAGAGATGGTATTGCTTCTGCCTGTTGGCTTTATTATACGGCAAGTGACTTTACAAAAGCTGACTTCTATTGTGGAGAACTAAAAGATGTACGTATGATCTGGAGAGACTAGAAAGCTTTCATTTTGGCCCACTGAAATTATGCTGATTTTGAAGTTTTGATAGAAGTTTTGGACTTGGGAATTTGCTTCAGTTCTCCCAAAGTTACCATTTCATATTTCACTCTTTATATTTTCTTGGGAATAATTGGAGCTTCCGTTTTGCAGGCAAATCAAAGAAGAGCCATTGCAGAGTCATTGATGGCTGCACAACACTATTGCATAGCAACAACTTGTAGAAGAAAGTTCTTGCTCAACTACTTTGGTGAAAAATCTTCAGTTGATAAATGTGGTTTGTGAGATACTTAAGTACATTATTTAATTATGATATCTACATAGACATTTACTGGTTGTTTTCCCTTTCTCTTGTTCCGTACCATTTTATGATATTCTTGTTAACAATTTCAGTAAATTACTCCACAGGAAATTGTGACAACTGCTTGGTCTCAAAAATAGAACGTGACATGTCAAAGGAAGCATTTCTTCTGATGTCGAGTGTTTTTTCATGTGGGGGTAATTTTGGGCTCAACATGCCTATAGATGTTCTTCGTGGATCTCGAGTAAGTTATCAATGATCACAGCAGCTGCTGCTTGTGGGATATTGTGTCTTTGCAGCCGATAAATACTTAGATAATTCACATGCCTAATTTTTCGTTTTTTCATTAAGAAAATTAAAATAAGGGTTTTTATACTGGTAATTTTATTATTTCCCTTTTTTGAAAAAAGAGAAAATAACAAAGAATGTGTGGCGAACAATAAAACATATGCTTGCTAATGTTAAGCAAGAAATATTAAATTTATTTGCAAGAATAAGAATTCAGATTCTAAATTATTTTCTGTCTATTAGTTCAGTCTTTCATTGAGAAACATATGATTGTTTCTTTTTACTGATAAATTGGCATATAACACGATTTACAGGCAAAAAGGATTCTTGATGCTCAATTCGACAAGCTTCCACTCCATGGACTTGGAAAAGATTATTCATCAAACTGGTGGAAAGCTATGGCTAACCAATTAATTTCTCATGGTATAATATATGCTATTTTAATAGATAAGCTATTGTTTATGATTCGTATTGCACTACCATTAAAATAAGGAATAGGCTTATCGTTCTTGCTACGTATTTGCCCAACACCCACAAGTGACTTCCACAGCAACCAAAATCTGTTTATATTGTAGCAATTTGTGGCTCAAAAAATTGGTGAAAGTTGCAGTTTGTTAGTTGATTAATGAGAAAATGAGCTCCGGAAGAACTATACTAGAAAGAATCTGTTGTCTGTTGGATATGAAGTTTGGAGGATACCAAAGTGCGTTAATTAACTTGGCCTTTTAAGAAATTTTGATTTGTACCTCTACAAGTCCAACTTTTGCCAAAACAAAAAATATCTCTTGTTCCTGAGTTTTCAAGTATCTATTCCGGAAAGACTTATAGTTCATGGACTGTTTGAACCCTTTGGCATCGTGGAGGATGAAAAGGGATTGTACAATACCCTTTTTTCTTTTTCTTATTACAGTGAGATGCTCATGAGATGTTTAGTTTCTCGTTGATCCTTTATCAGTTGATTAACTTGATTCCTTAAAATGGAAGTCCATCTTCTTCATTTGTTTAATTGACTGTAAATATGCTCTTTCTTTCTTGTGCTGATCATGTATAGTGAGATCATAGAATTCTTTTTCTCCCTTTGGATAGTTTATTAAACATAATGGAATTTTAAGTAGTTCTAGTTCTTTTAACTTTTACAATCGATCCTGAAATTAAATAAAGAGGAAGTGTTTCATAAAATGTTTTTTGCTGGACCTTCAATGAATGGATAACAGGATTATTAAAAGAGGATCCAAGAAAATGGCGAATGGCATAGTCTTGTCGTCTTGACTTTAAGAAATTAAATATTTTGCAAAAAAAGAAAATCACCTAAAAAGATTAACAGTGATTTATAAAAACTCAAGTTGTAGGATCTGTGTTGTTTTTGTCCCCTTTCTCTTTTACTTCTTTTGATGAATCTTTTAATTTTATGCAGGCTACCTGTCAGAAATTTTCAGCGATGTATATAGAACTGTAAGGTACTCCCTTTTTTTTTTTCATTTTTTGAATTGCTGATCAATTAGATTACATCGAAAATGCTTTTCCTTTCCCCCTTATCTTGAGCTCAACTTTTTCATCAGCTAGGAAATATATTTGTCTATAACTTGCTAGTTATATTAGTTTTCGTTATTATTTTCTATGCAACAGGGTTAGTCGTAAAGGTATGGAGTATCTTAACAGTGCAACACCTGATTACCAACCACCGCTAATTTTGCCATGGATCTCTGATATGGTTGCTGGTGAGGAACTTCAAAATAACAGTGTTGGGATTGAAAACTTAAAGAATTTGGCGACTATGGAATGTGAAGGATTCTCAGAGGTTAGCAATTTCTTGTGTTCCTAAATTGTTTTAATCCTTGTTTATTCTTTATTTTTGTCCTAAATTGAGCAATTTGGGTATATGGACGTGAAAGGAAGTTTGCTTTGAACCTTAGGTCCAACTTATTTGTCATGGAACAATAATATTATTCACGTGCTTTTGGTTTGGTACCTGCAGATAAACATTTTGGATATCATGATAAGTCATCCCATCTTCATGGTTAGCATAGTGGGTTCATTGCCTGTCAGTTTGTATCTAATGATGAGTCAATCCCCTATCTTCATGATTAGCAAAGTGAGCTTTTCCAAAACAGTATAAAAAAAACTGTTTGCAGTTAGAAAGTCTTTCCTATAATCTTGTAATGTATCATTGCCTCTGATGAGAAAAGGAGGACCAACTGTAAGAGCTTAATTTATGTCGTTGGATTTCCAATTGGTTCTTCCATGTAAATTATCCATTTTGTTTTGACTGATGAGGATAGACACAGCAGTAATTGGCATAGTATATTGAAGTAGGATGAAGCATTCATTTAGTGAGATCCCGCAAAGTTGCTTCAGCAAATTTTGGTTAATACTAGAGATACTTTCCTGTTTTGTACTTTATGTATTATCTTCTTCAGGCCGAAGGAAAACTCTATCACATGCTTTTAGAAGAAAGAATCAAGCTTGCAAGAAGTATTGGAACTGCTCCGTATGTTTCTATTAAATTTTGAAGCTACAAGTTCTAAAATCTCAGTTCTCACAACACCTAAAATATGTGTGACTATCCACTTCTTGCAGATATGCTATATGTGGTGATCAAACGATCAAAAGGATTTCATTGACAAGGCCATCAACAAAAGCAAGGTTGGCTAACATTGATGGTGTCAATCAGGTATGCGATAATGATCAAGAAAAGAAAAAATCCTTCCAATATGTCCAATTCCTTTTTCTGATCTAGGATTGAACTTGATTGGAATGTTGAACACTTGGAATATGCATCTACTGGCACAATATACATTTCCAGTTACTTTTTCCTTAAGCATGCTAGAGAAACTCCAGGATCCACATTTTTCTTCTGTCTATAAACAAGCTTTTTGCAACTCATTAATCTCTCAACACTGAATTATGTAACCTAACATCTTTTAGTCTCCAATCTCTATTTGATCCATAAAAATGTCTATACACATTCCTGTTATCTTTATTATTGTTATGATATAAAATATCCTGCAGACTACTTTTTTGTGGTACATCAGAAACTAAAATATTTACAAACTCTGGCAACTCATGCATATATCCAAGTTTGAGCTCTAATATATGGGGAGATGCTGCCATCTCTCCAACCGGTAGGTTAAATGCTTGGTGGCTGGTTTGTGAAGTCACATCATTCAAATGGTTATTGGGATTTTCTGCTCATGGCTTTCACAATTGCCGGAAATTTTGCAATAAATTTCTTGTCATCTTACATTATTTTGGACAATGTACTCTGCATCCATTCCTCAATCTGAAGTCAGGTTGAATGGTGCCGTATTTGACACTACTCTTATGGAGACAAAGTAGAATTGTGCTTCTCTTCTTATTCTCTACCTTTTAATTGTAAACTAGAAAACTAAATTTTGAGTTGAAAAATGGTGTAGCATCTGCTTGTGACCTACGGGGATCATCTTCTTAAAAGTATAAGGCATTTCTCTGAACAACTGAACCTTTCCTTGGATGGGGAAGCAAGCATGCCTGGTCACAGAAGAGAACTGCAATCCGTAACCATTCAACAGAGAAAATTAACACCAGCTAAAGTTGAAGCTTGGAAAAAGTGGGATGAAGATGGTCTATCAATTCAAATGATTGCGGTGTGTGAATTTTCCATAGTTGCGAGCATCGTGTTAGTGACACTATTATATCATTAGTCTTGATCCTAACAAAAGATACTTGTAGACCTTTCCTGGCCGATCAGCTCCTATAAAAGAACAAACTGTAGCTGAGTATATTCTGGAAGCTGCCCAAGAAGGGTTTGAGATGGATTGGACCAGATTCTGTGATGAAATTGGAATGACCAGTGAAATATTCTTAGCTATTCAAGGGGCTATCTCCAAAGTTGGCTCTACAGACAAGTTGAAACCCATAAAAAATGAATTACCAGAAGATGTAAGTTTGACCGGACAAATTTTATTTTATTCCTGTGGCTTAACAGTTTTCGTTTTGCTTTCCCTTCATCCCAAATTTTCCCTTCATTTTTCTCTCTGTTGGCGATAGATCGGGGAAATTAGTTTCTAGAGGTTTTCACGATGGTTTGTACTGAAAACAATCTTGTTTATAATGCCAGATAACTTATGTGCATATCAAGACTTATCTATCAATGAAAAAGCTTGGGATTGCTCTAGATGCGATATGCTCTACTGCAACACACTTGAGTACATCAAAGGCTTGTGAACTTGTGAAAACAGATTATGAATCATGCTCTACTGAGACTGTAGGACCTTGTCACATTGAAACACAAGACAATGTTGTTGCTCATGTAGGCTCCAGTAATAATGAAATAGTCTCTCTAGCTGCTGCAAGGAAGCAGGAATGCCTGCCTACTGTCCTTGAGGAGCATCTCCTTTACCCCAAGAAGTGTCAGAAAGTGGACTTGCCTCAAGGAATTTCCACTGAATTGGTGGCATCACCCAGTTCTCTACTAAACTGGCTTACGAAATATGATGAAGGGGTGAGTGAAACAAGCATTCAAGCTTTGCTTCGAGTTAATTAGGATTTTTTATTCCGCCTAGTCTTTCATTTTATGCTTGTGTTCCATAAATATTTACAGTGGTTAATATCTCTCAGGTTTCACTATCGGACATTATGGAGCACTTTGAAAAATCTGAGGAAGATTCGGTAGTGAATATGCTGAGTAACCTTGAAGGTGACTTTTTAATATTTAAGAAAAATGATCTGTATAGGCTTTTGTGATGAGTAGGTTTGTATCTTTAAGAAGATGAATTGCAGCTATTAAATGGTCGATGTGTATTGAGAATTCTATTACTGAAATTAAACAATAGTAGCAATTTGCGTGTTGTGGGATCTGACGACGGGGGCCCTCTTCTATGTAAATCTGTAGCGATTATAAACAATGAAATCAAGCATTCGGAGATCATTACAAGCTCCTCCTGACATTTAGACGAGAAGAATATGCAAAATTTGAAGTACAAAAAGGCTGCATTTGTGTTGAGCATGCCTATATGAAAACAGGAGGGATCAATTCAAGACCAAAACTGTTGCTGACATAAATTCTGATGGATTAGTTTGGAAATTAGTAAATTACCACCTCAGAAAAAGCTTTCAGGAGAATAAAAGTGTTGAGGTTAGTCCTTGTGTAAGGCATCCTCTAGATCAAGATCCAACCCAACACGATTTTTAATGGATTTAGTGGCATCAAGAGGTGACTTGCATTTCTTCTGTAATTCCTTGAATCTGTCAACGTCAAAATTCTGTTTCTTGAACAATTTCCTCTGCTTTGAAAGAAACAGCCTCTTCATCAAGTCCTGGTAAGTTGGATCCCTGGCGGTGAACAGGAAATATGCATAGCCAACGATAATCCCGGAAGTAGTGATGAAGAATGTAATGGGCTCCATTACATCCCACGAAAATTCCCAGAACGTGAGCCTGAAAAAGAGGCCTACATGAAGCAAACCTATGGCAAGTCCACTCCAAAGCAGACGCCGCACCTGCTTATGTGCCAAGACGTCAATTTCTTCTTTCTGCTGCTGCAGTGTCCTTAACTCATCCCTCATGGGATCGTCTTCAGGAGTCAGAGCAAGTGGTACTGCTCTTCTAACCAAATCTACTACCTAAGCATAAGCAGGTGATGATCAAGATGATTGACTATTAAATGCAACTAAAATGTATTATAAGTAACTCCAAAAGGAATGTTGCTGCGACCTTGTCGGGATGGAGGTAGACCTTGTCCCTGAAGAGGAGAATGACACCAGCATCGTCAAGGACGCTAGCAAATGCGGAGGCCTCGTCGTAAGATCTGGCCAGTCCCATTGATTGGCAAATCTTGATCAACTCTGTGTATTGAATCACCTCTTTACCTTCCATTCCAAGCTTCATCTTCATTGCCTCCACATTCACTAATCTCATCAGCCTCTTTGCCTCTTCACACGTCACATTCCCATTTTCTACTCCCTTTTCTTTATTATCAACAATCTTCTTGTTGTTATTGTTATTGTCGCAAGTAACAGTTGAAAAACATGAAACAAGGGGAGACTTATTGTTGAATGAGAATGTAAATCTATTGTTATCGTGATTATCACTTCCGTAACCACAAAAATAATAATTATAAGATGTTTGGTAAGGAGTTATTTCGTTTTTTTTCAAACATAGCTGACTCATTGATGTCTTCCTGCGGGAGCATGATGATGATGACGACGCCGGCGCCACCGCTCTGTGCTTCAAAACCCCAAACCACCGCGCTTTCCTCCACATTCTCTCCCTCTCTCTAACGATTGCTTTTCCCTCCCTCAAAATGGAAGTTGAGAGTTACGTCACTGGGATGGGATTAAATTAGTACGAGTTTCATACTTTGTATTACGTTTTATTAAACAAAAGCTGCTGATAAAGCGAGAAATAATGCTTTTGTTTGTCTGTTATAGATAATTATATAAAATAATAAAAAAGTAAAAAAGCGAAATGTATATTTTGGAAGGTTAAGATAATTAATAATAAAGCGATATAAAAGGCCGGCAAAGCAAGGGGTTCGGTCGGACCAGTTCGCATACCCTCCGTCTCCGTCTCCGTCCAAGTCTCACCCCACTTTTCTTGCCACGATAACAAGAATGAAAATGTAAAAAGGAACAAAAGGATTGATGGCTATTAATTATCTTCGGACAATTTCTGTGCCGTGTTCTGTGCAGATGTATTTGAAAAGAACATTAAAAATATTATTATAATATTTTTTAATGCATTTATTATAATTAAAATACCAATATTTTAATGATTATTTTCCAATTTAATAAAAAATATCCTATTAAATTTATGTTTCCCAGAACCAAAAGGGATTCTCTATTCAAGCTAATAATTTTCAATACAAGAGAAACGAAGAGCCAATCTAATAAAAGATTACGTATTACTTTGCTTTTTACCCAGAGATGAGATTGTAATCAGCAAGCTTTCATGAACTTTGACTCTTTATGTACATATTCAAGCAGCTAGATTTTATAAAAATAACGCTTGCTTGAGGCTTGACATTTACATCCACCTCTGGATATATACTGCTGAATACCCATAAACCTATAATAATATGGAGGCAGAGCAAATTCAATTCTAGTTGCGGTCATGCAAACGAACTATCCATCCAAATTCTCCAAGTCCCTGTGCTATTTCGCATCAGACAAGTTAAAAAGGCGCACACAACTAGTATTTCACAAGCATTTAGTTTGATGTTTTCCATATTTACAAGCTCTTCCCTTTTGGTCTCAAGACCAGGCAAATTAGCAAGCAATGATTCCTTTTGCCATTATCATCAGTAACCTCCTTGTATAAAAGCATTTAAACGGTTCAACTCCTCCCTGTGCTCGCTTACCACAGCACGAACAACATCTCCAATTGACACCATGCCAATCATATCCTTATCATCAATAACAGGGATGTGCCTAATGCGGTTTTCTGTCAAGTATAACATGTTAAAGCTTATATTTCATAAAAATTTTTAAATCTATACATAAAACGGTAACATCAATTACAGCAAATACGATGACAGACCTGTCATGAGTTGCATAGCTCGCAATACCTTGGTGTCAGGTGTAACTGTGATAAGCTTGTTCTGAAAGCACCACATTTAGTTGTATTGTTACAGGTCGCTGAAACCTCAATAAATGCAAGGGTGAAAAAAGACACTAGGAAATGATTATGGTACCATACCTCTTCAGTCATGATATCTCCAACCTTAGTGGACTTTGACGATCTTCCCTGCACTATGATCTTCCTAAGATAATCTGAAAGTTTTGAACGAAAAACATTAATTTTAAAATGCATTATTTGGTAGTATCATATCCCAGATAAACCTCATCACTGACAGCCTATAATGGTTACTAAAGCAGTTCTTTCCAAAACAATAAGTTGAGGTTACTAGGAGATAATTAAAGCTCTGTAATCAGCATGGATTATATGTTGTAGCCTGCTCAGCTAGAGTTTCTTCCACGGTGACATTCAGATGACATCATCTAAAGGAAAAAGAAATTCAAACAGATAGTGCCAAATCAGGTTCTCATTGTGAATAAGCAAAGTTACAACCCAAGCTAAGTAAGAACTTGTTTTCCTAAACACATGGGAGCCAGATTGTAAATGTCAGCTTTACATGCCGAATAAGTGCCCAGTTGCTAAACGCGTGGTTCTTTAGCTCTTTTCCTCGTTGAGCTTATTCATCAACTCATCATTTCTAACAATGTTGTGCACGATAATAGACTAGTGTCACTAATGGTTCATAGCAGATAAATAGACAGGTCTACATTCCCTACTATCATAAAGGTCAATTGAATGACTGTAGCATTATGCTTCTTGTAGGATGATAATACTTTTCAAGTACCTCTCTCTGTAATTATTCCTCCAATTGACTTCTGCTCTCCAGGTTTCACAACTACCAAGGCTCCAACATTATGCTGTGTCATCTGCAAAGTAAAAAATTTTAATAGTTAAAACACATAATGATGCTCCTACTTAGAAATTACGTACCTTTGGACTGTTTTTTTACAGAACTTTGGAAAAAGTAGACAACTAGCAACTGTTAGCTAGTTTATTTGGTTATAGCAGTCTCAGACTCGTCAAAGATTGGGTTGTGAAATACAAGATGCAAAATGCAATAGGTTAAACCATTGGAATCAGAACTGATAAATATCTTAGGGAAAAGGAAAACACATACCGATTTCACAGCATCATAAACAGTATCATCCGTTGTGCACCAAAGCCAAGAGCCATCTGCACCTTTACCTTTTGCTTTCAGGATGTCTGCAATAGTAGTACTTTCAAATCCATGCTCTTCGATACGAGCTGATGAAACTGACTCAAGGCGTGAAAAGATAATGGGCTGCAAAACTGGATTCCCAATCCGGGCATGTCTCAAAACAGAGCTTTTGACAGCATTCCCATGTAACAAAAATCCATGAATTGCCCTTTTCATCATTCTGATATTAACACAGATTGAAATGAACATTAAGAATCCCCAACAGTTGGACGATATACTCTTGGATACCATATATGAAGAAGCAAAACGCAACCATAGGCCACCAACAAAGGAAATGAATTTATGTAGCCAATGCAAACTAGTTTGAACAAAGCCCACGCTCAGCAAAAGTTACTAAACTTTGTACAATCACTAAGCAATTAGATGTAAAAAAACGAAATGTTGTAACAGTTCCACAACTAAGTTTTTAGAATAGAAAATTTGGTTTCTCCTGGGTCCTTCTCTTCTTCATCTGCGTATAACTTGTCCATCGTTAGGATTTGAGAAGAAAACGAAAGATCCACAGGTTGGTGTATCAGTCGTCAAATTTTCCACTCTAGAATAATCTAACGATGAATAAGTATTTAATTTACAAATCCGAGTAGCTTATGCTTTACATACAAAAGTCACGGCATGAGATCAAAAAATTATGAGTTCAACTGATAAAGTTATTAACAAATCCATATTTACTTCCTACATAAATTACGCATCTTGACATGAACAAAGCAAACAAAGTAAGAACTTTTTCTTCATGTATTCCTAATAAGCGAAGATGAGGAAGAAGAAGAACAAGAGTCACAACAGCAAATCGTATAAGTAGTAGTAGTAGTATTGAAATCGATCAAAAGAACAGAGATGGACGGAGGGTTTCACCTGACTAATTTCAACACCAACAGCGGCTGTTAACTCGAAGCTCTCTTTAGTTTAGGTGCGAAAACTCAACTCTAGTTATGACGAGTAGAGTAAGCATCTCAGTCCCAGTGTCTTATCCAAACAAATAATGAGTAATACAGAACAGTACAGTAGTAGTATACAGTATTCTACAGCGAGAGTGTCTGTCGTATTATCTGCCCGTTGACGTCGTTTTCATTATAGGAATAGGATAGGATAGGATGGGAAATAATTATCTAGTACATTGCACGCACCCGTCATTGTCATCGTTAGCATCATCGTCAAATTCTGCTGAAACACCCGTCACTTTCATCTAAATCATCTGATTCTATTCCTATCTATGCGATCGTACGAACGTTGGGAAACAGCCAACAGGGCGTAATGTAATTAATGCTCCAATATGAGGATATTATAGGTATTAAGCTGCTAAAATTGAAAATAACCCTTCGTTGGAAGAGGAAAGAAGAGGAACACACCGTTCTTCTTCTTCGTACTTTGAATTACTATTATTCTTTAACTTTTGCATACTCTATCGCCTTTGTTCTGCTGGAAATCAATTCCACTAAGTTTAGCTTTTATTTTATGAATATATGTAGGTCATGAAGATTTTTTTGGTTATAGTTTCTTTTATTTAGGTAAAAGAGGATGGAGGGAAATTTGAATAAGTTCAAAGTGGGGAATCTTCCTTCTGTGTTTTACATTCCTGAATTCATCACACGCTTGGAAGAAACCCAACTTCTTGCTAAGGTAAGAAGTTGTACTAATGCTTTCTCTGTCCCTATGACCAATTATGTTCCTTCTTTTTAATGAAGTTTTTAGAGTGGGGTTTCGAATTTCGGAAATTAGGTGTATTGGATCTTCATAGAATTGCCGTTTTCCCTCTTGCTTAATGAGATAATGGGTAACATGATACTAGGTTGTTTTCGAGGTTTTGGAGAATAGTTCATCAATACGGAGAACTCCCTGGACAATAACCATAGTTTAATCTCGTCCCGTATTTTTTTTCATAAATTCTCATTATCACCGAGTTATTTTAATTGCAACTTTCTCATATTACCTGCTTATATTAAAATTTAATATAGTTTGTTATTGAATGATAATGGCTATACTTTAAGTACTTGAAATCAGACTTAATTCATCAAAATAGATGTTCATGATTTTATTCTTTTTTTATATGTACATTTGCAGATATATGAAGCCCCCTTGTCAAAATGGAAATCTTTGAAGAACAGAAGACTTCAGAACTGGGGTATGTTGGTATTCTTTTCCATGTTTTGTTCTCAGTATAACCTGAAAACTACTTGCTTGGGGCTATGTAATTGTAGAGGGATCAAATTACGCATTTTCTTTGAGTGGTTTGAAAAAGTGTTGTGACTTAATCTGGTTCCGGATCTTCTTCTTATGATATTGAATAAATTTAATTTCTATAATTGTAAAACTTTTTGAAGGCATAATCACCGGAAGAGCCCATAACACTTTGTACACTTGATGTTATCTTTGTGAAAGAAATCCCTTTTCTTTAAAATTTTCTATTTGGACTATTAAAAACTGGTATTTAGTGAAGGTTTATGATATGTCCCGAGCGTAGGATCTAGTCATGGGACATTCCACCAGGGAATCCTCTTCATTTCCCTTGTTGGAGTTTTTCCCTTTTTTAGAAGATCCTATTTTTGTACTCAAGAGGGAGGCCTGTTTGTGACAAGCTCTCTTCCTCCAAGAAATATTTCTCTGATAATTTTTATGATACTTTATTCATAAATAAATTAGCGTTATATCAGTTTATTTAGGACAAGAATAAACTTATTAGTTTATGTAGGATAAAACTTCTAACAAGAATAGACCTACTAGTTATCATACTGAATATTTAAATAGACTCCTAAGGTAAGATCTCATATTTTAAAGGGATGTTGCAAATCTCAATTTTTTAAATAGACTCCTTCTAAGGTAAGATCTCCTATTTTAAAGGGATGTTGCAAATCTCCTATCACTTCCCCTATTTTAAAGGGCTGATCCTCTTCTTGCTATATTTCCTACCCACAACAAGGGGCTTGTCCTCAAGCTCGAAGCAGTTCATCTTCCTCCTCCAGGTCTGCCACTTCAAGCTAAAACATCCACTTACACTTGTGTCCCCCTAAGTATGGCTCATCACAATTAAAACAAAGTCCCTTTGCTCGTCTTTCAACCATCTCCTCCCTTGACAAACGCTTGTAAAATGGAGTTGGGCTACTTCTCATAATGGAGACTGATGCTGGGGAACCTCGCAAGGGTTTGTTGTCTTGCTTGTTAATAGCCCTAGGGCTGGCCCGAGAGCTTTTGGCTGTTGCCCAAGCTGAAGCATTGCTTATGGTGGCTGGGCAGGCAAAAGTACACCGAGCTCCCCCTCCTTGGTCCATCAACTGCTTCCTTTCAAAAGCCCTTACCATTTTCATGGCTATCCCTAGCGTGTTCGACCCCTGCAGCTCCACATCTATCTATATCTCGTAAACTAATTTGGATGTAAAGAAGCCCACTTGTTGTTTGGGTCGGATACCAATGATGCATGTTAGTAAGGTTTGAAATTGACTGTGGTACTCCTCAACAGTACTCGTTTGTTTGGGGATTGACTAATTCTCCTAGTGGGTTAGTGCTTAAGGAGGGACCAAATCTCGTGTTGCATTGTGACTTGAAGTCCTCCCATGACATTCCTGGTGTCTCCTGTTCCACCTATTAATACCAGAGTTGTGCCTCCCCTGTCAAGTGAAAAGCAGCCAAGCTTACTCAATCCTCTTTTGTTGTCCTTGGCTCTGAAAAAACTTATCGTAGTGGTGCAACTAAACCAGAGGGTCCTCTGAACCATTGTAGGTGGGGAATTTCGACTTCGAGTAACGCGGCTGGGATGTCCTTCATTGGGCCTCTCCCCTCGGCTAATAGAAGCATGGCTACTACTTGCCTCACCTCCATGTCCCCCACAATTCGGTTCCTTTCCTAGCTCCCTAAACCGACCATTCATCTCTTCAAATTGGGAAGTCAAGTGCCTCTATTGGAGCTCCTCCATTTACTGGAAATGTTGCTCAATCCTTTGCATAAACGCCCTCAGCTCATTCTGGATATTCCCTGAGTCGTCCATCGTGTCTGGCTCTGATATCAAATTGATATGGTCCCAAGTGTAGGATCTAGTCGCGGGACGATCCATCTAGGAATCCTCTTGATTTCCCTTGTTGGAGTTCTTCCTTTTTTAGAAGAACCTATTTTTCTACTTAAGACGGAGACTTGTCCGTGACAAGGTCTCTTCCTCCAAGAAATATTTCTCTGATAATTTGTCAGATACTTTGTTCATAAATAAAGTAGCCTTATATAGAGGCTGGTTACATTAGTTTATTTAGGATAAGACTTCTAACAAGAATAGACCTACTAGTTATCTTACTAGATATTTACCTAGACTCCTTCTAAGGTAAGATCTCCTGTTTTAAAGGGATGTTGCAAATCTCCTGTTACTTCTCCTATTTTAAAGGGTTGATCCTCTTCTTGCTATATTTCTTACCCACAAATGCATCCTTATCCATATCAGTTTAAGAAGTACTCCATGTATTACTACCACGCTTATAAGGTATTGTTTGAACTTTTATTATAAAAATAACTCTCCTTCTAAAAACTTTTCAGTTCAAGCAGTTAAAAGTTTTGCAGTAAATGTACTTAATGAAAATTTTTCATTGGAGAAGCTCTAGAGTTAAATTGAAATCACTAGAAGATTGAGCATACATAAGACAAGAGTAAAGAATGAACTTTCTTGCCTTCTCTTTTTATGTCAAATTCAAACCACGTCCCTAAATGTTTGCTAACTGACAGGTGGAGTCGTCCATGAAAAGGGTCTTCTGCCCCAAGACTGTAAGTGGGAACACAAACTTGACACAGTTTTATTTTCATTTGTATGGAGATTTAAGTAATTCATCTTGATCTTTTTACTTTCTACAATGCTTATTACGCACATGTTAGTTTATAGTTAAATTGTTTATAATTGTTTTAAATCTTTCTTCTTTTTTAGTTCTTTTCTAATTTGACTACTCAAGTTGCTCGTTAAAATGCTCTTAAGAGAGCAGGTATGCTAAATAATGCTCATCAATGACTTCTGAGTGGAATAAATTTAGACCTTCTACTGGAAATTAATTTTTTTTTAAAGTGGAAGAAGGGGCCATCTATGAAGTTTCATTATTAATATGTACTTGAAGAATATTACAAAAAGTCTAAACTAGATGATACAATAACAATGCACACATTCTTGGGTCTAGAGTTTACTTGTGCTAGTGCACCAGTAGTTAGTGCACATTACAAATTAGAGATCAATTATGTACCATTCAGTCATGGATTTGCATTTGAATGAAATGTCTCTGTCATACTAATATGACTTAATACTTTTTGTCCTTTAGCAAAATATAGCTAGTTTTTTTTTTTTTTTGGAAGATGAATTATAGCTAGTTGTTGGGAAATGTAATGATGCCCTTGTTAATTCTATTATTGAAAATCCAATTGTTGTTCCTCTTTAGTTCGGAATCAACTTAAGGCTTGACATTAACTTTCTTGTTTTTGCAAATATAGATTCTTATTGTTACATATTGTTTTTAGAATCTGCTGAGCAACCTCTGTTACAGTGCCTCCTTGGTTAACGAAGATAACGCAAAAAATATACAACGAATCTGGACTTTTCCCTGCAGCAATTAATCATGTTCTCATCAATGAGTACCTTCCAGACCAGGGGATAATGGTTTGTGCTGAACATTTCCACATGATAGCAATCTCTTCTGTTGGTTTGCAATAATCTGATTTTTACCTATCATATATACCAACTTTTTTTCTTTTGGACCTTGTTCATAACCAAAATAGTTGAATTTGAGTCTGCACCGTAATTGCCTCTTGGTGTCTGGTATTGCCCATATTTATTGACTTTGATTTTGACTACAAGGCAACATCTCCCATCATGCATCATTTGCTTTTGTACCATTTTAAAGACAGATTAAATGTTCACTCAACGCCTGCAACTAATGTCAGCCACAGTATTTTGTATTAGTTGCTATTTATTGTCTTTATTGTCACTATTTGCAGCCACACCAGGATGGGCCTGCCTATTTCCCAGTTGTAGCCATCCTTTCTCTTGGTTCACCTGTTATAATGGACTTTACACCACATTCAAGATTAAAAACATGCACAAATGCAGGGAGGTGTGATGATGAAAATAAATTGTTCTCAGCTGGTGAAGCTTTAGATACTGAGGCGGATACATTGGGGCTTGGTCACCAACCTTTTTCTGTATTATTGATGCCTCGAAGCCTACTGATATTCAAGGATGATGCCTATACAGGTGAAAGCCTATTGTTGTTTCAAAACACAAAGCTTTTCTGATTTTTTTTGGTTGTTCTCTAAGCAGTTTCTGTGGAGTGAAATGCTTTTGATTTTATGTTCTATAGTATCTGAATTACACTAGAAAATTTTCCTTTCAGATTACTTGCATGGTATAGAAGATAGAGAGGTGCAGCCATATGGTGAGGTATGTGGCAAATTTTGACGTAGATATTGACTACAAGGAGATGTTCCTATATGACTGGTTTTCCATTTTTAGGTTGTGAATCGAGCAGAAACTTTGCTACAACGTGGACTCGATGATTCCCTCTTAGATTCTGAGAAAGATGGTGATTCAAACAAGGGTGGAGATATGAAGCTTATCCACCGAAAGACGACAAGAATTTCACTCACTTGTCGATTGGTTTTGAAGGTTCATAAGAATTTGTTCAAGTTTTAGAAGTTTAGATATAAGTTACCGCGATTGGATGACTAGTGTTCCTTTAATCTTAAGAGTAGTGAATGGATAAAATTTCTTCAAGGTGGCCAATACTTAGTGCTATTTACCTCCAAATAATCTCCCACGTATCACAAATATGGTTAAACTAGTGTGAATTGTTTGTATATTTTGGAAAGGATAATGCAGTCGGTTGAATTCATGTTTCAGACGAGGTGTCATTACTTTGACACTTGGAAATATAGTAATTGCTCCACACAAAGTCAACTCTTGGTCAAGCCCCCTTTGACCTCCTCTACTTCTCAATTTGATGTACAAGGACAAAATATGGCGGAAATAAGCGCAGTTTCCGTGGAAAAAGAATAATGTTTAAGAAATTTGATCCCCCTTCTTTTAATGTATACATCTATCTCCATTAATTGTTATTCCTAAGCTTCTGATGCATAATCCTAATATCTTAATCTGTAAAGCTAAAATCTTCATCCACCATCCACGTTAACAATTAGACGCGGGGAAAAAGATGTATGAATCGAATGATATACCTTACAAGTTTTAACATTATCGGTGACCAAAGGTGTACAAGTTTATGCCAACATATCAGACATCAGTCTGCGCGTGTTAGAACAAGAAGTCATAACATTTCTGGCAGCTCGACCTTTAATCTCTCTAACGGATCTTTCCAGGAGGGGAGGTAAACCATAAACTCGGTTACTAGATAAACATATCTCTTCCCCTTGAATATTTCCAAAATTCTGCTTTCTATCGTGCCACAAATATTCCAAATAATTCAGGCTCTTCAACATGGTAGCCAAATCGGGATAAGAGGCAGAGATATTAGCATATTTAGGCAAAGATGGCAACTAATTTGGCCCGGTAGCAAAAACATCTTTTCTCCATCCTATTCATAGGTGTTGAGCTCTCCAGTCGACAGCAAAATTATTGTTATTTTCATCATCATCACTGGATGATTCTTCTACTATAGATTCTTTTCCAACCAATTTTGTATCTGTGCCACGTTTGGAAGACCTAGCAGCCATCAGCTCTATTTTCCTCCGTTTCAACAATTCAACTTTTTCCCTATAGGCACTGGTGATTCACAGGTCAAAGAGAATAAGAATCTTAAACCATCCAATAAATCAAACTAAAGAAATTCCTGAATAAATTGCAGTATCCCAACTGCTAGCTAGCACGAACTTACCTCTGTTCCAAAGATTCGAATTCTTGAATCATTTCAGCTGCATCAATCTGCAATCACCACACTACATATTAGTAACATCAATTCGAGATATAACTGAGTAAAACCTATATATTTATCTCTGACCTCCTCTTCTTCCAAACGGTCATCAACCTCCCGCAAGTCTTCTTGTATCAACTTCTCAAATTCCTTGTACTCATCTCTAATCAGGATTTAAAATAAAATTTAAAATTAGTATGCATCAAAATCCACCTGTTAATATGATACAAAATGTATTTCTTTCAACACAAATTGAAAAAAGTTTATGGATTCTGCACCACCCATTAAATTGTGATAGTTATAATCGATTATTTGATTAAGTAGATAGAATGTCCACTAAAGAACAAGGTATTTAAAGACTGGGATGCACAATCAATCAATACTTAAATGAGCAATTATTTCAAAATACAAGTTTTTTAAAAGTACTAACAATCTCAAAGGCACATATAAAGAAACCCCTCTTGAGGTAGCAGGAGATGTACTTCTCCTTATATACAGATGATTGTCAATTCAACAATGCAATCCACTGCTTAACATAAAAAATTAGCAAGCCAACCAGATGATTGTCATAGGGTTGATTAAGAAATTTTCAGCTTTTTGAAGTTTAACAAATGTAACTCTCCCAAAGAAATCAAATTAAAGGAACACAGAGATCTTCATTTCAGAGAAAAGGAAGCTCATGTCAATCATTAACTATGAGAAGAGTGGAACGGGAAGCAAAGACCTTACTTGACATCTGGCTTCACAGTCTTAATGCCACGAGCACGTAAATCAGCTTCCTTGTTGTCAAAGAATCCTTCAGGAAGAGCTCCTTTCACTTGCTTGGATTCTAAACCAGTAGATTGTTCTGCGGCAGATAAAGAATCGCTGACTTGTTTAAAACTTGTAGTCTGGTTATTAATCTCATTGGGTGGTTCATTTCTCTTGTTTTCAAAGGAAGACTCTTTGGTTATAGCATGAGTTGAAGTTCCCACCGGTTTAGATGCATCTGGATCCGAAGACTTGACAGCATCTGAACCTAAAAGCACATTTTTAATAACATAAATTACCACAATCTGTGACAGGAAAGCATGGGTTGAAAATGCATTTCCTTTGTTGTTAGACAGGAAGGCCTTATCTAGAAATATTGAATTGTGAACTCTTCAAGGACACTGGAGAGGGTGATGGTTGGACCATAAAAAAAATAAATAAATATATATATATTGTTGTTCTTTTCCTTCCACTTAAAGGTAACTGATCATTAGCAAGGCAACAAGAATTAGGCTGCTTTGACTCCTATCAACGATGTCATTCCTTTTCAGCCGGAGTCCCACCTCCAATTATAAACTTTACAAATGGTTATCCACTCAGAGGCAGGGTATATTTCTTTCAGGTTTTATGTTACAGAAGATGAACTGGCTTTCAATCATGAGTTATATTCAATTTTGCCCAAAAACCAGTTGCGAACAAACTATAATCCAGGAAAATGAGGCAAAAAGGAAAGAACCTAGTAGGAACCATCTCAACCACAGGTAAGAACCTATTGCACTTTTCAACAAGAAATCTTTTCCCTCTCTGCATTCTTGTTCACATTAACTCTATAGCCATCACTACCAAAGATCATTGAATAATAAAACACAACAAGATAAGTGCCAATATCATTGAATAATAAAAGACATCAATGCATTCAATTGGCAAATTCAAGAAGTCACCGCTGAAGAATCCCTTTCCATTTTTAGCGGAAACCCAAAAAAATCCTCATTCTTCACCTACAAAAACACAGCCATTCTATTCTGAATCTACAGAATTCGCATCCCGAAAAGGAAAAGAATCCATACCAAGTCTTTGCTTCTTTGAGTCACGAGTATCAAAAAAATCAGGAGGAAGCACAGATGATGACGAAGGCTTGGACAAATTGACAGAGGGTTGATCCTTTGTATCAGGCAGGTCCACCTGAACTGGAAGTTTAGGTTTAGCAGATTTTGTATGCCCAGTTGCATTAGCTTTGAAATCACTTATTGCCTGAGAAAACAAAAGGGCAGTATAAATAAATCAATCCTCACTTTGGTCATGAATCATAATTGGGAGAACTAGAGAAGGGTGTGAATGGAATGACCTCGTGATGTTTACGAGAAGCTTGGTGAGCATCCCAGAGGGATTCAGATTTCAAAACAATGTTGCAAACCCTACAAACAGGTTGATCGAACTCGTTGTACCTGCGTTAGTAGTTAATGAATGAGTATCAGAAAATAACCCCTTCAACAATAAATAAATAAATAAAAACAGTAAAAAGAAGAAGAGATAAAACCTAACAAGAGGAGAATCAATTCGCTGCTTATCCTTCTTCTGGGCGTTCAATCTAGCACGGAACAAAGCCTTCTTTTTTGCTGCCGCTTCCATTTTTCCACTTGCTTATTTTCTCGACAATTCCTAATAAAGATAATTACAGAAAAGAAAAACAGAGATTTGTGTTTCAGTTTCAGAAGATCGGAGTTGGAGCTACGAGGCAACCGATGAGGGACGCAGACCAGCATGGAATTTGGGCTTCGTAAAGCTTTTCTTCCTCTTGACTAGGAATGTCAAAGGGCGGGCTGGGCCAAGGGTGGCTCGGGGTTTGGGTGAATCGGCCCGTGGGCAGCGGCCCGAGCTATGGCTTACCGAAGTTAAGGGTGGGCTAGGTTTTTTTTTTTTTTTTCAAAACAACATTGAAAGTAATGGCCAGTGACCTGCTTAACCATGGCTCATGACCCGTGGCCTGGTCAATCTTAACTAAGTCGAGTCGATTTTGCCATCCCAGCTTTTGA
Source organism: Erythroxylum suave (assembly GCA_027563595.1). Lineage (NCBI taxonomy): Eukaryota > Viridiplantae > Streptophyta > Magnoliopsida > Malpighiales > Erythroxylaceae > Erythroxylum > Erythroxylum suave. The sequence continues at coordinate 5,793,989 of JAOSBN010000008.1, read as the reverse complement.
CCTGAAATTCATTTCCCTTTTTATCATGAGTTTTAGATAATCTTCGTTTGAAAAAACATAAAACAAAGGATTATAGCAAATAAAGGTTTAATCGATGTTAAATCTTTACAAAATAAATTAAAAATTACATAAAATTAAATAATTTAAAATATGATAAAATTAAAGAATTAAAAATTAAATAAATATTAATTGATTTATTTTAATTTATAAAAAATTATTAATTTAAAAGTAAATAATAATTATTATTAAAACTAAAAACTAAATATTTAATAATTTTTAATGACTTTTTTCATTTTAATAATTGAGGAGGGAGGGAGGGAAATCTAGAACTCATATAAAGTAAACAAATCAAAATAGGAAAGAGGGATTGGTCGTGCTTGGTTGGTTTGTTAGGATTAGGATTTAGAATGAGTAGCGAAGTGGGTGATTATGCTATGGATTGCTTAGGAAGTTGTCCCATCTGTGATCTCACTATTCCTTCATATCTACTCCCGCGGTAGCTCTCTCGCTCTCGCTGTGTGCAACGTGTTCAATTTTCCTTTTCTTTTCGTTTTTTGTTTTAATTTGAAACTTTTCATCTCAGAATCAGCGGTGATTCTTAAAAATATTGATTTTGTTGATAACGCTGTGACCGATGATTATATAGGCATGCAAACAGCCACTTTGAAGATGATGATGATGATGATAATGATGCTGTTGCAAGCTGTGTCGACGAATATCTCGCCATGTCCCTTTCCCTTTCCCAAACTCATAGAAGTAACTATAATAACGCCATGGATGAGAAGATTTCGAGGTTGATTGGTTTGCAAAGCACCAGTTCCCATCACCCTGTCAATGATGAAGGTGGTTTGATGGCCTTGTTGTTCAAGTGTTTCGAATTAGATGTAAACTTAATGCACAAGAAAACTAAATCCAATACTGTGTTATTGTGTGGTTATGTTGATCACTTCCATTGTTTGCCCTTTGAGGACCTGGGATGGGGTTGCGGTTGGCGTAACATCCAAATGCTTTCTTCTCATTTGCTTAGGCGTGAAAGTGCTAGGGAGGTGTTGTTTGGGGGATGTGGATATGTCCCTGATATTCCCTCTCTCCAAAGATGGCTTGAGATTGCTTGGCAAAAGGGGTTTGATGCCCCTGGCTCTCTTCATTTTAACCACTCCATCCATGGCTCTCAACACTGGATTGGAACTACTGAATGCGCTGCCCTCTTCCGTTCCTTTGGCCTTCGAGCTAAGATTGTTGATTTTGACTCTGCTCCCAATTTGAATTCTACCAAAACAATCAATAGTAGAACCACCGGAGGGAACAAGGGGAAAGCTACCATTCAGGTTTATGGACCTATGGACCGATATCTGCAACGTGATACTTCCAGTATTTCTGCACCAAAGACTGATGCACTTGCACGAGACAAATCCCACTTTTCAAGCAAGAATGATTTCTCTCATGCTCTTGTTGATTGGGTGTGGAATTACTTCTCAGATGGCATAAAAATTCCATTTTCCCGAAGTTCAAGTGTCATCGCCACGGACAGGATGTAAAAGCTACTCTCTTTATTGTTAGCTTTACCCTTCTCTTGAAGATTTCCTAACGTTTGAAATTTGGATAGCGGACTTTCTCCTTTTGATTGCTTTTCCTTTTTCATGTTCTTCATTGGTTTTTGCATACAAGACATTTATCCTGAGCGTATTTGGGTTTATTTCGAGTATTAACAGGCCCTTATACTTTCAACATGATGGACATTCGAGAACCATTGTTGGGATCGAAGTCAAACGCCAACAAAATGGTACCTCAAAATACAATCTGTTGATTTTGGATCCTGCTCATGTAAGTACTAAAAGCTTTCATTTTTCTTCAAGATTATTTATTAAAATATTAACTATAGGCATCTGCAATGCATAATCCTAATAGGTGTCTCTGCAATGCATACTCCTATGTGTTTAAAGTTTTTTTTTTCTTTGCACAAAATCGGTTGTCCTGAAATATCTAGCATTTTGTGGTTGAACGATGCTCTACCGTTTGCAATATTGCATCATCTACGGTCAACCTCAGCTCTAAGGTTTCGTGAACTGTTTGTGAACAGAATCCTTTCTAAAACCTATATCTTTCCAGCAATTTCCAATTTTGTATTTAGTAAGGTGCAAATCTTCTATCAGGATATGGAGCATCATCTAGCAGCTTCACTAAAGTTGTAAAAGAAGATTTTTGCACCTAAGCCTAAGAAGCACGGAGGGTCTTTTGTATTGTCATTGTTTGGACAGAATCAAATGCGAAGAGTACATACGTAACTCTTACTTGGCTTATCATGAAATTTCAATATCTGTTGAAGTTTCAGTTTATTTGTTTCTAAGTAGGTGTTAAAATACACCAGGGATGCCTGTAGATGGTATTTCTGAGGCTGTAATGAGATTGAAAGCCATCAATTCTTAACTAAATCCGTGGAATATGTGTGACATCTCCTTCCAGACATGGATTATACTGAAGTCTTTCTCTGAGCGTCTGAACTTTTGGGCCTATCTATATTGGCACTAGAAATTATTTCCACGTTATTGAAAACAGTAAATTGCTTCCCTTATGAACACTATTGACAGTTTCTCTAGGATATATATCATTTCTCCTCCTTTTTGGCCTGGAACACTAGTGAACTGCATAATATGATTGTAGGCTTGTAGTTGTAGCCCTCCAGTTCATTGGTTGCTGCTATGTTTGGTAGGTAGATGCAAGGCTTCAGGTTTCCACTTCCGTGACAACTTTTGAATTGGTTAAAACTTTAGATGTTTCAGATATGATGTTCTTGATTCTGTTTTACCATAGATTTGTTGAATTTGTTGTGTGGTGTAACTACAGAGAACAGAAGCCTTAGAAATAGCATTGAAAGACAATGTTGGTTGGGAAAAGCTTATCAAAAGAGGAGTTCACACCCTGAAAAAGCCCCAATACCAGGTTAGGCAACCTTAGTGGAAAAAACAAATTGTTGATGGCAATGCTAGCTGACGAGAAGGCTTGATGTGTTTTTTCATCAGTTGTGTTATGTAGAACCTGGAATAGCAACAAGACAGGAGGAGATGGAGCAGCTGAAGACCTTAGATAGTGTTCTCATTGAACTCTAAATGGCTGGATATTATTGCTTCTCTTCTATGATTTTTCTTCGGGTTATCAATGATTTGCATACTTGACTATGATCAGAAAACTATTCTATTTATTAAACCCTTACAGAAGCATCGTAGTCATTTTCATTGCTGCAATTGATTTCTCAAGGCCGACAGGGACATCCGAAAGGAATTGATATATTGACTATCGTTTAGAGTCTGAAGCGTGATATAATTTTGAATGCATTTCTTGAGATGGTGGAATAAGAGTAGAGTGGGAATTTAACTCAGCAATTTTACCTTCTCCATTACAAAAATTTTGTTCGAGCACAATCATCTGTTATAAGAAGCCCTGCTGAGTACATATTGATTCCGGAGCCTCGCAGATTCAGCATCTAAGGCACTTGTTTCTTCTTCAAAGAGGAGTTCTAGCAATGACAGCCTGTTGCTTCAGCCCTTCTATCCAGCAGCTGTATACAAAGTATATCCACTGGGCAAGTTACTAATATGTTTGCTTTCTTTTGCACCTTCACTCTTTCTGATTAAGAAATCAGCCATCTCATTGTCGTAACACTCAACTTGTTTGGAGGCTATTTTAGTCAAAAGCTACCGATCTCACTCTAAAGCAATTACAACCCGCCGTGGATCACCTGGCATTGATCCATGTTTAACGTTTTTGGCTTCTCATATTTGAACGTTTTTGCTTCACAACGCCCATATTTGAACGTTGATAACAGCAATTGGAATGGCGTTGCTTAGCATGAATAAACTACCAAAATTGGGCTTTCATTAAATTTGAAGTCGTACAAGAAAAAGGAAAGGAATCAATTTCAGTTTCGGCAAACTTACTTTAAGCTCTTCTATTCCACTTTATTCTTTTTTATTTGCAAAAAATTACATAATTTCTAACACAAACTCAAACTGGTGTATTAATCATCTATGCAATTTTGATCTAAAGTATGCCCCAAATAGAGTTCTATGCGGCAAAGCCCTGACTGCAGAAAATTTCTGAAATATCATCAGTTGTGTTTACCGGTTGGCCAATTTATCACCATTCCAAACCTTAAGATGAAATTCAAGATTGCAGAAAACTGTAATGCGAAACAGGTATCAAACTAATCAATCTAATTCTGGTTCATCATCGCTACCACCTCCAAACATAGCAGCCATTTTCATTGCCAGATTTGCAGCCATTTCTCTCCTCTGAAAATCGGGCATCAATCTCAAGCTGTTACGCATGTTTCCTATCTCAGACATCAACTGCTCCAAGTCATCAAAGTCAAAAGGCATAACCCCATCTGTTTCTGGGCATTTTTCAGGTTCTTCTACACTGGAAATCAGTTCCCCGTTACTCTGTAATTCAGACACTGATGTTGAGGGCTGAAGCTCTTCTTTGTCGAACTTTTCTCTGTTCTCATGTTCACATTCTGCCTCCAAATTCTTATGAGTAGATGATTCTCTTAGATTCTCCATGGTACTAGCAGTACTTGTCGAAACCCATCCTTCAAACGTGTCATCCCATGGTTCAGCTAAACCCGCAGATAACACTTCATACTCAAACTCGTACTCAGATTCTTCTTCTGACAATTCTGTATGGAATCAAGGGAAACATTCAGTATTCTAATTGGCAAAGTAAGACTATAGATAAATTATGTTTACAAAAAAGACCTTCATTTGCAGGTAACGATGGTTTAGGTATCTTATCGCCAGATTTCAAAATCATTCCAGGCCACATATAAGCAGAAAGTGCACCAAACAGACGCTCAACTCCTTGGGAGTCGCCATTAACTGATAAACCTGGAAAAGAAAAGGTTTTAGTAGAGACTAATTCAAGTTTATTCAGCTTGTGAATTCATGGCTCAATTTTATTTCACTTCTTAATGGCAAAAATCAACCCAATGGAGGTGAACTCCTATGATTGAAGAATGTCCCATTAGCGGTAACTATATATCTAACCTAATTATAAAATAACTCGTCGGCCTTAACATCAGGAGATTGACAAGTAAGAGTACCTCTCCATATTCAATTCCTAATAGATGCATGAAGGAAGGGTTTGCAAGGGATTTATGTAATTTATACCACGCGGGAAAGCATTAGACATGTAATGATCCTAAGATATTTATAAGCAGAAAGGTTGGTAGAATGACTTGGAATGCAGCATTATCGTGATCATAACCTGAAACAAAGAGGCCAGCATCTAATTCGAGAACTAAATCTGAAAATGTTCACCAAGCTGGATGCTCAATTGATGGGCTTTACATACATTTGTCAAAATCGGGATTGGAAGCACAAGCTTCAATATATTCAATGTTGTTGTCGGTGCACCATTCAAGGCACGATCTCCTAATATCCCATGCTGGTTGTTCTTGTTCGTACCCAAGTAGACTAGTTCCTTCATATTCAAAGTCGGTGATCTCATCAGAAGACTCTCCATTTCTTTGAAGTTGTCGTCTTCGGTACTCGGAATGAACTGGATGACCTGGAACGAGATCAACTTTGTTTCCAATGCATAAAAGAACATCAAACTTGTGAACATCGTTGCGAGACACCCAATCCTTGAGTGCTGTAAGAGTTGATAGCTGCAAATCACATAACATAACGTAACAGAGAGATGCAGGAAAAAAAAGAAAAGAAAAGAAAAGCAAAACAGAAAAGAGAAGAGGAGTTACATCAGTCAAGTCAAAAACCAAGACCACGGCAGCTAACCGGTCGTAAAAAGGGAGATTAGCCATTAATAGTTCATCATTCAGATCCCCCATCCATACACAAACTTCTGCTGTATAGTACTTGGTATCAATTGTCCACCTGTGTTCAAAAATTTTACCTTTTTTCTTTAACAAATAGATTGACAGAAAGAAGGAAACCATCAAACAAACAGAAGAAAAGAAACGAACCCATGAAAAAGAATCTGAGAAGAGGATGATGCATCATCACTAGTGTCCCCTAAATCCACTGAAAGTAATCCTGGAACGGAAAATGTTACGCTTTTAATCAACTCGAACGTTTTGTTAGGAATTGAAATACAAATGAAAGAGAGAAAAAGAGTGTAAGAGTTACGAGAGAGGATGGTTCGTTTGCCGACGTTGGAGGAACCAATAAGGAAGATGGCAGGGAGGTTTTCCAGAGGAGTGGGCCGGGAGCTTTCGGCCATTGGGACAATCAAAATTGGAAACCCTTAACCCCCAATTTGAGGTTAAAAGAATTATTACATGCTATTGCTCTGACCAGTGACCATACTACATCAACAACATTCAACGTCAACTCCAAGATTTAATTACAACAAAAAACCGTTCTCTTTTGATGATTAAAAATATTACAGAAGAAAGGAAAATGAGAAATTTGAAAGAAATATAAAACTTTGTTATGAATTTATTTATTATGTGAGAAAATTGAGGATTTAGTTGATGCGTTTATTAAGTAAATTACAAATGTTGCTGCCTAAAGATAAGATGCTTTAATCTAATATCACCTGATGACAAATTTGGAGCCTTAAAAACTTCTCTACCTTTCAGCTTTAATCTTATATAAATGTCGATTCTCACATCTTAGAAAGTGCAAAGGACAGGAATCTACTAAAGATACATAACACACACGAGATTAAAAGGAACTCATCCATTAAAATTGATAGGCCTCTAGTGAGTAAGGTCTATACTCGTAAGCATAAGAAGGGAAGCAGGGGATTTAATATAGCTGATACAGATAATATGGGACTGTTAGCAGAGGGGACACTTGGCAGGAGCTAGTTGGTCAGCTAAAAGGAGAAACGGTTAGAAAGCATATAGGGAAAGTTTTGCA
>JAOSBN010000008.1:5758912-5769339 GCA_027563595.1 Erythroxylum suave | reverse complement strand
ATTGTTATTTCATATTAATTGTGATTATTATTTATTATTTTGATTTTTAGAGATTAGGTTAAAAATATACAGTACAAAAGTACAGTATGACAATGAACTATTCTGCAAATTTTAAAAAAATTTAGGGACTATTTTATAAATTTAAAAAATTACCTGAAACGGTACCCGGTATTAACCGGTACCGGTATAGTACCATGCCAAAACTCAATTCGATACCGAGTCCAGTACGATATTCATAACATTAGTACACAGGGATGCGACTTGCGCAACTTGCGTCCAGACTCTATTAGAAAACTCACAGCTAAAAAATGAATGATCCCGGTCTTCTTTGTCTTGGTTGCATACGATACATCTTTTAGGGGAGGAGATGAATTTTAATCTAGTCATAGTTTTTAGTTTGTCCTTCGTGGCTAACCAGCTCAGGAAACTGACGTTTGACTTGACAGTGTTTCTCCGTATCAATTTACCCCATCAAACTGTAGGGTTTGGCTCATATTTCAGTTGTTTTACTTGCCTATTTGTTATATCCATTACTACTAGCCCCTTCCAAAAATATGTATCATCTTCTTCATTGTATCGATGTTGTGGTATTGATAGAGATCTAATCTCGTCTTGGGAAATTGCAATTAACTCTTGAACTTTAGCTTTTTTTGCAAATCTATCCAGAGTATCCCTGACAATCGGGCGATGGATTGGTGCTCTCTGACTTGTCCAATCGTCATATCATAAAGAAATTTTATTCCTTGTTCTTATCCTACAAATGATCTGATGTTGTATTTCTCCCCCCAGTCTAAGTATTTGGTTTAAAAACCATGAGAAACTGTCTTTAGGTCTTATTGTAATAGACTTCCAGCCCTTAATATATAGATAAGGATGCATTTAACCATAATGATTCCTTCAATTATACCAAAAATAAAAATAAAAAAGAATTGGTCACTTTCTCCTCTTCAAATGTACACTTTCTGCTCCTAACGTCCACCAAATTAACCCATGATTCCATCTTTGACCACGATTTCAATACAAACTTTTTTACTCATTGAAACAAATTATTAAATTATAATTATTTTAACATTAAAATATTAGTAAAATTATGTCAAATTAGTTAAACAGACTGTATCATATGAACAACAATTTATTAAATACTAAGTTTTCTTAATAAATATTTAATACAAACTTTTTAAAATTTTAATATTATGAAATTGTTGAATATTTAAAATAATAAAATATTCGTTATCAAGCAGCTTCTATTTAAAATATTTTCGAAGTTAATAAAACCCCTAAGGCAATGAAATCTATATTTTTAAGGTCTTCCCGTTTCATTTTTATTTTTCTGTCATTCTTCGTTTTTCTTTTAAATAAAAATAAAATTTTGTTTGATTATTACTTTCAATGTAGTATATTTTTATTACCGGTGATTATTATATATTAAATAAAATTTAAAGATAAAATATTTTTAATTAATTAAATTTATTTTAATTTTTATATAATATTTCATTGATAAATTGTTAATAAAATTATTTTATTTATTAAAATAATTAATTTAAAATTAAGTTAATTTAATTATAAAATTTAAAATTTATATATTATGAAGATATGTTAAATTTAGTTATATTTATTAATAAGTATTAAATTAAATTTATTTAATTCAATAACAAAAATTAAATAAAATTAAAATCAAAATCAAAATATTCATAATTTTTATTAATCAGTCTCACGTCACAGGCCAACCAGATTCCACTACAAAAGTGGCCATCACTATGATTTAAATGACATTTTTGTTTGGTGGCGACAACCGCCACATCAATGGGAAGAAAATTTATATCACGACGAGCCAAAATTATGAAATTATTTTCCCCTGTCTCAAAATTCAAAAGCCACGTGGTAAATTGGTAGTTCAAATCTATGGAGAGTCTTCTTTCTTATGTTAGAATATATTTTACGGCTACAATCAATTGTTGTTATGGTTTTATTAAAAACATGCTAATAATAAGATCCTTATTGAGATGTCTATAGTCTACTAATATTGTGATTCTTATTGGACTTAAGTATTTTATATCGTTAATGTAATTAATGATGTAAACTTAACCCTAAGACCCATGAGAGGCAGACCTAGGGTTACTATCTGTGGCTAGGTCTCCACTGCGCTCCCTATATATACCTAAGTATACAGTTTGTCTAATTAAGAATTTCACTTTCCAAAGAGATCGGAGTCGCAGTAGAAGCCCTAACCATCACTAAACTCTTGTTCAGTGTTTTCACAATTTGACGATCATGTCTCCAATATGTAAGTATCTGTATTCCCTATCACGTAATTGATTGATAATTTTTACATCTTATATTTGGTAGCAGAATATAGGAATTATGTGATTTGGAATTTGACCACTATTATTAATGATTCATAACTCGGATCATATTTTTCACACTTTTATATGTTCATATGTGTGATTTTCGGGTAACTATAAATTTGTAAAATTGATTCCTAAAACCTTAGGGCTTTTGTAGATCTTAATCTCATGAGGCTATTGATATATGATATTTAATTTTTCATGAATTGTATACTGAGAATTTTGCAGTACAAATCACGGTTCTAGAACCCAATTCGAATTTTACTAAATCCACATGAAATCTTAATTGTTTTGTTGATTAACATTTCCTTCATGTTTTTTGGTGTTGATATATGTTTAAATTGAAGAAACATTGAGTTTTAGGAGTTGTTTTTCAAAGAACCCAATTCAAATTTTGAAAACCAAATTCAATCAATCTTTGATCCACAAAATCATCGTGTTTCCTGCAATATCTTGAGGGCTTTTCATAGAAACTAGATTTAAACAAGTTTTCCAACGGATTGAGCATAAAAAACCGAACCAAAAACAAGGATTTTGATCTTGACCCGCAACCCATTTTTCTGCAACACCTGACCTGCCAGAGGAAGTAGAAGACGCGTCCTACACACGCCCACTCTCATTCGTGACGCGTGCAGGCGCATGTGGGGCCCACAAAACATATTTTTGTGCTCCGTTTTTTTTTGTTATGCTCCATTTTTTGAGCCTGATTTTTCTATATATATTTCATAATTATCCGCAGCATATAGTATTTTTTATAAAAATATTACATTACATGGTATATTTTATGCAACTTTATTTAACCTGATAACCTGAAAATTATTATTACCCTATTTTGGATATGTTTATATTGGTCACTCTCTCTCAATCATATCTTATATATATATTAATTAAATTGCATGTGATATTTGCTTGTTTATTCAACTACACAAGCACAAAACCTATTTCAAAGCGCAATTAAATGTGATCTGTGATCAGTTGAGGTGTCTTTTATTGTTACATCTTCTTTTGAACTGAATTATGGTATTGGACAATATATTTTGATTCCTGTATGAAGAGTTTCATGAATTTCTATGGGTGATTATCACCAAAGTGGGATCAATCATAGTAGTTTACGAAATATTTTATAATTTTTCAGGAATGTTTCTAATTAATGCATATAATTGACTGCCCAAAGGAGGTAGTTGTGTGTTTTAGTTGGAGACCTAATTTCAAATATAGTTATTAAGGATTACAATAATCTTGAGGATCTGTCTGCCCAAAGGGAATGGAATTTCAAGATTAATGTACCCTCATTTTCATAGCTCATCTTTGAAGTTCTGATTTTGGTTGCACATTCTGCCCAAAGGGGAATATGTGATTCTTAGTTGGACCTCACTATTATTTTTATGCCCTTATTATTGTTATTAATGCATTATATTTTGTCTTACACAGTTTCCTTCGCTATAAATAATAGTCAAGTGAACATAGAAATTTTAACTAGCTCAAATTACAAGAAATGTAGGCAGGATATAGAATTTTTCTTAGGAATAGCTGATCTGGATTTGACACTAAGGGAAGACATACCTGTCGTACCTGATGAAGGAAGTACACCTGAACAGAGAGAGAGTCTAGCTAAGTGGGAGAAATCTTATCGACTTAGCTTGGTTGCAATTAAGAGGACTATTGTTCAACACCTGTTGAGTGGTTTGCCCGACAACTTTTCTCATTACTATAAGAGATAGATACAAGGTATCTAATAATGGTAAGTCTGGATATTTAATGAAATAGTTTATAGATATGAGGTATGACCATAACGAGGGTGTTGGGGAATTTATTCTAAGAATGGTTCACCTTCAAACCACACTGAAAGCCCAATCCATTGACCTGAATGACAATTTCATTGTTCACCATGCCTTAAACTGTCTTCCTATTGAATTTACCCAAATCAAAACAACATATAATACCATTGGTGAGAAGTAGAGTGTTAATGACCCCAAATATGTGGCTAAGGAAGAGAAACTTAGGAAAGAAAAGAGTGATTTAGCCATCCTGACCATTCATGTAAACCTCATTCTGGCAAGAGTCATATGAAACATAAGAAATACTCTTATAGTACTCATAACAAAAATCAGGACTACAAGAAATTTGACAATACCAATGAAGGAGGTCTTAGGCAAGTTACCTTCAAGAAAAGTCCTTGGCATGTCTTCCGTAAGTTCAAGGGACACCATATAAAAGAATATTGTAAATTCAAGACTTGGTTGGAAAACAAGAAGAAATCTGGAGGTAATCATTTTTCTTTTGTTTGTTTTGAGTCTAATATAGTTGATGTCCCCATATATTCTTGGTGGTTTGATAGTGGTTCCATTACCCATATTGTTGTGTCCTTACAGGGGTTCGCAAACATGAGGAAGCCAGGTCTGAAAGAAAGCAAACTGAGGGTAGGAAATAATTTTGAAGTAGCGGTGAAGTGCATTGGAGATGTTACCTTAATTTTAGATTCAGGACATGAACTTATTTGAAAGAATACCTTTTATGCACCTTCATTTAGAAGGAATTTGATTTCAATTTCTTGCTTAGATAAACTTGGTTTTACTTTTTCTTTTGGTGGTACAAAAAATCTATTGTGATAATAGTGCAGCAGTGTTCTACACTAAAAATAACAAGACTTCTAATGGTTCTAAGCACATGGAATTAAAGTATATGACTGTCAAAGCCCTAGTGAAGAATAAAGATATAATCGTCAAGCATATAATTACAGAGTCCATGCCAGTTGATCCTTTAAGCAAGGGTCTTCGACCTGTAGTGTTCCAAAAGCATGTTGAAGACATGGAGATTTTAAGCGCTTTTAATGCGTTTGATTAGTGGGAGTTTTGAAATGTATGTGATTTTTCCTTGTCTTGTTCGACCTTTATTGTTAGATACTTGAATGTTCATTTCGCATAGATTATATAATGCAATTGATTAGAATTATTCTCTTATTACTATTTTGTATGTATATCTCAATTGCAAATTTCGAAACTCAGTGTCCTTTTATATCGTCGTGTCTCATTATTGACGTCATCTTAGAGTTAGAGACATGTTACAAATTTTTGGACTCAATGTTCTATTAAATCAGAATATCTCCTGGTCAACATCATATTTGAGTTTACAAACACTATTATAAAACTCGGTGTCCTTTTCAATCATTGTGCTAGTGGTTGACACCATATTGGAGTTCAAGGCATTATAGTTCATAAGGAACTATACAATATCTCTTGCTTTAAGCCTATTTTAAGAGAAATTGTAAGCATTGACATTGAAAGTAGTACCTTAAATTAATTATTTGATCATCTTTGTGTGTTATTTTTATGCTACACTACACACTAATGACTGGTCGGGTTGATGATATATGTAATTATGTATCGATGTTATATCAATAAAGGATGTAACGGGTGACATAGTTCAATGTCATTTGACTTTGATCCGACATTGTCCTATTGAAATGTTGCATCTCGGATCATATATATTTTTAAAATGTAGCCACATTGCACAAAATTTAGTTTATTAGCCTAAGAGTCATTTTCAAAGTTTTTCCAAAAATAAAATTACAATTGATTTTGCCAAAGTGGGAGAATATTTTATGGGTTACAATCAATTGTCGTTTTGGTTTTATTAAAAATAAGATAATGATATGATCCCTATTGAAATGCCTATGGTCTGCTAGTATTGTGATTCTTATTAGACTTAAGTACTTTATATCGTTAATGTAATTGATGGTGTATGCCTAATCCTAAGGCCTATAATAGGCAAGCCTAGGGTTACTATCTATGGCTAGGTCCCCACATCGTTCGCTATATATACATAAGTATAATCTCTACTCAATTAGTCTCATTGAGAACTGCACTTTCTAAAGAGATTGAAGTCGCAATGGAAACCCTAGCCGTCACTAAACTCTTATTCGGTATTTTCATAATTTAACAATTATGTCTCTAATACGCAAGTATTTGTATTCCTTATCACATAATTGATTGATAATTTTCACATGTACATCTTAACATTCGTATATTCGTACGCATGCCTTGGGTTGGTCGGGTCCACCGACTTCTTAATTGGCTTTGGTAATATTTCACTTCTTATTAACTGTTAAACTGAAACTGAAAGATACTTCCATGAAAAGATAAAGATATTTTGTTATCGAATTAAAAATTACAATTATGAAAAGTTCGACAAGTAGTGCTGAAGACGATGACGCGAGTTGCATTGAAACAGCCTTCTCTGAACATAACGCGCACTCATATTGGATTGGATTGCTGAGGGGGTTCTGCCTAAGACATTAGTTCTGGCCTTCGTACCAGCGAAAAGCCTGCAAACCAATTGGTGAGGCTTGGGTTTGACAACTTAAACCCAAACCTACTTGAGTTGTCACAGCCTCGGACCATATCTCTTGCAATTAGTTTTAAAAAGCGCCCCGTCCCTTCTGAACAAATATAGTTTTCAATAGCTACGCTTTCTTTAAAATTTTGCTAATAATATAATAATTGTTTTCTGGAACCAGGAAGAAATCGTCGTGAAACAAGCTATTGCTAGCTGAAGACCGCCGACCTCCAGGTCCTATTCAGATCACTACAATCCGCGCCCTTCGTAGATTGTTCCATGTCAAATGCGCATGTTCGTCTACCACTTCTTTGCACAAATAAAGATGAACAAGCTTAGCGTTCCATTGTATCAGTTAAATTTGTTAAAAGACTGATAAAGAGATAAAATATTTTATAAATTTGATTAAATATGAATATTTATAAAGTGGCGTCATAGGCAGAAACAATGAATTTTAACTTGAAAAAGCCTTGCATTTTCATTAAAATCAAAATTTTAAACATGATATATTTATTTAAGATTTAGGGAACTTTTAATTTGAGATTGGCCCCTTGAGAACACCTCTGCACCGTTCCTTTTTTTACCAATAATTCAAACTCTTTAAATATCCAACAAACATATATGTTGGGAAGTAGTCGCAGCATGTGCCAAGACAGCTCATACTTGAAAGCTGTAGGGACACTGACCCGTTCTGAAAAACTTTCAGCCTTTTCCCTGCAAATTGAAGTTCCTCTGAAAGGGGTCCCTCATTTCCCGTTTTTTCAACGCTTCTATAAGTTCCTAAGGTACAATCACAATGGCAACTACTTCAAGTATTAGATACGGTTGTAATTTTCTGAGCGGTCATGTGCTACAGTAACAGGTTCAGATTTCATGTGTTACTTCAGATCATGTTCTGATTAGAAATGGTCCCAGAATTGTCCGTGAAAAAAATCTGAAATGATTTGACGTGAACCTCAAAAAGCTTCTTGTTCTTGTAAGTCCAGGGGTAGGCATCATCAGTGCTAGTACAAGAAAAACAAAGCGAAGAAAGCAACTTTTGCCTGCTAAATGCTGCTCCTCTACCCCCGTATCCTATAACCTAACAATAATTGGTTGCCTCACTTCCGTAACACAACTCCATTCGCTTGCCTATTTTTACATTTTTCAGTTCTTATGATGTTCACTGTATTATTTTACGTTTTCAGAAAATTATAGTTTTCTACAATTAGTTAACAATATATAGATGCGAAGACATGATAAGGCAAAGACAGCTTGCATGAATGATGATACCCATGATAACAAAATCCCCCCACCTTGGTTGTCTTGTAAGAAAACATTAATCAGTGTGGAATTATTAAGAGTTGATCTGGTCCAGGGAATTTCGTGGTGGGTCATCTTAATTGATTAGGACGATTGATCGAATTTACTTTTGCCAAATCTTAACTAATGTTTACAATCTCAAGTTTTATCAGGTGAATTTATTTTTTTAGCTGCTTTACAAATTGGGTCAAGTTCATCGATTTTTTTAATAATTTTTTGTCATTTCGGTAATGAACATATTGTTTTAGTTGCAAGTTGATTTTATCAGCAGTTAGTTGATAACGGTTTATATCAACTAATTTAACCAATAGATAACATCAGTTGTTTATTAAAAATATTTGGTAAAATTAAATATCTAGTACTGTTTATGTATAAAAATAACTTATAAGGACATAATATTTAAAAAATTTTATAATAACACGAGTATTATATTTTAATATTTCTTCAAATATTTTTATAAGAACTTAAATTTTAGATATTTAAATTTACAGAAATTAAGTTTATAAATCTATTAAAAATATAATATATAATAATGATAATAATGATGATGTGAAATGATAATGATGGCGATGATAAGTATTTCTTTTTTCTGTTTTCTCAATCTTAAATTAGAGATAGATACTTACCATAGACTCAAAATTAATAGTTATTGCATAGAAAAGACAGCTTCATCAATAATTACATATGCAGTCTAAAAGATTGGGAAGAGACAAGAAAGAAAACAATAAGTGTTTTTGATTCATTTTGGTCTTAGAATCTGAGCGAGAAGCTGAGATATTCATTTGAGTTTGCAAATACTTAAATTTAATAAATTCACAGTATATATACACACTACAAGTTGCTCCACTTTGATGTTTGAAAATATTGGAGAGGGCTCAATCTATCGTTTATAATAAGTCAGAAGCAAAGCACTACTCCTCTAAAGTTTTTAAAAAATTAGCTAATTGAGTTCAATCAATCAACTCAATCAGTTAATTACTAAACATTAAGGACAATTGGTCAAGGGGACTGATCCTCTGTCCCCTATACTCTGGTCTTATTATGTGCAATTGATTATCAGTCATCTATTTATGTAGGTCCCACATAAATAGATGACTGATAATCAGTGGCACAGAATAGGGCCAGATTACACGAGATAGAGGATCTGATAGGACTGGTCAATAAGGTCAATCAGCTATTTTTTGGTTGATCAATTAACAACCAAATGGGGCCTTTGCCTGTTATGCTTAGCTTAGAAACAATTTTTTTTAATTTAAATGGAAGGATTTTTATTTTAATAATTTTAAAACTTAAAATATATTAAATTTATAAATATTAATTTATTATAAATTATATAATTTATTTAAATTATATAATCAATAAGTTGTTGTGTATACCTAATAATTTATTTATTACATGTTTAAAATCATTAATTATGAATTTTATCGATTTAAAAAACTAAACATGACCAAATTTCCGATTACGTAGGAGCTCGTCGAGATCTAGCATACGTAGTATCGAATATAAGGATCATCGCCACTTTGAATTTAGTAGACTCTTATTGCTTGACCTTCTCTCTATATTCTGGCTGTTGGAGTATCCACGTTATTCCCCAGTTAGGCAAAAGAAAGGATATGGCCATTTTCATTAAACCATGTAAAGGCCACATCTAGGTAAAGGCTATATTGGTCGGTCGGTTCATTAGATCGAGCTTGTCAGAATGCCCATTCTTTGTCTGTGACAGTTATCTGGTACAGATTAGTTAAACTGGCCCTAATGCTCCCATAAAGATGAGGATAACGTAGATGAAACGCACTAAGATAAACAGGACAGGACTTTCGGGGGGTGACTTGGCGACTTCAACAAGCAACTTCTCATCTAAGTATGGCCAAATTCACACCTCATTCAATAATATTATCCTAATTCCTCGACTCTTAGACCACCACAAAAGGTGTTATGGCAAAGCTAGGGACACCTCGTTTGACGATGACCGGTACCTAGTGGAACTTGACGTACTCTGGATATAATCGTGGTCGCAATCGGCCAAGCAAGAAGATTACTTTCTAGAGCCCATTAACAGTAACTAAAACCTTGTCGTGCACGAAACCTATATTAACCAAGGACTTAGACGTCTCTCTTATTTAAGTACTTGTCATGGTCACGATAATAATATGAACAAAAGTATGTCTTTTTTCTTCTTGATTACGGGAAATAATTACAATAAAATAGAGTAAGGTTCTGTTTGGCAATTAGCTGATTACATTAGCTGTTAGCTATAGCTGATTCTATCAGCTGTTTTGACCAGCGGATTGCATTAGCTGTTTGTTATAGATGTTTGATAAAATTAGTTGTTTAGTATTAGCTGTTTATGTGTAAAATGACTTATAAAGACATGACTTTAAAAAAATTATAAGGATATGAATATTATATATCTTAGTATTTCGTTGAATATTTTTATAAGAATTT
>JAOSBN010000008.1:5744341-5758812 GCA_027563595.1 Erythroxylum suave | reverse complement strand
TCTATAAAAATTAAGTTTATAACTCTAATAAAAAATATCTTATATGAATGACTTAAAAAAATATCTTATCTGAGTGACTTTGATAAATTGCATATAATTATTGAAGAGATGAACATTTTAACCAGAACTTTTAAAAAATCTTATATGAGTAACTTTGATAGACATAACTATCTAGGAACCTTAACCAATTTAAGGTTATTATACTTATAAGAAATTGTTGCATATGACATGTGTGGTACTTTTGATAAACATAAATATCTTAGATGGGTGACTTGATAAACATAAGTATTCTATTGTTGTATTGCAACTTAATAAAAAATACAATTTAAACAGCAAGATTACGCAACTTAGTAAAAGAATTTAAAAGGCAAAATTGACTTTCGACATTCAAACTTTTGGCTGGTAATGTAGGAGCGTTTTCTAACTTGGCTGTTTGTTTCAAATCAGCCAATAAAACTGCTACTCTCCAAACACTTTTAATAGCTGATTGACAAGTCAATCAGCTGAATACAATAAATCAGTTGAAAAAATAGCTGATTAGTGGCAAACCAAACGAGGCCTAAGTGTTTCAGATTCGGACAGTCTGTGTAAAAAAGATTGGAAAGGCGGCGGCCTGCGTTGAAGACTCTATTCAATGGCTGAAGACAAGTCAACAAAGTGATTCTTTATCCTACGTTGTACATATGCAGGCTTTTAATAAGAACACTTACCATCTTGTGACATTTCAAAGATGACCGTCGTATAACAAGAGAGAGTTTGAAAGAGTCATAAGCTACGCAATTACTTCCTTGTGTTTTGTAGGTGTGAAAATTCATTGTTCGTGCAAGGAATTGCAAAACCGTTGGATCTCTTAATTGGTATTCAATGTCGTAGTTTCAAATTTGAAGGAATCTGCCTGACTTATTTTATTGCGGTAGAGAAGTATTTATCTTTCACCATATCGTAAATCTAAATGCAACCTCTATTTCACCTTAAAATTAATTTTTATAATAAAAGATTTATATTAAATAAACTGTTAATTATAAACATCAGACAACCTTTGTACCCTCCTAGTTAACTTTGCTTATATAATATGTAATAATGTCAAGATTCCCATAATTGTAACCTAGTTGCAAGTACAAGTCTTTGAAACTATTTCCTGGCCTTTTATTCCTAACAAAAAAGGCTACGCTTTTCTAAGGACTTTTCAATGCCCACTTTCTTTTTATTACTATATTTTCTTCTTTTGAGTTTTGATCCTTTTCATCATTAAATATTTGAAACCTTATTTTTAAGCAATTGAGCATTCACCGACTGCTAATACCACCATACCCTTTTGCATCCAATCTGGGCCGTTCATTGGGCAGATCAACAGTTGGCACCCTTATGGAACCACTTGTACCTCATGTTTAACGATTCAGAAACAATGTTGGTAATGATAGCCACATTGATTATAACTGATGTATTAAGATAAGCTTCTTGTTTAGACACTCTGTTTTGACAAAAAACTCGATCGATAAGTTTTTGACTTTCAATAAGGCCATTTACGTCATTTGTTCTTTTATAATATAATAATACTGAGAACTACAAAAACAAGCATAGAAACCGAGACCTACGCCGAGTTTCTTTCTGCTCCATCACCATGTGACTCTCTGGCTCTGCACACCTCCTCTTTCTCAAACTCCAATCTCTTTTCTCATATTTTTAAATTTGTTCAAGAACCAGAACGTAACCAAACCCTTTAAACTATTGTTTAGGAGCGATCTTGATACCAATTCATGCTATTTGCATTTTTTTAATGTACTTGGTTTTGTTTTAGGTGCTAAAAGCGAAGTTGCAACAAACGCTGTCTCCAATCACAATCCCTTGATCTCTACTCCTTCATCCAACCACAAGCGAAAGCCCCTTCTCAGCTGCTGGAAAATCAAGCCTTCCTGTTCCGGATATTGTTTTCCGGTTAGAGAGTGTGTTTTTAAATGAGAGGAGGATATGATGGAGCTCAAAAGACCCGCCAAGAACAGGGGGTTCTATGTGAGAATGAAACTCTTGAACAACAAACATGGGAGACCAGTACAACAAGACAAGAACAACATCTGTTTCAGATACTACAAATGGGTTCTCTGGCTCTCGCTAACTCTCTACTTCTTTAGCTCCTTCTTCATCACCCATAAACCCATCCCTCTCTCTAAAACCATTTTCTCCAAATCCAATGACGTTGTGTCTCGTGCACTCTTTGAATCCACCAATTCCACATTCCTGCAACAACCCCGGACTAAACAAGGTGTCATTACTATCCATGGAGCATTCATTAAATCGTCACTTATTATATCGTTCATATCACTCTTATAACTCTATTGTCTTTTTTCCTGTGTTTACTTTTAGATTCATTGAAGGATTTGAAAATATACGTCTACGATTTACCATCGAAATACAACACGGACTGGCTGGCCAACGAGAGATGCAGCAACCACTTATTTGCTTCCGAGGTGGCTATTCACAGGGCATTGTCAAATAGCGATGGTGTACGGACGTTTGACCCGTACGAAGCGGACTTCTTCTTTGTACCAGTTTACGTTTCCTGCAATTTCAGCACCGTTAATGGCTTCCCTGCTATAGGTCACGCGAGGTCCCTCTTGTCCTCGGCTGTGCACCTCATTTCCTCTACTTATCCCTTTTGGAACCGGTCCCAAGGGTCCGACCATGTCTTCGTTGCCTCTCACGATTATGGCGCCTGTTTTCACGCCATGGTTAGCCTTTGCCCAGCGCTTCTTTTCCACATATTTCATCAAAGATTACAACTTTGTAATGATAAATTTTTTTGTATGGTTTTGTTTAGGAGGAGAGGGCTGTTGAAGATGGGATCCCAGACTTTTTGAAGCACTCGATCATATTACAGACGTTTGGTGTAAAACATCACCACCCATGTCAAGATGTTGAAAATGTGGTGATACCACCTTATATATCTCCGGAAACTGTTCGAAAAACTCTTCAGAAAGCTCCGTTGATCGGCCATAGAGACATCTTTGTCTTCTTTAGAGGCAAAATGGAAGTGCATCCCAAGAACATTAGTGGACGATTTTATAGCAAGTAATTAATCAAAGATCAAGGCTTTAACTTCGATCACGCATAGAATGCAAAAGACCTAAAAAAACGTAATTTATTTTTTGATTATGATTGCTTATTCTTTATATGTATTATTACAGGAAAGTGAGGACGGTTATATGGAAGAAGTTTAACAGTGACCGGAGGTTTTACTTGCAGAGGCATAGATTTGGTGGTTACCAGTCGGAGATCGTGCGGTCGGTGTTTTGCTTGTGCCCACTTGGGTGGGCCCCATGGAGCCCAAGACTAGTCGAATCCGTCGCGTTGGGATGCGTACCTGTTATAATAGCAGACGGTATTCGTCTACCGTTTCCGGCGGCCGTGCCCTGGCCGGAGATATCACTGACGGTGGCTGAAAAGGAAGTGGAAAAGCTTGGAATGATTCTTGAAGACGTGGCATCGACCAACTTGTCGACCATTCAGAGGAAACTGTGGGACCCGGACGTCAGGCGGGCACTTGTATTCCAAGATCATATACAGGAAGGCGATGCGACGTGGCAAGTGCTTTATGCCTTGGCACAAAGGCTGGACAGGTCGCGTAGGACGGTCAGGGTTTTGAGCCATTCATAATGCGACACGTTGGAGGGTTGGGGTCGGAGGTTCAAGCGTTGATGCTTTGCTTTTAACGTGGACGCACTTTGTCTCGTAAGAAAAAAGGCATAGTGGACTAATGGAGGCCAGCTGGGATTTTTCATCTTGGAAGTGCCTCAGCTTCAGGGACTTGGGAATGTTATAAGCTGGTGGTGGGGTCCGTAAGCATTTAAAGATTTTTGGAGATTTTAAGATGGGTTCTTGGATTTTTATTGGCAGAGATATATATATATTTAGGAAGATGAAGATAAATTCTTTTGAATAATGGTTTACATACAGACCACACTTGTGGGTTTCAATTTGTAAATGAGTTGGGCGTAAATATCAATTAGGACGGTTTACGTTACTGTAGGTATTGGGTACTTTTTAATTGAGTGGAAATGGGATGTAAGGAAAAAAGAGAGCACTGATTACTGATTAGCGAAGTGAGGCGGTGAGAACTGTAAAAGAGCGATGATTTTTAAACGTTGGGGAAAGAAATATGTGCTGTTTTGGGGAAGAGATGAAGGCTATGCTTGTATGGTATGGGTAGTGAAAGGACAGACTGGAATGCAGAGGACAGAACAGGGCGTGTCAGAGCCTTTAATGGGACAGAGTGGTCACGGATGCGGAATTGGGGCATCTGACAAAGCTACAAGGGCACTCCGACTCTCTTCCTGAATTACTATTCTATGCTTCTTGTTAAAATCTGAAAATGGCAATGGGGTGAAAATTAAGTGGTTTTACCGTACTTCTCTCTCTTTTTTTTCTAGTTACTATTTTTTATTTTATTTTATAAATTACTATCTATTTTAAATATATTCTAATTATTAAACTCAAGTTTATTTAAAACTTAATTATATTTGATTTAATTACAAATTTAAATAAATTATAAATAAAATTAAACTATTAATAATTTATTAATTAAATATATAATATTTAAATGAAATTATTAACAATTCTTATTAATAATTAAATGATATATATATTTAATATAATAAACCAGTTTTTGTAAATTAAAAAAATATAAACAAATTTAAAATTTATAAAATAAACCAAGAACGGGGGAAATTTCAACCGTCTAGAGCATGCGGATTTCAAAAACTATGATCCGACCTGCCGGATTCGAACCAGCGACCTAAGGATATGCTGTTGGAATACCCACTACAGTCCTCCGCTCTACCAACTGAGCTAAGGTCGGTTTTGTGGGACAACGTATTATAATCTAGTCTATGTTTTAGTCTAAATGGAATTTTTCTTTTTGGGGATGAACATGAGTGACCTCCGATTCTATTCATTGTGGAACTTTTGTGTAATATTTGAAGGATGAATATATCAACTTAAGAGAGAAGGCCCGGCCGATGTTTCACGAGTTTGTTCACTTTTCTGATTCAATGCATATATAAACTAAAATTTTCATTTAGAAAAATCTACGGGTTTTATTTGGTATAATCTAATACGAGGTGTTTGGAGGTATGCAGCAGAAAATAGACATAATCCTTTAACATTCTGTTCTCAAAGTAGGAAGAAAAAAAAAAAAAAGCAATGACAAAAGAAATAAGAGTTCTTAACAATAGCAAATGACTTCTGTCCGTCACATTTTTTCAGTGGGATGATACCTAAGCTAAGTTTTTCCCAGCTAAAAATGTTGTGAACAAAGCAAGTGACCTCTCGGGCGATGAAAATGGTGCCATGTGTGAAGCTCCTCTCATGGTGGCAAATGTTAGAATGTCCCCATATGTTTGTGTCCATCCAGCAACCTGTTTATCATGAAACCAGGCTCTGTAAGAGCTTGTTGTGTTCAACTCCATCTTTTCTGCCAAACCTTGTATCAATGTCCTTGTCCCGATGAATGGGATAGATGCATCTTGATCTCCACTGCATTATATAGTCAATTACTTATACATAACAAGGTCCCTAACTTCTTAACGCAAAATAGCTCAAGAATTAAATTACCTGAAAATAAGAACCCTGATACCTGAGGTAACCAGGGAACCCAGAATATCAGTTGTTGGTATCAGTAGATTTTTTAAATCGTAGTGCAAAACACTGCCATAATCAGGAATATTGCAGATGTTAATGTCGATAGAAGAAGAAATATAATTCGAACCAAGTTAGAATCCCGTCTGGTTACTAATCTTGATCCGTTAGAAGTTTGAATAACCAACGAAAATACACTGATCATATGTTTGCACCATACAGAGCTAGCAAAGAGTGACTACCTGCTACAGATGGTCCAGTTTGTAACACCAACCAGTTTGGCGTGAAGAGCTTCTTGCACATCTTTTCGGTTCAAATAATCAAAAACCTTTTTCTCTATGCAAAGATCTACATTCTCCGTGTCCTGCTGCATGTAGAAATTGTAGATGCTATATGGCAAGCTTAATTCAATGGCAAAACTACTGATATCACAAAGGATACTTACATTTGCAGAGTTCATCGCAGGTTGATGGGAAGATTCCTGCACCAATTGTCTCATTGATAGGAATGTTCTTAACGGATGATTCTGAACTGCTAGTTGAGATTCACCAGAATATAAACAAACATCTGAAGATACATCGAACTGATCAAGGGAGCTGTAAGGAATTTCTGCTGCAAGTATGTCCTCTACCTGCTGACATGCTGCTGACACAATGCCTATTACCTGTCGTTCTCTTCGAATTTGGGACGTGTTACAAGTTGCAGATAGGTGTTGGTAAGTATGATCCGATATTAATCCGCGAGACCAGTAGAAAAAACCCTCTGAATTGGTGTCTGTTTCAAAATTCAATAAAGGATTTCCTATCTGGAGCATTAAAAAACTGGTTAATAGAGTGTTGAAATAAAAGAAAATGGCAGCCTAAGAGTTATGTTTCTTTGTTGAACTCACAGCAATACCCTTCAACTTGAATTCTGACCCTGCTTCTATGATTAGTTGGGCAAGCTGTGGAATATAGTGACCTAGCAAAAAAAATCCACAGTTAAAATCTATTCTAGAACATAACTGTTCAGGAAAATCATGTTACAGTGAATTGTGCTAGGAAGTACTGATCAGAAAACCTGCATAACTTTCTCCAGTAATGAAAAGATCTCTATGCTTGTACTTGGGAAATTTAATAAACCACTTCCGCAGAAATGTAAGATTGTCTTGCGCTAAACGGAAATAAGAAACAGAATGTCAATTCCTAGTAAGAAATGTCACAAGTCCTGTAATAATCTGTAGGTTGTATCAGCCAAACTGTTGAATCTTCTTAACAAACTTAAAGCACAACCTGTAACAGTATCATTAACGTGGCTGTAGAAAGATGTGTTGGCAGAGTGAGAGAAACCGACGCCAGCAGGTGATTCTAAGTATAGCATGTTGGCCTCTGAAGATTAGAAACAATGTTTCCTTTAGCTAATTTTCTAAAGTAACATCTTAAAAGAAGTCAATTGAGATAAGTTGCTAAGGAATCGATAAAAATCTCATTCTATGAAAATTAGCAGGAGATAATTGCAAGGTTTATATATTGATTTTAAAGAATTTGAATGCATTCTTATGTTATATGTTTAGTTAAACCATGATTTTGAGAAAAGGATTTGTCACGTCCCCTTTGCTGTTTCCTAGATCGGCAACGGCTACTGAGTTATTGTGAAGGGCAACAGCAAATAGCAGGTCGTACCTTTATTCCAGCTATAGTTATTCTTGACCAGAGTGGCTCCATCTCTGGGCCTGAAGGGACCATTCTCTCTGAAAGCTCCACCTCCAAGAGAAGAACATCCAGGCCCTATGTGTAATCAAACCAAACGGTTACCGACTCGACCCAAAGAATTAAGGTTACCACGAGAATACCAAGGCAGTGAAGCTACACTTAAGTAGAACGAAATTACCTCCATTAAGCCAAAGAACTAGAGGCCTTGAAGCTGGTTCATATTCTGCTTCCACAAAGTAATAGAAAAGAGATCTCTGCTGCGTTTCCTCGATGGTTATGTACCCAGAATACTGATCAAAACGGATTTGCGGTTGCCCAGGTAATCTCAGGATTTTGTCGTCTTGGAAAGATGAGTATTCGCCTACTGTCCTGCACATTTGTGTAAAAGCTGCACAAATTACTGTCACAAATACCCATGAACCAAATCTCATGGTGACAAGAGAGATACAGAACTAACTCTACGGTCTTAGTTCTACACTTCCATGCTTTCAATCTGAATTTATGCTGTCTGAATTTTCTTTGGAACTGCGGATGTGATCGACAGTGTAAGTCAATTAATTTGACCTTATTACTCTACGACATGAATACTTGAGTTCCCTTTCGTGAAGTAGATTGGATTTATTGGTAGAATTTTCCCGTCAAAAGCACTCGTACCCATGACCTTGAAACCAAACATATGCTAATAGCAAAGTCAATTTATTTTGTGATTGTCGTTCCGAAAGACTGAATTAGTGGAACTTGGGGGAGCCCACTTCTTGTGGCTATAACCTAAATAGACGTTTCCGACCGTCAGCTTCCCTCAGCTTTTGAACATGGACTTCAAATCCAGGCATTTGACCAAAGAAACTAATTGATAGAGGTGTGTTGTGTGCACAACTGAATTTACAATTCTAGACGAAAAAGGGCAGGGACAAATAGCAATTTTTATATGACATGTAACCAGAGGAGGAAGTAAGATTAGACCAAATGATCCTCTTAAAACCATCAGAAATTTAAATTAATGATCAGTGATATAAAGAAAAAAAGAAATTAATCAGTGTTCAAAGTTTTGACTGTTAAATATGTTTGAAGACGGCATCAACCTATAAAATAAGGAGCAAACGCATTACATGATTTATTGAATTAAGACTAGGGTATATGAGAGGCTGAAAAATCAAAATTCATGCCATGAGATAGATGGTACACATAATCAGACATGGGACTTAGTAAGGAAAATGGTATGATATTGTAACATCGCACCCTCAATTTTTTTCAAAAGCGGATTGCGTTCATACATGTAAATCTGACTCTGTTGCTGCTCTCCCTGCAAATCCCAAAAATATGACCTAACTTCGGCAACTAGAACTCTTTTTTTCTTCTAATTTGGAACTGAAACTCGCTTCAACCTGCAGAAAGCACAAATGATAAGTGAAATTCTTTTGCTTCCCTTATGACATGAAACGAAACCAAATGGATGGCTGAACCTGATCTCTCCACTGCTCTCCTGCTGTCTGAGCACATTGCTTCAGTTTCTCAACAGCATCCCTAGCTATAGCAGTCAAGAGTCAAGACGTTGTCCAGCTCTTCCTCAATCTTCTCTTCTATGTCTTCATCAACAAACTTCTCAAATACCCCTGCCTGAAAAATTACACACAGGACGCGAACCATTTGAAGTACAACATTTGAAGGATTCTCATGATAATATGAGCTCACTTGGAAGTAATTGGGAGAGTTCCCTTGTACCAGTTGGACCACAGTCGCTGCTCGGATATTAGATTAGGCTTTATCATCATGCCCTTCGTCATTGTCATTTGCTTTCCGTTTTCAATAATTTCGATGACCAGAGCCGATTGAAGCTTAATTGAAACTGATCTATTCGATTGGAAGTTGAAACATTACATTGTCGAATTATTTACCAAAACATGGAGTGGGCCTGTTAACTATGTGATCAGGATCCGGCATGAGTACATGCAAAGTTTTAGAGGAACAACATGTAAAAATATGATCATGATCGTGGCGGATCCGCTGGATAAATACTCTTTAACAGATTTGCTCCGGCATTTCAACCACATTTAAGAGCTACATTATCACTATAAGAAAAATGTCATTTTGTGATGAAAATTATTGACAGAAACTATTTTTGTCGGTAAGTCAGGTTAGCTACGAATTTTACCAATGAGTAAAGACATCGTAGAAACGACTGTAATTAATAATTACTGATGAAAAACAAAATTTCGTCAATAAATTTACTGATGGACAATTAATGTACCGTTGACCGTTTATTTTGCGGTTGGCCAGTGGTAAATTTACCAACAGACAATGTTATTTTGTCGGCAGATTTACCAACAGTTTGCGCTGTTCCATCTATAATTTTGTTAAAACATTACCGACGGTTAAGTTTGTTTTATCGGTGAGTGTACTGACGGTTACCTTCTGTCGATAAATATGGGAACGAAATTGGTTATTCTATCGGTGATTACTGACGGTTATTCGTGTTCCATTGGTAAGTAGAGTTGAATTTACCGAAGGAACTAAAAATTTCCGTTGGTAAATTAATCAGAATTTTTAAAAAAAAAATACCATCAATAAATTAATGTTATGGTTGATGCATAATTTAAACAATTATGAATTTAATAGAATATATTTAATTTGTTTAAACAAAAATTTGATTGATGATATAAAGTTAAAAATATCTTAATTGATAATAAAAATATTACATTGTACATAATAAATATTTGTAATATAAATGAAATGACCAAAAGTACTCTATTGATTTGGTGACGCCAGATACTTTGATTGGTGCGATGAGGTGCTACCCCTACCCTTCGACTCATCCACTTCATTACGGAACTGAGCTATGTACTCCATCAATGTCTGCACTGTGTTCTGAAGCTCTTGGACTTTGTTGGTTGTGAACTGCCTACTAGATGTTGTTGTACTAAACGTAGAAGATTGCGAATAACATGTATTCGTAAATGAACCTAAGCCGAATATCTTTCCATGACGGTCCCTATCACCTACTACATGAAGATAAGTTTCAGTCTCATCAATATCTTCAGATTGCTGAGACTGTTGTTGAATGCTTTATTGTATTTGGTCTTATCAGAAGACAACGTATATATTAGTAAGTGATAATTATTAAGCATTAACATTAAACCATAAATTTCACATATATTTAATTCTCTACAAGGGCTGTTGAAGAATGTCACACCGTCATGTTTTTTAGTGTGAGTGTGCAAAAAGAGTCGAAGGGATGTAGGCCTCATGCCTATAGACTTTTCCTGAACACAAATAAAATGTTATAAGTGAACTATGAACTTATAAAAATTTTAGTAGAGTTTCCTCTATTTTTATAATATTTACCCCCTATTGAACAAAGAAAACAAGTCAACAATACAACCATATATGGCATCGGACATTTATAACATTATCATTTTCTATAATACACATATTTTCATTCTAAAATTGACACATCAAATTCAATTGAAATACAACAAAGTAAAGAAATCAGAATACAAATGTAAAGTGTAGATACTTACAAGTGTCTCTGCACGCTTGTGATGGGTAATAGATCCTCCTGTATATACGGGAAGACTCTCTCCCCCCAGTCTTCCACGTCTGATGGTAGAATTACGCTTTGATTTGGACAGGACCTTAGGTGATGTCCAATACTACTGCCAATGACTCCATATTTGTTCAGAAATGTAAGGTCGTACATCAGCCTTGTGTATCGCAGCAACAAAGTCCCGATAATGTGTACGTGCTAGTCTCTCCCATACTTTGTAAATGATTGCGTCAAATTCAGAATCACAAAAAATTCTTTCTGAAACAAAAGGAATAATATTTTATAAATACTTATAATGCAATAATATTTATCCAATTAATGTATAAAAATTAATTAAAAAGAAAATAATAATTTTTGTTAGACCTCAAACTCTTGATAATAAAATTCCTTTTTGGCCTGAGAAATATTCTTCCATATATAACCCTCAAGATCAATTTTGCTCTTTGAATTTGGATGTGATGTTTTTTTAACACGGTCAAGATGGAATCAAACTAATATAAAAACACATAATTTTATACCATTTTTAAATTTTAAACCTATAACTTAATTATAAACATATAGTGCTTCATGTATTTTCACTTACATATTATTGACAATTGTAATGCAAGTTCTTTCATTAGGTCTTTCAGCTTCAGGCTGCTGATCGTCTCCTTCATCCTTATTTGTCGATATAGGAGTAGTGAATGATGTATGGGTGGTGGATGGTGTAGCAGCAAGTACGGAAGGTAATGCCTCATTTGCAAATGTAGTAGCTAGAGGGGGAGGAGGTGATTCAGTTTCAACTGCTATACCATGAGATGCTTCACCTGTATAGTAAGTACCTCCGAATCGTGGTGTTGGACCCTATTTTCAGAGCCCAACGTTCGGATTCATCATAAGACGTGAGCGTGCGTATTACTTTGAGGGTTATTTCCATGAACCTGTATTAGCCATATCCTACAAGAGTGGTGTGCCCACACCAGTCAATCACCAAAATCTTAATTGACTTCTTCAAAACAATTGTACCTCCAATTCTCTAGTTTAATTTGAAGCAAAAAATATCTCAAATTGGAATTTTATAGAAGTTATGCTTAAAAAACCAAAGTATGTTCATACCTTAGTTATGCTCTCTAAACCGACCCCTCTCTATCTTTCCATCAATCTTTTTCATATCAGAGTCAAAAGCTACCAATTTTTATGTAGGGATAGAAGAATGTGTTAGGAAACCATTTCTTCAAGAATTACTTCATTTAGTGGTTGGACTATGAAGTTATGGCCAAAAGATTCAAACATGTTTATAACCTTAATCATATTGTACGTATCCTGGGAGAATTGGCATAACTTTCTCTATAAATCTTGGAATGAGGCCATTCTTAGACTATTTCAAATAATACTTCTAGATCTACAACTTGTATGAAGATCACAAAGCAAGATTATGCCTCTAAAAGGGGTCAAAATCATAATTTACTGTAGCTGTCCCGTGAATGTCTGTTTAATGGACATACATGTCTGCCTAACAGACATAGACGAACTTGGGAGCCATTTTTCACCTAAGAAGGTCCTTTTAATGGACATAATGTCTGTTGAATGGACATTGGTGATGCTGGGGGTCCTCACAGACCCGAGATGGTCCATTTAACGGACCTAAATTTCGTCTAACGGACATAGGGGTTACCCAAACCCCTCTAAAGCCTCTCCAATGCTTCCTACATCCATTCTAACATCATATTCACTCATAACCTTCCCAATTTCACTTCTTCTAAAGCAATAACACTCCTTAAACATTCAATTACCAACTTGGGTGCATTAAAATCCCAAAACTCAACTTAAATGACTCATCACATAGACAAACTCTCATCATTCACCATAGCTGTCATGTTCATACCTCCTATGCAACATCACCACTTATAATGCTCATATCTCTCGACTTTGATACCCAAAATTTACATACTTTATAGCGTTGGAAAGATAAGAGTATAAGATATAACTTTTTAGAAGACTACTTTGTCTAGTTCTATCAAGATTAATACAGTTTTCTCCCTAAATCCAGTACACAATTTTTACCCCTATGAAAAGCTTGAAGATGCAATATAAAGACTTTGAAAATCATGAACAAAACATAATATATATATATATATATTTCATTAAAATCAAAACAAATAAGAGTTTGACAACGCTTTAGTGTGCATTTCGAGCCTCCTTACATAATAATCTAAAATACAAAGTTTACAAAAACTAGAATTGCTTAAAATGCAACTAAAGGATTGTTTTACATAATCTAACTTCAAAAACAAAACATGCAAACTGGAGTGATGCCTTGACTCTTGACTCGTTCACTCGATATTTTTTTCATCGTTTGAAGATGGGAAGGAAGGGGTGAGCTTAAAGCTCGTAGGTAACAATCTTATAATCGGTAACAAGCAAAAACTATTGAAAACTCTCATAATCATAGCAATTTCTCATGAAAATCCATAAAAAAATATATTTCTCGAATTCTCAACTTGTCAAACCAATTCACAACTCATATAAGTCAAGCATTTAACGAGCAAAAATCATTGAAAACTCTCATAATCATAGCAATTTCTCATGAAAATCCATAAAACATATATTTCTCGAATTCTCAACTTGTCAAACCAATTCACAACTCATATAAGTCAAGCATTCATCAAACTTGTCAACACATGTAAACACAAAAGCACATCATTATGGTTTGGGTAAGTCCATGAACATGACGAACTACACAATTCCACATAATGGTCCTGTGTAGTCGTAAACTTGAGGGAGTCCATGAAGGAGCTCCGTGCCACTAGCGGGTAGGCGGGAGAAGCCTTTAACTTGGTCAACGTGCATGTGACATTCTTGAATGGATTACACCAAACCCACATAACATGTAATTCATGAATTGTAAACTAATTGCCCAAATGGCACATCATGAAAAACTTGTTTTTCATGAGCATGAACTATTTCCTATGCAATTCCATCATCATTTCACACTTCATCAGCCAAAAACCCATACCAATCTTATAACCATTTCTCAAATCATCCAAAAGCTACAAATACAACAATTATAGGGCAATTTGAAATCATTACCATATCACTCAAAATTCATTCAAAAAAATTCATATACAAAAACATATGGCACATTCTCAAACCATTTTAAAGAACAATAAATACACATTTTCAAGGTAGTTGGAAATCATTTAATTCCATTTATTTGAAAGAAACTTTAATAACTTATTGACTCAACTATAAAAATGTCACCCACCTTAATTTCCTTGCTTGAAAACTTGGTCAAGGATGTCCCTCCTCTAGCTCCTCTTGCCTCTCTTGCCTCCCTTCAACATTGACAAAATTCCATTCAAAATACATTCCTATTAGAAAACCCAAATAAACCTATGCATGAAATTGATCTTAGAATACTTATATCCATGCATTTCCTAAGCTCTATGAACCAAAACTCTTTCAAAAATTCAAAAGATTAAACATCAACTTACTTTGAATCTTCACCAAACAATGATTTTCTTGGCTCTAATGGAAGCTTTAACCTTCCTTTTCCTTTTTCCCTTCTTGATCAACATCAAAATCACTCTTTAAGACTAAGAAAAATCAAAACCTAGCTTAGCTTT
>JAOSBN010000008.1:5714792-5739605 GCA_027563595.1 Erythroxylum suave | reverse complement strand
GAAACAGATACGACATAACCATGTCGTATCTGTTTCCAGCACGTAGCTTCTCCAAAATAGCCCAAATCTCCTACATTACGACTCCAATCCCCATTTTGGTCTCCTACACATATAAAAAAACAAAAGCACACAAAAACACAGAAATAATAAACAAACACATGCAAAATGAATGCAGACTATCCTAGAAACCATGAATGAAATGCAACCTATCAACCGATAAGCCTCACGGGAGCTGGATCACAGGTTTCTAACCTATATACTATCCTAGGGGTTTATTATGCCTCAAATTATCCACAACATCTCAAACTCATTTCACATACAATAAATGCTTATGTAATCATACAACTACTCATCAATGATAAAAACATAACCCAAATATAAATAGTTAGGCTATTAAAGAAAAACATAAAAACTCATCAATGACTATATCATTGGACCTAGCACACATATATCTCAAGGCATATTAGATGAAACTAATACAAAATTGATGAAATAATAACAGGCAATTTCTTTGGTTTTCTTAATAAAACAAGCTTTGCTCCAATTGCCAATGCGATGGGAGGCTCAAATATAAATACCTGAGCTTCTATTCCTGAGAAAGGAATTTAAACCATATAATATGAAACTTTATTTCTTAATTGTTTTCACTTTAGGTGTTATTGGAAAAGCAGCAAATTTTAAGTTTCAAAATTTACAAGTTATAGGTGCATCAGATGATCTATAAAATGGGTGACCTTATATTCACCATTATGAAATCATTTTGGATCACCAAAATAAATTCATATGCTTCACATGCATAAGTGTGAAAATGCAAAGATCTTGATATGTGTAGATTGGTGCAAGGTGAGCCAACAAAACGGTTCAATTTAAGGTATGCAATGCAAAGAGCCAAAACACAATCAATTGGTGATACATGGGAAATGTTAAATTGTGCAAGTCTTGAGTCTTAACAAGGATTTAAACAATATAGAAGTTCTATCTAAAAGCTTCAACATTCTTCAAATGTTTTCCTTTTGGTAATATCTAGATTGACAACCTAAAAAAGAGGATCGAATCGAGAAAAGTTTGTTTAGTTTTAAATATAATTGTAGTTGCTTAAAAGTCTCAAATCTTTTAAAAGTTTGAACTTTTAAATTAGAATTTAGCAAACTACTTTTATATCTCCTTTAAAATATCTCATTATGTTTCTTATTGGGATTCCCTCTTTAAAATCATTTTTAAAGAACTTCCCGATTCTCTAATGTCTAAACAATTATCATAATCAATGAAAGTTGATCTACTTGTATTTATTATCTCTCACTACGATGAATTGTATATTAATAAAAAGAGGAATAGAGTTCAAACTTTAATTGACTCAAATATTCTCTCTTAGAATGTTTTTCTTTCTTTTTACAAATCCGATGCTAAGTTAAAATGTTCTTTTTTATTTTGATTTTGGTTTAGTGTCATTCCTACTATACTAAACTTGGATTTAGATTGATTTGTTCTAAGAGGCATTTCATTAAACAATTCATAGTCAACCTGAATTATCTGTAGCTAATAAACAAACAGTTGCTTTTTTTCACTATTTACCAATAGCAACACATTTAAATAACAAATAAACCAATAAATCATTGAAAAACCCACCACCCAACACCCACCTACGGTATACATATATATAAGCATCTAAGAAAACAAGACAAATAAACTTAATAGAGACATTACCTAAAAATGATCGATGATGGACCAAAAAAAAAGCAAAAATCAAGGGTGGAAATAAGGAAATAAGAGAGAACCACGACTGCACAAGGTGGGAAAGAAAAATAGCGCCGGGTGGGGGGGGTGTTTAGATTAAAATTAAATGACGTCGTTTTATTTATGAACAATTCGACAGTTATTGACAGAACATTATTTCCATCGATATTAATGTGGTCCCATCGGTATTCAAGTTTGTTATTTCCCCCGTCAGCTATTACCGTCTAATTTTATGATCGAATTTCGTACTCTGTCGCTATAATACGACGAAAAACTCATGCGTATATTTTACCTTCATGTTTATCGACGAATGTTATGGCCGTTGATAAATCTGTCAACTTTACCGACGAAAAGTCAGTTTCCGTCGCTAATTACTGACGGAATGTATTCCGCCGATAATATTATGTTGGTGATTTGTTATTTTCTTGTATTGTAAGGTTTCATTCATATTGTTGTATAAGTAAAGTTGTAAATACAATGAGATTGAAGGAAAAAAAATAAAAGTAAAATATATAAGATCGATTTCATTCATATTGTTGTATAAGTAAAGTTGTAAATACAATGAGATTGAAGGAAGAAAATGAAAGTAAAATATAAGACCACATGCTTAACATATATAGAATTTGTGTTACTAGTCAATCGGGTAGGGTTCAAGTTGAAAATGATGATGATAAAACGACGTCGTTTGGTTTTTATTTATGAACAATTCAACAGTTACTGATGGAACATTATTTCCGTCGATATTAATGTGGTCTCGTCGGTATTCAAGTTTGTTATTTCCCCTGTCAGCTATTACCATCTAATTTTATGATCGAATTTCGTACTCCGTCGCTATAATACGACGAAAAACTCGTGCGTATATTTTACCTTCATATTTATCGACGAATGTTATGGCTGTTGATAAATCTGTTAATTTTACCGACGAAAAGTCAATTTCCGTCGCTAATTACCGACGGAATGTGTTCCGCCGATAATATTATGTTGGTGATTTGTTATTTTCTTGTATTGTAAGGTTTCATTCATATTGTTGTATAAGTAAAGTTGTAAATACAATGAGATTGAAGGAAGAAAATAAAAGTAAAATATATAAGATCGGTTTCATTCATATTGTTGTATAAGTAAAGTTGTAAATACAATGAGATTGAAGGAAGAAATTGAAAGTAAAATATAAGATCACATGCTTAACATATATAGAATTTGTATTACTTATTAATCGGAAACAAGACAAGAAAAAGGAGCATCAATGCACCCACAAAAGTAAATTGAGAAGTACCCCAAAAATCAAAGGTGCGGAAAGGGACATTCAGCTTTCACTTTCGCTGGTAATCGTCTTAAGGCCTTAAGGGCACCCTAAGTGTCGGTAGGGCATAACATAAGTAAGTAGGGTTGGCATGTTTATATGCAGTTCGAGAGGAAGAAAAGCATGGTGTAATAACTGCAGATATTTGGAAACATTATCTTCTGTTAGTTTAATACTTTAATTTTAAGGGAAACTTCTTTCTAACAACTAGTACCCAATATTGCATGTCTTAAAGGTGCTTAGTCTCTACATACGTTGTTGGCGTGAGCTGTTAATAGAAGATATGTGTGGAATTCTTTTCTTGTATAGGAATACCAGTTTTTTAGCCTAAATTTGTGAACATGCTATATAAAAGAACCTGAAAAGCCACTTTTGTGTCATACGTAAGGCGCCAGTTGAGTGCAAAGAGCATCAAAACATATTCAAAAATAAGAATGAGCTAACGCAAAGGTGAAGAATTGACTGGTTAAATTAAGTAAGTTAGTTCTTATGCATGATCATGACGTTATCATGTAGTATTCGGATAGATTTGAGTATCCCTAACTTTCATAAGACGCTATATAACACTTTATGTATACATAACAATTTTATTAGATATGTTTTCAAATTTCTCATCAAGTAACGGTAATAATAAAATGTTTTTTTTGCACGTTAATTAAATGTTACTTATAAAAATTTACTCAATTTTGTAATATTATAATGTTAATTTAAATTTTAAAAAATATTTTTAATATGTTGTAAAAAAAATCTACTTTTAATTTTTTTTTGTTAATCATAATGTTATAACGTTGAAATTTTGGTCATGCAACTCAATTATGAATCCCAAGTTACCTTTTTTTCAATGCAATCAACAGAAATTGGAGTCGGGACTCTTTTTACTTTAAGACACTGACTAGTTGTGGATGCCATGAAAAGTTAACAATTGGAGAGGAATAAGAGTGGCGAAAGGGTAAAAAGAGAAGGGGCGGGCAGGTGTTTTAAAATTTTTATATTTTAAATTGATTATAAAAAAATTGTAAGTTATTTTTAATTTTAGTGATTTGAAAGAGGGCGAGTAAAGAATAAAAGAATAAAAATATATTAGATTTTATAAATATTTATTAGATCAAGTCTCTTATTTAGTTCTAATAATTTGTTAAATAATTTATTTAAAATATATAGTTTATAATTTTTTATGTTTATTTAATAATATATGTGTGTGTGTGTAAGTTATACGTAATAAATAGTAATAGTGTATTTCATTATTATATTAAAAATTTAAAATATTATATTATATCTTGAGAGGTCGCAATAGGCTTTCGATTGTAGTTGTTAAGTGCTGGAGATGCTCGCGACGAAGAGAAGGCAGAAGTTGCGAGTGGCTCCCATACAATCAAACTACAGCATATAAGGAATCACGCCTGCTCTAAATATTCTTTTTACAATTTTAGTTCTTGAATAGTTTTTAATTGAGGAATTTATCTTCAAGCCATTTATAGTCTGTCTTTTTGTTGATTATCCTTAACAAATTAATCATTAGCCTACTTTGAGCATCTACATCAGCTATTTTGTTATTTTTCCTTTCAAGATATTCTTCGATCTCGAGCATATATTAGAAAGAAAATTTAAGAATTTGTGATAATTCAATCACTACACTATAAATTATGTCACTCTCGTGGAGGTTGACGTGATAGGAAAAATCCATACTTCATAATCATATTGTACAAGAAAGTCATAAGAACTAAATGTCGAACGAAACCAAATATCCACAAATATGGAAAATTATTGTGGAAAAGGGTTTTCTATTTTCTAGAGGATTGTGATCTACTACCAGAAAAAAAGAACCCCTCAGCCAAATGAATACATGTATTGATAATAAATTGATCAGGTTCTTGAAAAATTGCAAAGAGGAAGAAACAGTTGTAAGGAGATATTTCGATTTTAACCTAAATTAGTACCACATATTCATTTTTTCATTACATAATTCGAATACATATTGCTTTGATCACTTGTCACGTGAATGACATTGTGTGTTCAAGCATTTCAGATTGATTTGCTACGAAACCAACGTTAAAGCTTCTTGAACTGTCGGTCAAGTGGTCCCATATAATACAAAATGGCCGGTTAAGAATAAGCTCATGAAATGATGTCCCATAGAAAGGAAAATATTTGTTCATCTTTAGCTTTACCTTCAGACCGGTAGCATCAAGCAGCAGTGATCAAACCTGATTTCTGGGCAAATGGTAGGATTCAGCCCGAGATTATGCCTAGAAATTCAAACGGCCAACTTTTCGGTAAGAAATTATGGCGTTTGACAAGACTACCAAAATCGCTTGAATCAATTCTAGGTGTGCAATTGCATCAAATCAAATTGTTTGCGACAATCGGCGGTGGCAACTCACCTAGCCCATAACTACTTCTAAGTTTCAGACATTACTCAACCTTGCAACAAAGTAAGCAATAAAATTAATATTTTCGAAACCACTAGCTATTGCTAACATCTCATCATCAGCTGAAATTGAAATCTTAATCATCTATACAAACACATATCGCTGCTATTTGTACAAACAGAACTGATGTTTGTATCGTTGAGATGCTTGAAATATTCCACTCCCACCCTTACGTCTTTAATGATTATTTATGCAACAAATTGTTTTGTTCTTCTTTTGTTGGTGTTAATAATATTACACTAACCAAGGTAATTATTAAGTTGCTAATTCTTCTATTCTTTTTTGTACTGAGATTGCATGACAGAAGCAGTTTAGTAGAAACTAGCATCGCGTAAAGTTTTAATTTATCTGCCAAGATCTCTATGAAATCTAATCAAATTAATGAGACAGAAGGAACAATACAAGTCTTATAAGTTACATAATGATAATTATTATATAAATTAGGTCACCAAGAACGTAACTTCTTGTTTGTAGACCATACTCACTAAAATAATAATTTGCTCTTTGAAATTATTGATTGTGTATGCTTCCAAGCAACTCTCGGTTCCCAGCAAAGCTACAAATAAACAGGATTCCATGATCTGAGCGGTCTGGGAGCTGAGCTCTCCATATATGCACTTCAATTTAAATCATCCTCATCTGCACTGCAGCTGCTGTTGGTATGATTAATTTTTTGTTTTAACGAGAAGAATGCTCAGTTAGAAACAGTTAACCTAGAAATACGTGCCATATTAGTTAGAGTAAGTAATAAAATGCAACGACTTTAACGACGTCAAACACTACGAGGAAGCAGTTTAACGAATGTAGGTAGAACCTAATAACTGAACTGATTTTTTTTGTTAACTTCCCTTTGACCCTTTTACATGGTCCCTTGAAGAGACATGCAAGCGGGAAATAATTAGTTTCTTAACTATGGTCTTTAACGAAGACCTCCTGATTATTTGTAAGTAAAAAATTGCAATCACTAAAATATAAACAGTGATAATTACCATGCTAATTGCTTTGTTATTTATGCCAACAATCATTTCGTCGAATTGGCTGCGTGAAGAGGCTGAATGGGGTCTCTTGAAGACGCAGCAGCGGATGAATACAAGGTTATGTTAAGAACTTTATCATTAAAACATCAGCTAAGACTGCCATGTCAAGCTTTTTATCAGTATGTTGTAGCTAACAATGACATGTGAAGAGATTTGCTCGTCACTCGTCAGAGAGTTCTATGAACACTGTTATGGTGGAAGTCTGACGTGGCTTCCTCGGCCTGCAATTAACGACCCTTGAGAAAACAAAAGAAGTTCTACTCTATGCATCGCTATAACAAAATAGGTTCTGAAAATTATTGATTCGTACGTGTTCATCGGTTTTAGTCTTTTAGATGAGTGTTGAAACTTTTTTTTATAAAAAAGAATAGAGGAATCCTTGATATGCACTGAATAAATCTTCGAATTGACGCAATAGTCTCTAAATTATATTAATCGGGCATTTTGTATTAAGTAAGTCTTGTGCAACAAGTTCAATCGAAAGAGTATAGGTGGGGGAATTCAAATACAGGATCTTTTGGTCTCATACCCCACACTCAACCAATGGTCGAATTAGGAAACTTCGCATATGAAGAATAAATTAAACCTTTAATCATAAGGTTCATAGTTTACAATTAACTTCGGATATGTTAATTTTATTTTTTGTTTCAGCTAAGAAACAAAGAAATTTGTTTATAAGTGATTTCAAATTGCAAAATTATCCCGTGATTATTTATAATTGATTATTGAGTCATTAATGAGACTATAATACATGGTGAGCATAAGGCAATTCCCTCTATTCACGAATTGTATTATATGTTCCTCCTTATTTATCAATAATTACTTATTTCTCATAGCTGTTTATTTTATTGTGTTTCTTGTAGTAATAACCACATCAATGTCATTATCCAGGTCTTGCTTGTCCAAGAAAGCAATCATAACAAACAAGTATTCCCATCATCAATAGGAACATTTAGAGCATTGCAAGAAATTCTAATGAAAGGGGAGAAAGAATTACACACAAGTTGATTGAGCCATCTTACACTAAAGTTTGATAGAGCCATCCGCTGCTCCTTTTATTACAAATCTTTCCATTCTTTGTCACTGTGTATAACTTCCCATCAACCAACTTATCACCTTTCTTCTGGTGTGGGGTCTCAAACATCCGTATTTATACCAAATGTATAGCGATACTCCTCCATACACATTTATATGCCCTCCAACTTATATAAGCACGCACACACACACATTCACCCATATTCCATTCAGTAGTTTAATTCTATCTTGTCCTGTCATTCCAATTCTCTCTTAATGGCTTCTCTTTTCTATGTTTTGCTCATTCTAGTGGTGGCTTCGAGCACTACTACTGCTCAAAACCCACCTTCTCCCGGCTACTACCCCAGTTCCAAAGTCAGCTCGGTAAGCTTCGATCGAGGGTTTAGAAACCTTTGGGGTCCTCAGCATCAAAAACTGGACCATGACACGTTGACTATTTGGCTTGATTCAAGCTCAGGTCCTACTGCTTTGTACTTTCTCACCTTCTTGACAATAATGCAGCATCCATGCCTCTCTTTAATTACTGCTTTTTTATCTTCTAGCTTTATATTAAGTTACATCTTACTTATTGTTTGCTAAAATGATGTGAACAGGAAGTGGGTACAAGTCACTTAGTCCGTACAGGTCCGGCTACTTTGGTGCTGCTATTAAGCTTCAACCTGGTTACACTGCCGGAGTGATTACATCTTTCTACGTGAGAAAAATCATGTTTATTTTGTAAGGGAATCAGTAAAACACTATGCATGCTGGTAGATTTGTGTGATTATTGTTTTTCATTGGATATGACAGCTTTCGAACAACGAAGACTATCCAGGGAATCACGACGAAGTCGATATTGAGTTCCTGGGAACAACATTAGACAAACCATATACTTTGCAGACCAATGTTTTCGTCAGAGGAAGTGGTGATCATAGAAACATGATTGGAAGAGAAATGAAATTTCATCTCTGGTTTGATCCAACTCAAGACTTCCACAACTATGGTATTTTGTGGGAACCGAACGAGATCATGTTCGTACTACTTAATCGTCCTCTTATGGTGTTTCGGGTCATAAAATTATTCTATCGCTAGCTTGCAAACCAAGTCGTATTAAAATTTATGGCTGTAAATTTTGGTTTTTGTCATTAACTATATACACTGCTTGCTTGATTTGGACTACAGATTTTATGTAGACGATGTTCCAATTAGAAGGTATCCAAGGAAAAGTGACGCTACATTTCCACAGAGGCCAATGTGGGTATATGGGTCAATATGGGATGCATCATCATGGGCCACAGAGGGTGGAAAATACAAAGCCGACTACCGATACCAACCCTTCATCGGTAGGTACCAGAATTTTAAAATTGGCGACTGTACTTCAGGTGGTCCCGCCTCTTGTCGGTCACCCTCTTCCTCGTCGTCTGGCACCAGCCTGAGCCAACAGCAGTTGTCGTCCATGTTATGGGTCCAGAGGAACTATAAGGTTTATGACTACTGTAGTGACCCAAAGAGGGATCATACTCAAACACCAGAATGCTAATTGTGGGTATCAAACGTTTGATGTCATGTTATGTGAAGAAAATGGCTTGATTATATTTTGAGATGTCAGAAAAGTTGTGTTTTTAGTTGTTGTTTCAGTTATGAACAGTTTGAAAAGACTTGAAGGGGCCTTGAGATGGTTTCCTACCTCCCAAGAATAGGTGCAAGAGTGGTTGAGCGTCCAAACCCTTCCTACGTCGTACTATTCGGTTGTGTTGGAACTTGGAATTTAAAAAGATGTGAAAAGTTGTATGTATGTAATTGAGAGAGTGTCTCAGAGAGATGCTAAGAATGCTAAGCATATGAGATGGGTGTGTATGTCTGTATTTGATTTTAGGCATTTTATAAATGAAAGCAATTGGTCGTGCGTTGATGTTGGTCTACAAATTCACACAATAGGGTCACCTGTGACTACAATTTGTCCTTCTTGAGAAGAGTTTTTAGTACCCCACTCGTGAATTTTGATCGTGGACCACGAAGCAATTGCTTCACTTTTGCTTAATTATTGTATATCCTATTCTTGTGATTTCTGTTTGGACCACTACAAAAATTTTCCAAAAGTAAATAGCAGTAAGTTGTAAATGACAATACGAGATAGAGGCAGCAATAGGCTAGGTGTGCCCTACCTTATCCTGCTTGACGTGTTTCGAATTAACCGGGCCTCGAGTTGATCTAATGTTCCTTAAAAAAAAAAAAGTGTCAAGCTTTTAGTAAGACAGTACGATATCGTTTTGATATTTAAATCAACCGGGTTTAGGCCCAAGTTATTGCCTAAAGTCCAACAGGGTCTTGGCTTACTATAGCAGGATTTTTTGTAGTGGAACCCGACAGGCCTAATGTGATTCCTAACGAGATAAAATTGATGTTATATTATATTATCATATATTGATTAAGTTTTATTTTTAGAATTTAAAGTTTAATTTCATTAAGTACAAAAATAACAGTAATCTCATAAATAATATATTTAGGAAAGTAATATTTTAAAAAGAAGATAACTTATTAATATTTCGAACCATTTAATTATTATAATTGAGATTGAGGGAACAAAAATTTTAAAAATTTATTCGAAAGTTGATAAATTTATTGTTAATATTTAGTAATTTATTCAAATAAAATAATATGTATTTGTATTATGTTTGGTTTTATAAGTTTACGATGAATCACAGAATATTTAATAAAATTCATATTTAATTTATCAACTAAGTCCTTAAATAAAATAATTAACTAAATATCTCAAGTTAGTATGATTTAATATTTGTAAAACTCCCAAGAGAATGAAATATGCTATATTTTGTTCGTAGTGTCACTATAACTTTTTTTATAATTTGAATGATAATACATCTCAAAAACATTTGAATTTTTGTTTTTGTATGCGCATATTTATTTTTTCATTTGCATTTATGAAATGAAAGACTTTTTAAGAAAACATATTTTTTAATGAACCCCTCAATTTATAATCAATCATTTTGTCAAAAGAAAGTCCACTTAAAAAAAACCACATTTTTTAATGAACCCCTCAATTTATAATTAATCATTTTGTCAAAAGAAAGTCCACTAAAGTCTCTTAACGAAATACAAATAACTTAGGTCCAAAAGTAATCATCTAAAGTTCAAAAATAGATGGATTTTAAAGCTGGCAGAAAGGACCAATTATATGGACGTAATGTTTTCAAAATCGGGCAAAAAAAATTAATAAGTTTAAATTTTAAAAGATTTAATTAGTATTATATCGTCATAAAATTGGTTAAATATTAAATAAAATTGAAGAATTTATAATATGATTAAAAGATACTGTCTTTTATTATTAAAATACTTAAAGTATAACTGAAAAATATATTATTAAATGAAAATTAATAAATTTATTTTAGTGTATAAGAACTTATTAATTTATGAAAAATCGATTAATTGTTAACAATAAGAGTTATTAAAAAGAATCGAATCGAAAAATTTTAAAAACAAAAAATAGATAACTTGAAATTGAATCGACAGAACAAATTAAAATTTTTAATAGCCAACAGAGAATAAACAGTAAACACCACATGATGAAGAGCTACTTTAGTCATAGAATTAGAATATGGAAATGACCATAGACCACCTTGGGCCCATTGAGATGGGTTTATTTGACTTTTTGACCCAAACTCAAGAAAGTCCATCAGCCCGAACTTCAGTTTAAACCTCCCAATTCTATGCACGAGATGATTTTATTCAATAAAATCTTATATTTAGGTCGAGCCTAACCTTTTTTTAATCAATTTTTATTAGATCAAGCTTCAATTTTGTCTCGCTTACTTAAGCTTGGACTTAAACCATCCAGATATGATCCATGCTCGTGTCTACATATGTCATATATTAATTAAAGTTATACAAAAATTGACGCAATAACTATTAACAATATGTTTTCTCAATTAGAGAGAAGTTACTATGCTTGAGAAATAATGTGATGCTACAAGAATAAAGAATGAAATTGAAATAAATAAGAATATAGAAAAAAATAACAAAGTTTGATTAATTAAGTATGTCTACATTTTCGAGAATCAAGGATAACTTATGTTTATTAAGTGGATCATTCTACTTCTCAACACACATAGGCACAGTTTGTGACATGTGGATCTCTTGTCTTCTTTGCATACATGGACACGAGTTATGTTACACGCTTGTGTCTCAAACGTGTCATCCTATGAAAATCCATTACCACACCAAAACATCCATGTCTTCAACTCGTGTTTTCACCTCTTCATTCTAAAGAAGAACACGTTATTAGATACATTTGTATCTTTGGTCATATCCACCTAAAGACTCTTAAGAAACACCGTTTCCTTCTCAAAACTCTTAAGATTGCAAATATGTGTATATGAATCATACACAATAATCATTACCTCAAAAAATATACCCTATATAAGTTAGGACATTAAGATGTTGGCAAAAGATACGAATTACCTTTTGACATTTTTAAAAAAGGCTATGCTAGTATATACTACTATTTATAGTACAATGTTACATTTTAGCATTTTTAAAATGGGAACGCTAACATCCTAAATCCTGACAGAGTAAAGTTTTGACAATTTCTAACATATGTCATCAATTTAGTTTATGTGATGTCATAACTAGGTGATCTAGATGCTAATGTGATATTTAAAATAATTTCTTTAAATATTAACCAAAAGTATGATTTTCACGATGACATTTCATGAAAGGTCTAAATAAGCCCCTGTCGTTATCTTTATTACCATGTTTGTACTATTTTAGAAACATTAGAGTGTAAAATGGCACTAGAGATTACGATAGGGGCTTACTTAGACCTTTTGAAGAAGGTTGAGGTGGAAATCACACTTGGCCTTACCCTGTCTAATACTTTGAGACATTAATCAAGTTTTAAGTAATACTTGAACTTCTCTATGATAAATAACTTTGTCAACATGTCAACTACATTCTCAGTATTATAAACCTTTTCTAATAAGATTTGTATAGATGTAATTAACTCCTTAGTCTTGTGAAATCTCATATCTATGTGGTTATTCCTTACATAATATAGTTGATTCTTTTTTAAGTAAATAACACTTTGACTATCATAGTGAATTTGAACCTTACCTTGATCCATGCCACTTCCATCACTAGTTTGATAAGCAGTATTGATTTTTTAGATCTTCAACCATTTTCTAGTATGTTACTTTAATTGTAGATAATTCATTCATAAATTATATCTTTAATTTTCAATAAATAGGCCCATCTGTAAGAATAAAGTTGTGTTTTGTAATATACTTTTACTTATCCAAATCTCGTGCATAGTCTAAATCCATATATCCCACAATCGAATGATCACCTTGAAGTTTACTAAACACAATTGAATGGTTTGGCATAAAATGCTTGAATATCCACTTAGTTGCTTCCTATTAATGTATTCTAAGTTTTGACATGTACTTGTTAATGGGCATTTTATATTGATTTTAGATACATAATTTGCTAAACTTTTATCCATTTAATGTTTAAATTGCACTAATTAAGAGTTATTTGTTTTAATTTTAGGCACATATTGGATTTGAAACCTTTAAAAGCACAAAGTAAGAGAAGCTTCTTAAACAACAAGAAAG
This sequence comes from Erythroxylum suave, assembly GCA_027563595.1. Taxonomy (NCBI): domain Eukaryota; kingdom Viridiplantae; phylum Streptophyta; class Magnoliopsida; order Malpighiales; family Erythroxylaceae; genus Erythroxylum; species Erythroxylum suave. Next base: position 5,726,464 of record JAOSBN010000008.1, on the reverse strand, counting down.
CTAGACAAGAACAACAATGTAGCAGCAAAATTTAGGCATTTCATGAGCCAAAATGACGTGAAATAGAGAGTGACAAAAGAAGAAATAATGGAGCTCACGAAAAAAAGAAACAAAAACCGTTTAGCCAAGACAAAAAGTGAGGTTTATGGTTGAATAGAAAAGGTGGGGACCAAAAAAACCTAATGGGACATTTCAATAAATAGGAAAGAGGAAAGAGAGGGCTACATGAAAGACAGAGAAGATTGGCAGAAAATAAAAAAAAGAGGCTATAGAGAAAAGAACAGTGTGATAGAGAGGGTTGGTGTTGGGTACCATTTCCGGAACCCAACTCTTAATCGGAACCATATAACGTGAGCGTAAACCAATGATGTCTCCTTAACCATCATCGATTTCCTCTCCTTGCTTTGATACCACATCTGTTGGACCTTGTTTCTGGAGCCCAACGTTAGGAGTCATCATAAGACGTGAGCTTGCGTATTAACTTGAGGGTTATTTCCATGAACTCGTATTAGCTAACTTAGGCTCATCTTCATTCTCATAACATCCTAAAATTTTCATAATCTCAACACTCGAGATGCGACAATCCATTCTTATGTTTATATCCTCAACCGTCACCCTAAACAAATCACTCATTTTTATCTCTTATTTGCTTATCAAACTAAGTACATTTCAATCTCCATTCAAGCCAAAATATATCAGAGAAAACCATTGGTGGGTCCACAATTGCATATGTACATGATTAGGGACAATTAGCATAACTTTCACTATGGGTGTCGAATCATAGTCCTTCAAGCATGGTTTCGAAGAGTAATTCGTGTTCTATAACTTCCTTGAAGACCCCAAAGAGAGATTCTTGCTATTTAGAGAGTCAAAATTTGCACATTTTTAAAACTGTCCTGAGAAGGTCCGCCTAGCAGACATCAAGCCCCTTCAAACAAACATGGATTAGCCTGGGACATTAAGACACCCGAGAAGGTCTGCTTAGCGGACATAAAGTTTGCCTATCGGATAGTTACGGGTCAAATTTCATATTTCCAACTCCTTAAGCTACCTATGACCCATCTTATGCATATCTATCATTCCCAACTCATTTTCCTTATCATTTTCACTTCCATTTCAACTCAATATTGTTCACAATCACTTCATCATCTATGTATGATCATCATCCCAAAAATACAATCATTCAACTATATACATTCATCATGATTTTCTACACATGTTCAACCCCATTTATCATCTTCATTTCATCTCTAACTTATCACACTACTTCTTCAATTCAAGAAACCATAGTACTTATGACACTACTTTTCCCATTTCAAGATACCACATTACTCTCATTCTATTAGATAAAAATAGAAAGGTTGTAAAATGTCCTGCATATACCCTATGCAGTGTCACTAACTTGTAACAATCATAACTTTCACGTCCGATCTCTAAAATTTACAAATTATATATCATTGGAAAGCTAAAAGAATGAACTGCAACTTCTCAGATGATAACCTTGTCCAAATCAGCCTAAATTAGTATAGTTTTTCCCTTGTAGTCAAAACACAGATTTCTACCCTTATGAAAAACTGGAAATTTGCAATGTATAACTTCATTAAACTCCCTAATCTCTACTCATTTGACTCATCCCTTGCAACTAATTCTCATCATTCACAAAAACCCTATCTTTTCTTTTTCCATAATATCTCACTTATATGTATATATATATATATATCAACGATTCATGTTCAAAGTTCGTCAACTCAATTGGATAACTTTTTCAAGTACATCTAATTTCAACTCACATCATCCATACACAAATTCTTATTTCAAATCCATACACAAATCCATATTTCATTAACATCATAAATTAAGAGTTTTACAAACTTCAATTGGCATTCCGAGCCATAATACAATATTTGACAAAATCCCAAAATACATAAAATGCTTGAACTATAATTGCTCAACATACAATTGCAGCCTTGTTTTACATAAATTATTCCAAAACAAAACAAAGCATGCAAATCTGGAGTAGTGCCTTTACTCTCTTTCACTCTTTCTCTTACTTATCACTTGGAGATGGGACGAAGAGGAGGTGAGCTTAAAAGCTCGTGGGTAACAAGCTTATAACAGAGAAACAAGCAAAACTTGAAATATTTATTTCGATTGTAAAATTTTATATTGTAAAAATCCATGTAACAAATATTTCCCAAATTCATAACTTATCAAGAAATTTATAAACATCATGAATCATGCATTCATCAAACTTGTTAAAATCATAAACACATAAACATATCAGAAATGGTTTGGGTAAGTCCATGAACATGATGAACTGTACAATTCTACATAATGGTCCTGTGTAGTCGTGAACTTGAGGGAGTCCATGAAGGAGCTCTGTGCCACTAGCGGGCAGGCGGGAGAAGCCTTTAAGTTGGTCAATGTGCACGTGACATTCTTGAATGAATTACACCAAACCCACATAACATGTAATTCATGAATTGTAAACCAATTTGTCCAAATGACACAATTTGAAAAACTTGTTTTTCAAGAGCATGCACTATTTATATGCAATTCCATCAACATGTCACACTTCATCAATCAAAATCACATACTAATCACATAACCATTTCTCAAATCATACAAAAGCCACAAATACAACAATTATGGAGCAATTTGAAATCATTTTAATATCACTTAAAATTCATCCACAAAATTCATATACAAAAACATATGACACATTTTCGAACCATTTTAAAGAACAAAAAATGCACATTTTCAAGGTAGTTGGAAATCATTTAATTCCATTTATTTGAAAGAAACTTTACTAGCTTATTTACTCAGTTATAAAAATGTCACCCACCTTAGTTTCCTTTCTTGAAAACCTTGCTCAAAAAGCCTCTACTCTTGCTCCTCTTGCCTCTCTTGATTTTCTTCAACATTAACAAAAATCCCTAAATCAAATAGGCATTCCAATTCAGAAACCCATAAGACATATTCACTAAAATTGATCTTAGAGTTCTTAAACCCATATATTTCTTAAGCTATATGAACCAAAACTCCTTCAAAAATCAAAAAGATTAAAATCAAACTTACCTTGAATCTTTACCAAATAATGATTTTCTTGGCTCTAATGGAAGCTTTAACCTTCCTCTTCTTTTTTCCCTTCTTGATCACTCTCAAAATCCTTCTTGAAGGCTTAGAAAAGATGAACCCTAACTTTTTCTTCTTTTTTCTCTCCTTTCTCCACCGAACTCTCTTCTTTTTTCTTTCTCTTTGTTTCTTTTCTCAATTTCGTTCTTGCTTCTTCCTTAAAAGCAATTCAAGTAATAAACAAATTTGCATCATTAAATATGGCCTATACATTTAACACTTCAAATAAATACATCAAATTGAAAACTACTTCTTCTATCGTAAACAAGGCCTATACATTGTGGAATACTTTATTAGTTAAACTTTGCTACTATCCAAAATCAATATAGTCTTAGATGTAGTAGATTTGGTCTTAATTGTGGAATAAAGATTAATAAATGTCTTCTTGCATATAGTAAACAGAAACTTATCTATAACCTAAAAAATAAAACAAATGGATATTATATTAAAATGCCCTATATAAGCTGACCAAAAATCAGTGGAGTATCAAACTCTGTCCAGAGGTTATTGTATGGCAATGGAGAAAATGCAATTTCTCAGAAAAGGAAAATAGAAAAAGCTGTAAAGTTAAGGCCAATCGTCTCTTCAAAGTAATTATCTTACCAAATTCCATTTTAGTGACACAAATTGCAATATCAAATCATAAAGAAAGAGAAAATGGAATTGCCTTTCTCTTGCTGGTTATTGTCCATGTTCGTTCTGTCCTTGAGTGCTTCACCAGGACTGTTATGTGCAAGACATCCTCCTGAGCTAAGTCTTCGGGCTTCGAGTGTCGACACTGCAAAAGGGCAAGCAGAAATGCTCATAAGGGGGCTGAATTTGTTCCCAAAACATGGCATCAACTTGGTGAGGGACGATGATGAGTCCTTGCAAAGTGTTTCAGGAATCGTTGAGAAGCAAGTCGAACTTCATATTCTTGGTGATCCAGGCTCATCCGTTCAAGACCTGGGTCACCACGCCGGTTACTATCGACTTCACCACGCTGTAGGAGCAAGGTATTTAAGCTTTCAATCCTAGTTTTACCAGCAATGTATTTACTCATGCCAGGTAGGATTATTTATGAACTCGAGTCATATATGTAGTTTAGTTTCATATAAATCAATGGTTCAGGGGGAAGAAAAGGAAAAGAAAAGGAAGATAAGGTCTGTTCATAGATATTCAAGGCCACGACAGGATTTTCATTGATTAGGAAATGATTGCTTTGTATTCTGATTGAAGTCGTGATATGAATGAGTGGCTGTTATCTTCTACTTTATCCACTTGACTATGCTATCTATGCTGCTAATTTCCTTTCAAATATTTGCAGACTGTTTTACTTTTTCTTCGAATCCCGAAACAGTAAAGATGATCCTGTTGTGATATGGTTGACTGGAGGGCCAGGGTGTAGCAGTGAATTGGCACTGTTTTATGAAAATGGTCCTTACCAAATTACTGGCAACCTCTCTCTAGAATGGAATGACTATGGCTGGGATAGGGTATACATTCCTGATAATTCTGTTCCCTCAAAACTGTCGAGCCCTATTTTATTCTCAGGTTCAGCATCTCCATTCTAACTAAATGCAAATTCTGTTGTGGTTCAATTGGCAGGCATCAAATCTCATTTATGTCGACCAGCCTACTGGAACTGGCTTCAGTTATTCTACAAACCAAGGTGATATCAGAACCAATGAAACCGGTGTTAGTAATGACTTGTACGACTTTTTGCAGGTGAGTTTTACGAATTAACTACTTCATCACCAATTGGTAGTGGTTCATGTTCTAACAAGAGCTTGCACTTAACTGTATAACGATAGGGATTTTTCGAAGCACATCCTGAGTTCGCCAGAAACGATTTCTACATAACCGGAGAATCTTATGCTGGTCACTACATCCCTGCATTTGCTTCTAGAGTCTACCAGGGAAACATCAAAAAAGAGGGAATCCATATAAACCTCAAGGTTAGTCTCTTCGGTACTCGGTGACAAACCGAGGACAGTTACCGCTTGTTTATAATTATAATGTGGTAATCATCTTTTTAACTGTACGATTGCTTCTCAGGGAATTGCTATTGGGAATGGCCTAACTAATCCAGCTATCCAGTTTAAATCATTCCCTGATTTTGCTTTGGCTAACAAATTAATTCAGAAATCTGATTATGACAATATCAAGGCTTTGATTCCGGATTGTGTAAAGCAAGCAAATTCATGTGGTAATTTCTAAAATCTGGTCTTATATTAATATTAGTGTGGGATGCTGCTGAATAAGTCAGTCGGACAGTCACATGCTTGAAAACAATATTGTCCGATTATAAGTTGTCATGAATTACTCCAACCCTGTATTCTGCTTCTCAGATTCTAAAGGCGACGATGATGTTTGCTTGTCTGCTTACTCCAGTTGCCTAAATATTTTCAACTCCATCTTAAAGATTGCTGGAAACATAAATGTAAGGAAGAAAGAAACCTGAAACTAATTCGTAAAACAATCAAATTTCGTCTAGTTCAATCGATTGATGATGAGAATTCTCCATTGTTTTAAATCTGCAGTACTATGATATCAGAAAGACCTGTCAAGGCCAGCTGTGCTACGACTTCTCGCGAGCTGAAAGTTTTCTAAACCAGGATACAGTCAAGAAAGCTCTTGGAGTAGGAAACATAGATTGGGTTGCTTGCAGCGTTGCAGTTTATGAGGCCTTGCAAGCGGATTGGATGAAAAATTATGAAAAAGGAATTCCTACGCTTCTGGAGAGCGATATCAGAGTGCTTATATATGCTGGAGAGGAGGATTTGATATGCAACTGGCTTGGTAAGCCTCTCTTCCACATTGTGGTAAAATCAGAAAGCTCCTACTTACATGACAATATATATTATACATATATTTGGCACAGGAAATTCTTGGTGGGTTAATGAAATTAAATGGTCTGGCCGGAAACAATTTTTAGCAACTCCTACAGTCCCATTTAATGTTGGAGGTTCTAAAGCAGGAGAGCTAAAAGAACATGGCCTTCTCTCCTTCCTCAAGGTTTTTGGCTACACCTACATTACCGTTCTTCTTTTTTTTCTCAGGTTAATCATAAGATAAATCTAATTCTTTCAATTATATGGCTGACTATATCAAAATCAGGTCTATAAAGCTGGTCACTTGGTGCCAATGGATCAACCGAAAGCTGCATTACAGATGCTGAAGACATGGACGCAGGGTAAGCTGAGCCAGTCAATCACTAATTAAACGCCCATTTATTGTCTTTTTTGCTGATAAACCAATAGATGTATTGCTATAGCCGCATTTCATGGTCAGTATGAATTTTCAATTGATTAGCAAATATTCTATACACATTGCTAAAAGTAATAAGAGTTAACATGACAACTTTCTCAAAATTTTTAAATATGTAACTAAAACTATTGAAAGTTCATACTGACCCTATTCACGTATGCATGTCATATTCCATCAGCTCTTTCCTTCAATGCTCGGGTGTTTTTGTGAACTAGTGGCTGAAATATTTAAGCGAACACAGCATCAAGCATGCATCTCATACAACAATACTTTACGTGAGACACATGCATATTAACCATACGTATATATCAACGGAAGCATAACTGAAATAAAATCTTTTCAGTCATTGCTCCACCGATGATCCTCAACGTCTCTGTGTTTGAATCTTCTAGCCCCTCTTCTCACTATGCGATGGTGCCTCTTGTTGCATGAAAAGGAGGATAGGAACCCAAACCTATATAAAACACTTCACCTCATCTACCCATCACAAAGGAGGAAGTGCGGAAGCATGGGCGATAACGTTTGCTTGATGGAGGGCTAATGCATTAATTGGACCATAATCTTGACAGTAGTAACAGTAGGAAGGCACGAAAAATCTTACATTCTCCCACTTGGTCCAATTAACCCAACACCAAATATAAGAAGAAACCAAATACATGAATCATGGCGATAGGTCCTCTTATAGTGAGTGTTATCTTCCATGTGTTACATATATAAAATTTCTCATTACTAGCCTTTAAACTTAATGAATAAACCATATGTTTATTCCAGGTTCAAATTAGATGACTTCTCAAAACAATCAAATATATATATGTACACAAAACCATATGAGAAAATATTAAATTAAATTAAATAAGAGTTCCATTGAAGCAACAAATGTATAACAAAAATCACATTATAGAACCAAGGCCCATTTGTACTACATGATCCTTAAACTGCTTAGGTGGCATGCCTTTAGTTAAAAGATCTGCAATCATCAAATCAGTGCTAATGTGCTCTATGACAACTTTCTTTTTTTTAACACGTTCTCTTATGACTAAATACTTAATGTCGATATGCCTACTTCGACTTCCACTCTTATTTTTTTAGCCATAAAGACCGCAACTGAGTTGTCACAGTACAATCTTAATGGCTTAGAAATTGAATGAACAACTCTATGCCCAAATGTGACGCCCTAATACTGCCTGGGAGGATATTGCGAGTGCTATGTACACACAGAACACAGTGGACATGAAGCTTTTCGAAACATACAAAACACTTTATTCATCAGATCCATAAATGCTGCTGGAGCATTTGTTAACCCGAATGGCATTACTAGGAATTCATAATGTCCATAACAGGCCCAAAATGCAGTCTTCGGTACATCCACATCCTTTACCCGAAGCTGATAATACCCCGATCATAAATCTATCTTTGAAAACACTCCTGCATCTTTCAACTGATCAAATAAGTCTTCAATCCTTGGAAATGGATACTTATTCTTCACTGTGACTCTATTCAATTGTCTATAATCGATGCACATCCGTAATGTGCCATCCTTCTTCTTAACAAATAACATCGGTGCTCCCCACGATGACACACTAGGTCGAATAAACCCCTTATCCATAAGTTCTTGTAACTGCACCTTCAACTCCTTCAGCTCAGTAGGAGCCATTCTGTACGGTGCTCTGGATATAGGAGCAGTGCCAGGTATAACTTCAATAGATAACTCCACATCTCTTTCAGGAGGGAGTGCACGTAATTCCTCAGAAAATACATCTGGAAATTCATTCACTACAGGAATGTCAAGCTGTTTATCCTTACTACCCTCCTTCTGGGAATCAAGCACAAAAGCTAGATAAGCTTCACATCCCTTATTGAGGAGCTTTCTAGCTTGCATAGCAAATATCACATTAGCTAAGGAACTAGTGCAGATGCCATGCAACACTATCTCGGATTGATCGGGTCTCTTAAACATAACTGTCTTAGCATTACAGTCAATTACTGCCTGATGCTTAGATAACCAATCCATACCCAGAATCAAATCAAATTCATAAAATGGCAATTGAATTAAATCCCCTACATACTTAGTTCCTTGAATCATAATAGGACAATTCCTATACACCTGATTAATCAACACATTACTATCCAGAGGATTGGTCACATGCATGTCATACTCTAACTGATCTATAGGCACCTCTATATCAAACATTTCTACAGCACAGACATACGAATGAGTAGATCCAGGGTCAATCAATGCATGCATTTCAGAATTAAAGAGGGAAACAATACCAGCAATGACATCCGGTGCATCCTAATCCTCGCGAGCTTTCAATGCATAAGATCGAGCCGAAGCAGTAGGCACATCTGGTTGATCTATTATTTCTGATTGATTACTCCGATTCGGTCTATTCTGCCCAGATCTTCCTCGACCTCTACCACGTCCTCTGTTCCCAACAGACACATGAAAGACCTCTCGACTGGTTTGTGAAGTCTGAGCCTGGTTGAGAGGGTAATTGGCTATCTTATGCTCAGTATTACCAAAACAAAAACAGGCTCCTATGGCCCCTCTACAAACTCCACAATGATGTACAGAACAATCAGGACACTTTGGGGGTTCAGAACCTCGGTCTCCAGATGATCCCCTACTAGAAACAGCCGAAGAGGGAAAGTTTTATTGCCTTCCCCGTGTCACAGATCTCTGAGTATTTTCCGGTGTAGAAGTAGTACCTTTCTGACTCCATTTCCCTGAGGATTGGCCTCCTCTACCAAAAACCCTTCTCTGACTCCTTTCTCTCCTAACCATCTCCTGTCTCTCAATTTTCATTGCAGCCTGTACTAGCTGATGGAACGTCACTTGCTGCAACAGAGTAATCGCTGCCAGATGCTCCTTGATGGAATCATGCAATCCATCCTCAAACTGGTGACATCTGAACTCCTCAATAAGTACAGATTCAGGGGCGTATTTACTGAGTCGGTTGAACTCCCGATCATACTCAGCAACTGATAGGTTTCTCTGCTTTAAGTTTAGAAATTGCTTCCATTTATCCTTTCTATAAGCCTCTGTCACATATTTAGCTTTAAATTCTTGGGTAAAGAAATCCCAAGTCAGATGTACCGGTAGCTGAGGACTTCTCAGAACAAACTTCCACCATTCATAAGTTGCTCCCTGTAGAAGGGAGACAGCACAATGCACCATCTGCTCAGCTAGATAATTAATTTCATCCAGTACCCCCTTTACCTTCTCAATCTAGAACTCAGCCCTTTCAGATTCCTCCAGAGACGTCCCAGTAAAATCCTCAACTCTATACTTCCTCAGTTGATCAATCGGAGCCTTAGGTGCTGTCATCCGATGCAGTAACGTCATCATATCCTAGGACAACTTAATCAAAGCCTCTCCCTGAGCTAGAGGAGGAGGTGGTACTTCAGCTTCACCTCACCTCGATTGACCCTAGAGGGTCTAGATATTACTGGACGAGTTTGCTCCGGCTGATTGCTCTCGGCAACTTCATCAATAGTATTGCGAGATCCTTCCATCGTTAATTCTATAAACAAAATATGGGGCATCGCATTAGGCCAAAACACAACTTGTAAACTTAAATAAAAGCAATAGTTAAGCACTAGTTAAATCAATTTCCTAAACCACACTCTGATACCAAAAAGATGTGGCACCCTAATACCCCCTGGGAGGATATTGCGAATGTCACATACACATAGAACACACTGGACATGAAGCATTTCGAAACATACAAAACACTTTATACATACATTACCAGAATCTCAATAAACATACATCCTAAATCAAAATTTCCGAAAGCAACCTGAATTAAGGTTATTACAACCCATTAAAATAAAAAAAATTCATGAGTTATAGACATCAAATACAAGTCCAAAAACAATCTCAAAATATATATGAACAAAACAAAAAAATCAAAACAAAAAAAGATTAGACTTCTTTGACCATCGTGGTTGTCTTGTCCCAGTTCCTACGTCCCTCTTTCAGAAGCTACACAGGGCAAATCTACCGTGCTAAGCATATAGCTTAGTGAGTAATAACTAATCTATGGATAAACTGACAACCTATCATACTGAATCATGTAATAGCATATACATGCATTAAACAATAAATCAGACATAAAGTATTTCAGAACAGACTTTAAGGATATTGCGAGTGCCACATACATACAGAACACACTGGACATGAAGCATTTCGAAACATACAAAACACTTTATACATACATTACCAGAGTCTCAACAAACATACATCGCAAATCAAAATTTTCGAAAGCAGCCTGAATTAAGGTTATTATAACCCATTAAAATTAAAAAAAATCCATGAGTTATAGACATCAGATACAAGTCTAAAAACAATCTCAAAATACATATGAACAAAACAAAACAAAACAAAACAAAAAGATCAGACTTCTTTGGCCATCGCTGTTGTCTTGTCCCAGTTCCTACGTCCCTCTTTCAGAAGCTACACGGGACAAATCCATCGTGCTAAGCATATAGCTTAGTGAGTAATAACTAATCTACAGATAAACTAACAACCTATCATACCGAATCATGTAATAGCATATACATGCATTAAACAATAAATCAAACATAACGTATTTTAGAACAGACTTTATATTTAACAAAACTGAATATCACAAGAGGGTATAAACCCTTCAGAATCAGAACAATAATGTTTATGTCATAATCAACATATATATTAGAATTAAAAAACTAGATAATTGCTAATCTATCAACAGAAGTGGGTAAGAGGACTTATACAGAAGATACTGAAGTCTTGACACCGAAGTGTCACAGAAGAGACCGAAGTCTCGACACCTGAGTGTCAATATCAGAAGACACCGAAGTGTCACAGAAGCAACTGCAGACCCTTCTAGGCATGCCTATTTACCTACGACTAGGACTTGACAGTTTTAAAACCAAACAAATTCATATCATGTTCAACATAATTAGGCAATCATTGCTTTCATGCCAAAATTTAAACATATTAATCTAACAGCTTTGCAAATCATTCAATGGATTAAAGTCAAATAACAAACAAATAGTCAAAGCAAAACTATCCAAAATTTCTCACTAAATTTCTTACTGAATTGCCCACAATTATTCAACAAGATAATACTTACAGGTAAGACCATCTAAATTGCTTACAAAATTTACCTCTAAAATTACTTACAAAATCTCCTTTATTGCTTATTGTCTTGACGTCCCGACAATATCTGGAATCGGTCGCTCGATGGGTTCCTCTAAAACATTTAATACAAACACATATCATTATTGTGCACAATTATGAATTC
>JAOSBN010000008.1:5668066-5714692 GCA_027563595.1 Erythroxylum suave | reverse complement strand
GATGGGTTCCTCTAAAACATTTAATACAAACACATATCATTATTGTGCACAATTATGAATTCAGTTATGCACATTCATGTTTACTGAATATGTATGATGCATGTTTATGACAAATTATGGGTTTCTTATCCTTAATCTTGTCGCATTCTCAATCATACAAAATCATACTCAAATCCTCATTCCAGATTTATTTCACAACCAACTTTCGGGTCCATTTTGTTCAATTATTATCCTCAGGAGGGTGAGGTACTTAGGTAATACTTCCTTCTAGAAAGTTTTTCCCTCTTTGTCTTAGGTTTCTAATGACACCAATTTTATCCAATTTGGGTCAGTATACGAAAAGTTATACCCAAAAAATTTCAGATTGTTCTTAAGCTTCAACAGAATTCTTATCTCAACTTTCAATCAAATTCTGAAATTCCTAGAGGTAGAATTAGAATTTAATCTCTTCATAAACTTTGTAGCCTTATGAATCTAATTTAATCCAAATCAAAAAGCGCTCCATTTGGATAACTAAAGAGAAAGTTATGCTCAAACTACCGAAACATATTCTATGCTAGAAAGTCCCTGGTACAAACCTAACATTGCATATGCTGTTGAAATATTAGGTAGATATCAGAGTAATCTAGGTGTTGACAACTGGAAAGCTGTAAAGAAGGTTATGAGACCTGAGCATACATAAAGTTTCCAATAACTGAAGCATATGGAATGTTCTTCATGTGTTCCTATTCAAAATCATTCTTCGGGCATTAATTCAAACTGAATCTATCACCCTTCACTATAGGTGCTACACTCGGTGCATAATCTTTTATTCGAAATCGCTCTAAAACTTTGTTCACATAGGTCTCTTGAGACAAACCCAAAATGCCTCGAGATCTTTCTCTATGGATCTTGATGCCAATGACATAAGATGCCTCACCCATATCTTTCATGTTAAAATTCTTTGAGAGAAATTGTTTCAACTCATATAGCAAACTCTTATCATTAGTCGCAAGTAATATGTCATCCACGTATAACACAAGAAAACAAGTCTTACTCCCACTAACCTTCTAGTATAAACATTGGTCTATTATATTCTCTTCAAAACTGAATGAAGTGATAACCTCATGGAATTTTAAATACCATCATTGGGAGGCTTGTTTTAATCCATACATAGATTTATTAAGCTTGTAGACTAAATGCTTGTCATCACTAGAGGAGAATCCTTTAGGTAGTTTCATGTAAACCTCTTCCTCTAGTTCACAATCGTGGAACGTCGTTTTCACATCCATTTGATGTAACTCAAGATCAAAATGAGCTACTAATGCCATGATTACACGAAGAGAATCTTTCTTAGATATAGGAGAAAATGTCTCCGTGTAGTCTATTCCTTCCCTCTGAATGAACCCTTTTGCAACAAGTCTTGCCTTATATCTCTTAATGTTGCCTCGTATGTCTTTCTTTGTATTAAATACCCATTTACATCCAATGACTTTCACATCATTGGGAAACTCAACGAGATCCTAGACTTGGTTAGACGTCATAGAATCCAACTCATCTTTCATAACATTGAACCACAGGTCCGATTTCTTAGAACTAATGGCCTGTGAAAATGTTTTAGGATTATTTTTGGCTCCAATGCAGTAAGCTGACTCTTGTAGATACACTATATAATCACTAGGTATTACTGACCTTCTAACCCTAGTAGATCTCTTAATGTTGTATCATCATCCTTACAAAGAACCTGTTGCTCAACCTGTTATTCAACTGGTTGTTCAACAATTTTTGTTTGTTCCTCATTTACAACTTGATCTACTGGATTAGCATTAATAGCTTGTGGAGCTTTATTAACTGGTTGTCCAACACCCGTTTCAACTTGAGGAGTGTGTATGACAGTGAATCTATCATTTGAACCAAAGGGTTGAGCTTCATAACGGTCCATTTCAAAAACTATGTCCTGAAAATGACCAGTCCCACTGATCAAGTCATTTTAAAGAAATTTTGCATTTCTTGATCCCACAATTCTAGCGCTATGAGATGGAAAATAAAATCTATACCCCTTAGACGTTTCAGCATATCTAATGAAATACCCACTAATAATATTTGGGTCTAGCTTTTTCTCCTGTGGGTTGTAAATTCTCACATCAGGTGGGCATCCCTAAACGCATATACGCCTCAGACTAGGTTTCCAACCTTTAAATAACTCAAAAGGTGTCTTTGAGATAGCCTTGGTTGGAACTCAGTTTAACATATACATAGTTGTCTTTAGAGCTTCAGTCCAACAAAATTGAGGAGGTTTTATGTTACTCCTCATACTTCTCACCATGTCCATTAGGGTTCGGTTTTTTCTTTCTGCCACATCATTCTGATATGGAGAACTAGGCATGGTGTACTGGGCAACAATCCCATATTCTTGAAGAAACTTTGCAAACGGACCAGGCTCTTGTCCACTTTCAGTGTACCTACCATAGTACTCTCCACCTCCATCTGATCTCACGATTTTAATCAATTTTCTACATTGATTCTCCACTTCAGCCTTAAACATCTTAAAAGCATCCAAAGCGTCGTCCTTAAAACAGAGTAAGTAGAGATACATATATCACGAATAATCATCTATGAAGGTGATAAAGTATTTCAGACTGTTTGTGTCTATATCTGGACAAAAAAATCTGTATGTATAATTTCTAACATGTTTGTACTCCTCTTACCACCCCTTTTAGACTTGTTAGTTTGCTTACCCTTAATGCAATCCACGCAAGTTTCAAAGTCAACAAAATCTAAAGTACTAAGTACCCCTTCATTTACTGATCTCTTAATTCTCTAAATGGAAATGTGTCCTAATCTACGGTGCCATAATATAAAGGATTCTTCATTCACAACAAACCGTTTCAATCCAGCAGTGACATGCATCGAATTATAGGCATCATCATTTTGTAATTGAATGGAATAAAGACCATCAGATAATGTACCATAACCAATAACTTTAGATCCATTACATAAACTACAACCAAAATCTGAAAAGTTAAAGGAAAAATTAAAAAGTACAAGTCTTGATACAAAAATCAAATTTCTGGAGAGATTTGGAACATAAAAGGTCTTTTCTAAACACAAAATAAAGCCACTGCTGAAAACTAAATTACAAGTGCCAATGGCTTCCACATATAAACTCGTCTTACTTCCTGAATAGATGAATTGTCCACTTCCCACTGCCTTCCTTAGGTTTTACATACCCTGTAAGGTATTTGAAACATGGATTGTAGAACCAAAATTAATCCATCATGTGTTATGATTAACATTAACCGTATTAGACTCATAACAAACAAATGAAAATTGAGTACTTTTCTTCTCGATCCAGTTCTTGAATTTAGCGCAGTCTTTCTTCATATATCCCTTCTTCTTGCAGAAGAAACACTTAGATGGTTTCTTTATATCAGACTGAGGAGACATTGTGCCCTTTCCTTTGTTTTTGACATCATCATGTCTCTTTCTTCTTGCAGAAGAAACACTTAGATGGTTTCTTTATATCGGACTGAGGCAACATTTTGCCCTTTCCCTTGTTTTTGACATCATCATGTCTCTTATATCCTAAAATGGTCAAATTGACCCTCTTACCTTCTTCCATCAACAACCTTTCCTCTTCTTGCACACACGAGGTCAACGGTTCATTGATCGACCATTTGTCCTTATGACGACGACCAGGAGATGTGTATGAGACATTGGAAAATCGACCATGCGACACTGCATGGAGCCATCATCATCGTCCCTCCTCTCTTGATAGTCCAGTCACAATTTGATGCTAAACACAACTCTCACGTCCATTATGAACAAAAAATGTCGAAATATTCAACAACTTCAAGTTCATCACTTACGGACGAAAAAACAATAAGAACAGAGCATAATAGAGATAAAAAAATTTTCACGGTTCATAAGCAAGGCAGAGACATCAATACCAAATGAAATATTTAAGCAAACACAGCATCAAGCATGCATCTCATATAACAACATTTTACATGAGACACATGCATATTAACCATACATATATATCAACGGAAGCACAACCGAAATAAAATACCTCCAGCCATTGCTCCACTGATGATCCTTAATGTCTCTGTGTTTGAATCTTCTAGCCTCTCTTCTCACTATACAATGGTATCTCTTGTTGTAAGAAAAGGAGGATAGGGACCTAAACCTATATAAAAAACTTCACCTCATCTGCCCATCACAGAGGAGGAAGCACGGAAGCATAGGCGATAACATGTACATGATGAAAGATTAATGCATTAATTGGACCATAATCTTGACAATAGGAACAGTAGGAAGGTACGAAAAATCTTACAGTGGCTTACAATTTCTCCAAATGCCTTGTAGTTTTGGGTTCATAAAGCTAAAAATTGTCCATTTTCTAGTTTGAGTTATTGGTTCAATTTATTCACTTTGCATTTGCCTGTATGCCTTTCAAACAAACTTCCATTGCATGATTTTGACTTTAATGGTCCCTAAGCAAGGGATTAGTAATGACATCAATCGGAGGATGAGCAAAGTTAAAAGCCTGACCTGTGTGAGACAAAACTCCAGGTACAATTTCAACACTAAAGAGTTGTTATAAATACTTGTTCTTCGTTTTCAGAATGTTACGATACTATCACTTTCGAGTTCCAATTCTTTTCGTTTGAAATTTCTATCTTGCCTTTGTCCTTTTGTCATTGAAACTTGTAAAGTCCAAAATTTTAATTCGAGATTAGGTCATAAAAATTGGATCAAGTTCGAAGCGTTTGGCTAAATCTGAGTCTGATTAAATTTTAAATAAATTCAAATAGAGGAAAAAAAAAGGGGGATTTACTGTTGACAAGAACTATATTTTCCATCTTCTAGGCACGTTGAAACAATGAATAAAAATGCAGTGCTAATTAATATCATAATCGTATATTTATAAGAAGATGGAAGTATTTTTTAATGTTTCTTTTTATTATAGTTTACATTTCTGTGCAATTGTTTAATTAAATTCCTTTTATAAAGGCTTCAATTATCTACCAATTTACTTATTGCTAAATTTAACCACATTCTCAATTTCTTTATAGGATAAAGTTTACTAATTGCAAATAAAAATGAACTAATATCTAATATTTTTCATATAAATAGTATGTCAATCAAAATTTTAAATATAACTTACCATTGAATTCGATGTATAAACTTACAGTGGAGAGTAGAAATCATTTATTTTTTAAATGTAGCTACACTCAAGCAATTTGGAGCAAGATCATGAGTATGCTACAACTACCTAGGTTTACTTTTGAATGAAGGGAGACACTTAGCATGATTATCATCAGGACCAAGTCAAGCAAACCAAATGGAACACTTATTAAAACAACTTTTACTACAACCATCGGCTTCATTTGTAAGGAGATAAACAAGAGATTACACAAGGAAATTGAAGAATGAAAATATCAGACCGTTGAACACATTGTCAATTAGGTTCAGGCCACATTCATAGCTCAGATCAAGCACAGTGCACTTATCAATGCATTGAAAAACAACTAGAAGTTGTAATTCACTTTTTTCATATCAATTTAACTCTTTATAGACACCTCAGTATGTACTAATTGTAGTTTGACAATAACACATTGTAATGGTGTGATAGCTTTTGCTATGTCTAATATATTTTTTTTCATTTTTTTAAATATTCAAGTATAATGCTTTTATCTTACTAATTTTTGGATTACTTAATTGCTATCAAGGATTGAAAAAATTGGTTGGTATAATTTCCATTTTCGTGTGGTAAATCTTTCAAGTCAAATGTTGTCACTAATCAAGTAGTCAGGAACGCATCTTATGCTAAAGATGGTTGAGGTGACTATCAGTCCTCAAGGCTGTCGAACTAAGACAGATAATAAAAAGCAGCAGTTCTATTAGAAGGCGAAGACGGGCTTTATTTGTCATGAAATCCTCTGATACTGTTAGCTTGTTCTACCCGTGGCTTTAGTCCAATATAGTGCCCTTTTATGTCTAATATACTAAAATCATATTATATTGAAATGAAAATATAGTTGATATGCTAATGAACAGAGAATTTGAACTGCTTGATATTAAGGATAGTTTGTTTGAATTTATATTTTAAGTTTTTATTTATATTTTTAAACGTGGTAAAAATGTGATAAGTCAATTTCTAAATTTTGAATAAAATTATGATTTAATAATTAAAATATATTTAAAATAAATTTTAAAATTTTAATTAGTTATTCTAATAAAAAATTATAGTAATCAGTAATAAAAATATAACTACATTTTTTTTTACTACAATGGAAAAAAGAAAACGAACTGTTACACTACAGTTTAGTCGTAGGGTAATCCCCGACGGTATTCAGTGCTGGAGCGATCTGAAGATATAAAAGGCATCGCGGTTGGTGGTGGTGCTGTAAGAACATGGAGTCCTAATTGAGCTCTCCTCGCTTTGCTTGCTAGGCTATCTGCGCTGCGATTCCCTTCTCAATGAACATGTTGGAGCTGCACCTCCCAGTCACGCGCCATCAACGTACGGATGTCCTGCACCAAAAGAGAATGGTTGGTTAGTAAGTCTCCTGAAGAGGAGAGGATATTGATTACCTCGAGTGAGTTGACTGCTAAGATGATCTTCCGGTAATCATGATCCCAGGCCACCTGACGCTCCCCTTGAACGCCTTGTAGTTCAGCGACCATAGGCGAGCAACACGCAAACTTTTGGAGGAATCCCCCGCATCAAAGACTATGGCAATCTCGCAAGGTCTGCCGATAAGGTCGCTACACCAGCAGTATTAACTTTGATCCAACCCTCCGGTGGGGGGGCCCAGTGTACGAGCACCCCTATTGGCAGACCTTGCAGGTTTGAAACACAGCCCGTTAGCATTTGGGCTTGGCCAATCCAAGACACATACCTAAGGACGAGGTGATGGCCCCGGTTTGGCCATTTAAAACCTGCCTCAAAAATACTTTATTCCACCATTGCCATAAATACCAACACGAAACTCCAAAAATGACTAGCCAATCCACTCCCACCATGGAGCCGTGGTGAGTGAGGTTGGACTGTAGCCAATGATCTATCGATGCCTGGAAGAAGGTAGGTGTTGGCAAACTGGAGTACCACTGCTGCCAATATTGCTGCGCTCGACTACAATCTCGAATAGCGTGCAGTACGATTTCTTCGTGCCCACAATGCAGGCAGCTACTATCGAAAACTATGTGTCTCAGGACTCGTTGATGATTGGTCAGGAGTTTGTTGTTCGCTAAAAGCCACAAAAAGGAACGAATCTGCTGGAGCCCTGGCCATTTCCATATGATCTTCCAAATGGAATGTGGTTGGTCTGACTCAGCCGCGATGATGACCTCATAAGCAGATGCCAAGGTGAATTGTCCGTGTGGACTGGGTCCCCAGTCGAACTAGTTAGCTGCTGCATCAGGAGCCGGGGGCGAACCACCCTATCAAGAATTATGCATGTCTGAGCCGGAAGGTAAGGAATGATCAAGTCCCAATTCCACTCTCTACCTTCCGCCACAAATTCTGACACAGTCAGGTTCAGCAGCCCATCAGGAAGGTTCCTCACTGTCTCATTAACTAGTGGTCCCACATCGGTCAGCCATTGATCAATCCAAAATTTGATGCGGTGCCCATCACCCAATTTCCATCGAATGTCTTGGCAAACATGGTCCCACGTAGCGGCTAGACCTCGCCATAGGGCTGATGTCCCAGTGGTAGTCAAAAATTGGGGGATATGATCAGTGGTTAGCCGATATTTTGCTCTTAGGGCCTGCACTCATAAGGTTGTGGGTTTGGTGAGCAATTCCATCCCAATTTGGTGAGAAAAGCATCATTGGTGGTTCGGACTTTTTTGATGCCTAGTCCCTCGACATTTTTCGGCCGACAGACTGCGTCCCAGTGGACTCAGTGGGTAGCCCTCCGCTTATTGCAGGATCCCCAAATAAATGCCCTTAGAATGCGCTCTAGGGCATCACAAATGTATCTGGGTAAGTGCACTGTTTGCATCGTATAATTGAGAATCGAGGAAATCACTGACTGAGCTAGTGTAACTCTGCCTGCTAGGGATAATTCCTTCGCTTGCCATCCCGTAAGACATTGTTGAACCCTATCGAGGATGTATTGGTAAGTAGTCCTCTTGATGCGACTATGGATCAACGACACCTCCAGATACATTAACATAATAAGAAAAAGTTTTTTGCTTTTGTTCAAAAGAAAAACATAAATTAAAACAAAAAACAAAACTAAAATCAAGAATGAAATAACAAGGAATAAATTTGAGTTTATCTATCTATTTAGCTTTAAATATGAATAAATTTATAGGAAAGTAAACAAAAAAGCAATAATTATATTTTTATTTGTGATAATAACTTAGTAGAAAAAGTAAAAGATGCTAAAAATCAAAATATTATGTATAAATCTATAATTGTTGTCAATAAAACGAAATAAAGTTTAATTTACTAATGAGGTATAATTAATTAAATATTAACTATAGTAATTAACGATAACTAAAACTGACTTACCACAACAATTTGACGGAAACAACATGCAAGTAATTCTATTTTTGCTAATTGTTGGGAAAAATCTAAAGGGTTTTGACACCAAAAAGAAAATTATTGCTAATTCTTTATTTTCCAGTATTGATAATTGGGTCAACTCAATTATCAAGACTAGAAAATTTTATACATGTCCCACACATTTAGGGATGGGCGGCTCTCCAATTTTGTTAAAATTATTTTTTTGAAATTAAAAATGTAAAATAATATTTTTTAATTAAGCCCGGGTTTAGAATACTCAGATAAGTATGGGCTTAACCCATTAAAAATACTTAAACCTAAGCCCATAAACTGCCCATTGCAAATTTTCTATGTTTTCCTTAAAACTTGGTCACAAATAGAATCTAAATTAATGCAGAGGATTTAGGTTATAGTTCAAATCCATATCCTATAAATACATAAAAAGAAGATGTTGATACTCTAAATATAAAGTTTTGAAGCACGTGACTCAATACGTTCCATGCCTGCATTGCACGAGCACTCCTTTATTATACTAAAGTATTCCATGTTCATATCGTGCTGTAAGGCGGCATTGATCTAGGTAGAATTTGGGCTAGGATTCAATCTAAAATATTTGTTAGTACTTAGATTTCAGGTGACTCAAAGCTCGATTGAGCTTATTTAAATTTTGAATCTTTTTCTTGTTTATTTCAAATTAAAATTATTTATTTTAGTTTAAAACAATAAAATAGCATTAGCATTCAAATTTTATTGAAAGGTTCAAGTTCAAATTTGATCTGAAATTTAATTTTTAAATTAAATTAAATTCCTTAAAATTTAATTAAATCAAATTTATTTTTACTAATTTTAAGTAACAAGATTGGATCATCTGTAAAAAAAGGTATCTAAAAACAATCGAAATATCTAATATATAATAACCCATCTTAATGATCTGTATTGTGTTGTTACTTTATACTTTTTATTTTTGACTTAACGAAGAACAAGTACAACAAAATAACGACTATCATTCTTCTTACATCTTAGAGTCGGTCTATGCCAACTACTAAATATGTCAAGTCTGCCTGTAGCAGAACAACCCCGGAAATTGCGCATAAAGGCACTTTCCTCACCAAATTCCAACGCCTTACACAGTCACTCGTTCATGCCCATCTGTGAATCTTCGCCTTCTTTCCTGATTGAAAGAGAATTTCGGTTAATGATTTGAGTAGGCAATAGGAATATCTCTTTCTTTTTTCTTTTTGTGATAATATTTGAGAAAGCTAACATCGGTGAATGATCCTTCCTTGGTCGCATCCTGCTACTGCTCGCCGCACAAACAATCCAATCCTATCTTGTCAAGATAAGCCTGCTACGTCATTAAACAATTACGTGACTTTCTAATGGAGAACAGACTCAAATTGTGGCACAACATATGTAAACAGTCAGATACTTAAAAGACATGTTATATATTTTTAAGGTTTTGTATTAACCAAAACCAGTAACTTGGAAGGAACAGATGTCTTGATACATATCCAATATTGTTTCTTTGCATTTAAGTTACAGATTGTTGTATTCATATAAGCAAGAGTTTACTCAGTATGCTTCTTCCAAGTCATGGAAATTTTAAGACGTTGGAGTAAAGCCATTGTTTTGTGTTTACAAGACAAACATATAATCTATATTAAACGCTTAGAGTCCGCCATGGATAAAGCTCTTTAAGATATTGGCATCTTGCACGCAAGATAATCCGACAAATTCCCTTTTGTTCATTTGTTACAACGACCTGATCACTCTCTCTTTTCAATTGACAAAGCTATAACGGATCCCTACAAACAAACCTTAGCTTGTAATTCTATGCTTCTCTGAAAACGAAGGAGAATTTTGTATGTGTTGGGGATGGGGGGCAAAGAAAGTAAGAAAATTTCTCATAATCCAACATCGATCGTTGGCTGGCTGGAGGTCGTCCTCATAAACTAGAGACTCCCAGTGGCCATCCTTTCAAGACAAGATAATTTACTTAGCCCTACCAATTTGTTTCTTTATGGGAAATGATTAAAGAATAGTGTAATTCATGATGAGCTTAAAGGAATCAGACAAGAATCAGACTAATCACCTAATTCGCATCAATTGAAAGAAGTAGAGACAGATCCTTCAAGTGGCGTGTGAAATATGACTCTTAATGGAATCCCATGTGGGGTTCACGAGCCATATAATATCTTCATACGGAATTCTAACACACTTAAATCACAATCTAAGCCCAGTCTGTAAACCACACATGTTATGTAGTATTTATATATCTCATTTCCGTTGTATATATCAAATTACTTAAAAAAAATAGCTCAAATAAATGAAACCACTACTAACTTATGCCATTGTTATGATAATCTAGGTTTTTGTAGCACTGTCTTTTGTCTCCGGTCTATATAAAACAAAAACGAATATTTTTATCTTTTCAAATGAGTTACAGATCAGTTTGACTACTATACTGATAGTATATGATCCTCGATTAAAAAAATTGGTACCACATGGATTTAGAACGATGAAATGTCAACTTGAATAAGTACTTTAGTTTCTTTTGGTGCTCAATTGAAATGATTTTATAAGGTAAATGATTTATTTGAACATTATAAAATATTAAGATTACCAAATCCTATCCATTTCTGATTTTAAATTCATAAACACCTTAATTTTGGCCTCCATGTCAATAATTAATTAATTACTCAAGGAATCAGGAGAT
Source organism: Erythroxylum suave (assembly GCA_027563595.1). Taxonomy (NCBI): domain Eukaryota; kingdom Viridiplantae; phylum Streptophyta; class Magnoliopsida; order Malpighiales; family Erythroxylaceae; genus Erythroxylum; species Erythroxylum suave. The sequence continues at coordinate 5,703,474 of JAOSBN010000008.1, read as the reverse complement.
TAGCCTCTTAATCTGCATTTACTAGGCTACGCTGAAAGTGCAAAGAATGCTCTTTAACATGCCCTTCAGAGCAAACTGCATAAATGCCAGGCTAATGGTTGATATGATTCTTGATTAGAAAAACTACCCAAAGACTTTTATCTTAGTTAAAGTGGACCACTTGTCTTTCCGTAATTTCAATTACAAAAGCTATTTTGTACGTACAAAATTGACGACTTTTTTGTGCTTTCCCATTTTGCGTCTGTAAAGGGGTGGGAGAACTGGGATTTCTTTCGACGGGTCATATAAGTCAACTTGTGAGTGCAATAAAGCTCAGGCCAGGGTATTCGGAAGGAAACCTGCCTTTCCAAAAGAGGTGTGATGGTTACACTTCCAGTCTATATAAATAAATACATTGTTCAAACAACGGAGAATTCACTTACAAACCATTTCTTGAGCTACAGATAAACTCGAGTCCTTGAGCTCTCTAGCTTACAACTTCCATCACAAGTTCTCAAACAACTAATTAGCTATTGTTGACACAGACAAGGTTACAAAAGAAATGGCGTCAACTTGCCCTTACGCTCTGCTTTCCTTTTTCTTTTTTGTCTTTATTATTTCATTTTTGTCAGATGCAAAGTCCCCTGACAGGCAAGTCCGATTCTCTTCGACAATCAAGTCACCCAGATTGCGGGCGGAAAAGCTCATAAGAGACCTGAACTTGTTCCCGGAACAGGGTATCAACATGGGCTCAGAAGATGAGTCTTTGGTTGAAACTCCAGCGATAGTTGAGAAGCAGTTCAGCTTTTATCTTCTTGGCGATCCCGGGCCTTCCGTACAAGACTTGGGTCACCATGCTGGCTACTATCGCCTTCCTCATACTAAAGCTGCGAGGTAAGAGGACCATGGGCCATTTGTCTTGCCATGACCAGTTATGAAAATGTGATGGTACTGAGATATAAGATTCCGACTTGGATAATTATTGTAGTTTGGCGGGTTGTGCATCAGTTTTTAAAAGTAATCTGTCGAGTAGCTAACTTTTCCTACTGTCACGCAGAATGTTCTATTTTTTCTTTGAATCAAGAAACAACAAGAATGATCCTGTTGTAATATGGTTGACCGGAGGACCAGGCTGCAGCAGCGAATTGGCGTTGTTTTATGAAAACGGTCCTTTCCAATTAACGAGCAACCTGTCTCTTGTATGGAATGACTATGGTTGGGACAAGGTATAGAAAGAACCTGTCCGAGTATGATATAATGAATGCACTTGTTGATTGCCTCGTCCCAACTTTTTGTATGGAAATGAAATTGCAGTTGCAAGGCTTTTTTTCATCTTTCCTTCGCATACTTGCAGGCTTCAAACCTAATATATGTTGACCAACCCACTGGAACTGGTTTCAGTTATACAGCAGATGCAAGTGACATAAGACACAATGAAACAGGGGTTAGCAATGACTTGTACGACTTCTTGCAGGTCAGTTTCTGATAGTTTCTTGTAAGAAAACCTTGGTCCAATATCTACCAACCTAACCTGAACGTGAGTTTTCCAATGATGATGCTAGGCTTTCTTCAAAGAGCATCCTCAGTTTGCCAAAAATGATTTCTACATAACTGGAGAATCTTATGCTGGACACTACATCCCTGCCTTTGCTTCTCGGGTGCACCAGGGGAACAAGAATAAAGAAGGCCTCCACATCAATCTTAAGGTATCTCTCTGCTTTATTCAGTTTCATTTCATCTACTTGCTTCATGCACGCTCTGTTGGAACCACAACATAGCTCAAGTCAACTAAAGAATGATTTAACAGGGATTCGCCATTGGGAATGGTCTAACTAATCCTAGCATCCAGTACCAAGCATACACGGATTATGCTCTAGAGAACAAACTAATTCAAAAGTCTGACTATGATAGGATAAACATAAAGATCCCAGATTGTGAGCAAGCAATAACAGATTGTGGTAACTCTTGTCTCTCAGCCTCATTTTGCTACATACGAATTCAGAAATGATTGATAAGTCATGTGGTTAACTCTATTGAATTGGAAATTGTCAGGCAGTGATGGTGAAGCTTGTGAAAATGCATTTTATGTTTGCACCAGCATATTCAATGAGGTCATGAACGTTGCTGGCAATATAAATGTAAGAAATATTTCCGTTATCCTGTACCGAAATAATAATAAAATAAAAACAGCATTTTGATTAAACAGAATTGATTCTTAACTAATAACATCTTAACATGTGATTACTTAACTGTGCAGTATTATGATATCAGAAAGCAATGTGAGGGCCATTTATGCTATGACTTCTCAAACATGGAGGGCTTCCTGAACCTAAAACCAGTAAGGGATGCTCTGGGGGTTGGAAACAGAGGCTTTGTTTCATGCAGTAGTGAGGTTTATGATGCGATGGTAAGGGACTGGATGAAAAATCTTGAAGTCGGAATTCCTGCTCTCCTTGAGGATGGTATAAACGTGCTTATATATGCTGGAGATCAGGATCTCATATGCAATTGGCTTGGTCAGCCTTTTCTTTGATCACAAGTTCAATGGAATAAATGATATGTTTGTATTTAAGCATTATGCAACTAAACTTACGGCATAATCAAATCTTGCAGGGAACTCAAGATGGGTCCATGTCATGAATTGGTCTGGCCAAAAGGAATTTGCAGCAGCTTCCACAGTTCCATTTGTCAGTGAAGGCAAAGAAGCAGGACAGCTTAAAAGCCATGGACCTCTCAGTTTCCTCAAGGTCTCCCGTCCCTTTCCCTGTCACACATCGTCTCTCATTCACTTCTGTTCAGAAACTAATTAGATTACAATTCGTCACAGGTTTACAAAGCTGGTCACATGGTGCCAATGGATCAGCCAAAAGCTGCACTGCAGATGCTGACAAGCTGGATGCAAGGAAAGCTTGCCGTGACTAGCAGTACATACAATGTTGAGTCAACCTTCTAAGCGATTAGAGTACCTCAACTTATAATTCAACGTATTGTCCACTACTCCTTCAAATATATAGAATAAAAGATCTCATTTTTCTCGAGCTCAGTCAATCTTAACTCGTCTTACTTCAGTCCAACATATACAACAGCAGCAATTTTGAAAAAGACATGGCTTTCTCACCAGAAAGAATAACAATAAAGACCTTAATTCTCAAAACAATTTCTATTATAGCATAAGAGTGTATGGTGACTGAGTTCTGAACACGCTCTGTAGCAAAGGTCACTGTACATATCACACCCTCCATGGCTTTACTACTTCATCAATTAAATTAATCTGCGTGGTTATTCTTTCTTCGTTCTTACAATCATCTGCTTTTTGTACGAGGAAAGGCAAGATTTGGGTCTTTCTTCCGAGTTCCTCTCTTCGACTCCTGGTTAAACGTGCTATTTATGGACAAATGCTATCAAACTTGAGATTAAAAAGGACCAGACTGTTTCCATATGAACCAGTCCAAAACTAGTTGAAATCTCTTTCCAAGGTTAGTCCAACGGACGCATAAGAAGTAACCATAAGAAGCAATTGTAGTATTGGGTTAAATGATGAGATTTTAACTCATGATTTTGATGATAACAAAATATGCCACTACTAAATTCAGTTGAAGGATAAATTGAGCGAAAAATGCAAATTAAATCACTTGAGTAATCAAAGGATAAAGAAAATAACTAAAATGGAGTTTACAAGCAACTTAAGAGAGATTCAAGAAAATTTTAAGAATGAGGAATCAAACATATTAAATTTTAAGCTAATCATTTTAATGCTTTTGATAATCCTACCTTAGTCCTTTAATTGAATTAAGTGTTCAACAATTTCATCATCATTTTCATGTAGGGCCTAATGCATAAATCATTTCATATTCAAGAGGAAATTTGACTTAATCTTCAAAGAAAATTTCTTGATCTTCACCTACCGAAAAAAGAAGATAAGTGTGAAATTTAAAAAGTGGGCACAGGCTAAAAGTTGTTTGGTTGAACTACTATAAATCAACTTCCTCTACCTTTTTTCTACTATCTTTTAATATTGTTGTGCTCGTGTTTAGTATGAATTTATATGATTTTGTCACAAGCATTCATTATAGTAAGCAATTTATTTATCAGATTAGAAATATAATAAAAAGTGAACACAAACATGGATAAAATAAAAAGTCCATTAAAGAAAGAAAATTGTTAACTTTCAACCAAAGTTTAGGGTAGACATGAATAAAGGGTTATTTACTCTAACCTGCAATCTTGAGGTCATAAGCCTGATGAGTTCACCAATTTCTTTACCTAGCTTTCGCTATACATTAGTTTTATCTATTTTTTCTAATATTGTTTTATATGAAATTTACATAATCATTCATTATATTAAGCAATTTATTTGCCAGTTTATAAATAAAGTAAAAAATGAACATAAACAATTTACATCTCTCATGTTCCATATGAAGATAAACAAGTAGTTTATGCCAAAAAATTATAAAGACCTTAACATTTTACTTTCTTTTTTTGGGTTCTTAGGAGTATCAAAGAGAGTGTTACTATCCACATTTGCATAATGATTTGAGGAGAACATACTTCATGAATGCTCTTTGTCTAATAACCTCATTACTATTACACTAATTATTAGATGTTTTGCCATTATACTTAAGTTCCAAAGCTCCAGGGTCATCAACTCTAAACAATAACCAAACCTTTTTCCTTATAATTTTCATGGTTGTTATAAAGATTTTGACAAAAACTCCGAGTTCATACTAAAATTTATAGTAATCTTCGCAAACAATTGAATTCACATAACTCAATTCATCTTTATCAAATCCTTAAAGTACTTCACACAAAAGTCTAAGGAAATAAATGTGTTTACTTTAGCAAAATAATGGACAACATCAAAAGAGAAAGAATGGACAAAGATGCAACAAATGAAACTTTTATTAATTATCACAACAGTTTCAAAGATAGAATACTCAAACTTTCAATATTAAAAGTATTTGTTTAAATGAACTATTTATAAACATTTTGAGTACACATAGGTACTATATTCATTAACTTGGTGGTCAACATTCCAAACCACCTAGGTACTACTTTAATAAGTAGTAAATACATTAAACTACCGATTTTACTATTAATTGAAAGGAACGTGTTAAAAATAAAAGCTTTGACACTTTGGTCCATTTCTATATTCTTTGTCGTATCTTCCCACTTCCTTCACAGTTCGCACTTCAATCTACTAACTTTATTATATTACCAATGATCTTTATCTAAGGATAGTGGCTAGTGAAGTTTTTAGCCAATTTACACACGGTATAAATGATACACATCACAATCTAGTTTGTTCACCCATTATCTATTCTTTGAGCATACTTTGTTTCTTGGTCCATCCAAAAACACCTATTATTGGTTTGACTCGCCATAGCCAAGCGGTTCAATGTACCAACATTATCTCATAGCTGATCAAGTTCAAACCCTAATTAATGCTTAAGCCATGATAGTTTTTAGATAAGGTTCACCGAAAGCTAGTAAAATAGTACTACGAGTGTTAAATGGGTACCAAGTTCCTCCACTAAATGGGTACCAAGTTCCTCCACCAAGTCCACTATCTACACTGACGACTACTGTAGAAGGCGTCATTTCACGGACCTTGTGATTGACCCTTCTCTAACCATATTCAGCATTCTAATAGAGTATCATCACCTTCTCCTCTCCATTACTTGTGGAATCACAGCATGATAGGTCCACATTCTTATCTTCTGTGGATGCTCAATGACCCAAATTAGGAATTAGGGATTTTGATCCTAATCACATCCAGTTAATGATGGCAGGTCTTCTACAAATATTTGATAAGTCCATATTAGCAAAAAAACCAATGGAAATGTGATAGGGTTAAAAGTTCTTTTGTTTCTGTATAAAAAATTATCGAAATAGTTTTTTGAAAAATTATTGATATAAAAAATTATATTCAAATTAAATTTTTATGTAACTAATTATTCTTGAATTCCTACTGAATAAAATTAATAAAATATAACAAGAAATTTTAAAATATTTTACGAACAAATTATGAAAAAAAGAGAGATTATAGATTCATGTTTGGACAAATTCTTCTAGTTTAACGAAAACAACTAATTATTCATATTATATTTCCATTTTTTATCTTCCTCACAAAGAAAAAAGGAAAAACCCGAAAAGCTTACGACGCTGATCTATATTCGCCGCCATCGCAAGGTCTTTAGCTTCTTGACTAATACTCAGACTGTTACTGTCCGAAGAAAACAAAGTTTCTTGCATCGTCATTAATGGAGCCTGACAGGTATCTCTCTATCTTTTCGTGATTCTGGTTATGACCAGATTACGTGATCATTTCTTCGAATTTATAAGCTTTTGATTATGAGTTTCTTGCAACAATTCGTTAGTGTGATTGATAAGCTTATTGCCAGTCATATGGGATGGATTCGCCCTCTTTTTTCTTAAAAATAGAAAGTTTGGATGTAAGTTTTCGATGACTCTACCTAACTTTCCATTACGATTTTCATAATTCTGGCCACACTGTTTCACTTTGATAAATTTACAAGTGGTTTCCCAAAAAAAAACAAAAAAAAGTCGAGTTAAATGTAGAGGAAAACTTGTTTCGGACCAAGGTTTTTAGGTAAGTAGACTGGAGATTTCGTACTGGAAAGCAAACCATATTCAGGCCGAGCTATTTTATATATTGGTGCTAATAGTTTCAGGATATGCTCAAGCACTGCTCTCAGATACTTATTTCTAATATAAGTTCATGTTGCTTATAGTGGTCAATTCATCCCACAATAGGTGCTGTTCTACTTTCTGATGTTTCCTTGAAGTTTAATTTGATTATTGGTCTTTATCAGGTTAAATTCACCAAGTACTTCTGCCATTAATGTTGAAGTTTTGGGTCATCAATTGCAATTCTCTCAGGTATAGCTTCGAAGTTCCAATTTGCTGCAAGTCAGTCATCTTCATAGTGAGTATTAGCTGCTTCATTTGATTTTAATTTACTCCGAGTTGCATGATCTTTTAGAATAAGCTAAACCAGATGTTTCCTTTTTTGTTCGTCTGTGTATTTAGTTTGGCATCATGTTTCAGGCTCAGATCGTTAATAGTTTCTTATGTGGGATAGGTTGCTTATATATATTTTTTTGGTTGAATCTATTTGAATTTTCAATAGCATTTAAATTGCAGGATCCGAATTCCAAGCATTTAGGAACTACAGTTTGGGATGCATCAATTGTCTTTATCAAGTTCCTTGTAAGCTACATTCTTTTCACTTATGGTCTTAAATTGTGGCTCTAAACCTTAGGTTAATTTTTTTGCCCCTCCAATTTATTTGAATGGGGACTTGGTTGAGTTTAGTTGATCTGGTTGCTCTAATACTAATTTGTTAAGAATTAATTGAATTGAAGCTATAGCGTCATCGTTTGTTGGAATTAAAATATCTGCAAGATCCGGGTCACTATTTGTATCAATTAAATTAATTTCTGGAATTTCCAACGTGATACATTCTCGAAGAACCGTACATTCTTCTTGCTAATTAACGATTATTACAATATCGGGTAACTCTTTCATATATTTAATCCTCCCCAAATAGGTTTGCAAGTCAGATAACTGTCTCTTCAATCGAGCCGCATCTCCTTTCATAAGGAAGTTCAGTCTCCCTGCCATTTGTTCCATTCTCTCGTCCTTGAACTTTTGAAGTCTTGTTTCTATAGTGGACCAATTCGTTAAGATTCCGCCAAGCCATTTTTTATTAATATAATGACAACGAGCTCTTATCATCGCATCAGAAGAAGGATAGTATACTGATTTGGTATACTTTAAAGAAACCCTTGGTAAAATATTGACGATCTCACAAGATTTCCTTTCAGTGAAGTTTCATTGACTGATCTTATTTTTTACGAAATCGATTCCCTTTTGATTGTACAAGAATATATGGAGCTCAACATATCTAGAAGTACAAGAGAACATTCTTTTGCTAATATTATCACCAGTATTTGATATTGGGTCATTCATAGCATTACTATACCCTCCCTATTCATTGCATGTTGGTTATTCGTCAGCATGGGTTTAGCTTATGATATTTTTGGAAGTCCTTGTCCTAATGAGTTTTATGCTTGTTTAATTATAGACAAAAAATTAGACAACAGGAGATATTAATTCCGTTTGGTTCATCTTGATCCTAAATCAGTTGAACAAGGAATTCTTAATCTCAACTCTATGTCAACTTGTTCTTCTTACAAAATGAAATCAACCAGGATGTTCTAACTACTCAACCATTTTCCTTAGTCTTCTCAATTATTTTTACAGCCGCATGATAGAGAAGAAATATACAGCACGAAAGGGTCTTTTTCTCAATTAGTTTTACTGTCCTATGATATAATCAATTTAAAAATGAAACTGAATTTGGATGAGACAAAATTTATAATTAGCTTATAGAAAGAGAATTCATCATATGTGTGATAAACTTAAGTTGAAATCTTTATTACAAATTTCTCTTGTGAAGCTCAACTGATTTGGCTGTTACAGGAAAAGAACTGCAGAAAAGGAAGGTTTTGCCCATCCAAACTTCAAGGTAAGCGGGCAATTGAGCTTGGAGCAGGTTGTGGAGTAGCTGGATTTGGTAATTTTCATCTTTCCTACAATTTGATGATTCATATATGATACTTCTGAACTTTCTTTTGCTTGATATACATTTAGTCATACTCTACACTCTTAGCTGTGCTGTAGTGTTTCTTAGTCTGATATAAAATTCTTTATCCAGGAATGGCAATGCTGGGTTGTAATGTAGTTTCAACAGATCAAGTAGATGTTTTGCCATTGCTAGTAAGAAATGTGGAGCGTAATACTTCCAGAATCTTACAGACGGATCCTAGTTCAGGTTTATATTGTGATTCATACTGTATTTGGAGTATGGACTTTATGATTGATCTTGTGAAGGATTTTCCTGTTATCTTTGCTGGACTACCTCATACTTACTAGGACCAATCCATTTCATGGCATTTTGGATACAAGGAACTTAAATATCCAAAGGTTTTAACCTTATCATGGGCATACTGACATAAAAAATATTATCCTTTCAGATTCATTTGGTTCTATTCAGGTTGAACAATTGGATTGGGGAAATGAGGATCATATACGGGCTGTTGAACCACCGTTTGACTACATCATTGGAACTGATGTTGTAAGTTTGTTTTATATTGGCATTGTGTAGTTACTATAATGGTAAACAATGAAGTGATAATTCCCATGACCTTTTGTGATGTAATGTGTCCCAGTATTTTTGGTTGTACTTCCATGAGAATTGGAGAACGTCTTTCAATTTTGAAACATGTTTTTGTTCATTTCGTAGCACTGCAACCAGAATTCTGTTTCAAATGGAGTACCTTACCAGTATCCTATCATCCCCTTCTTAGTTTAGACATTGCTGTTGATTTGATATTATGAATTGACATTCAATACTACAATCCTTGGAGCATTTAAAGCACGACCTTAGTAATCACAAGAGCATGGCCTTAGTAATCTTAATAGGTTGACTATTCATTATGGATTGCAGAGTCTGGAAATTACTGTTACTTTCAGTAAAACTATAGCAAGGTTTTGAGCCGCAAGTGTCTTTTTAACTTCTTTATGTACAAGGTTTATGCAGAGCATCTCTTGGAACCACTGTTGAGGACACTTTTTGCATTATCAGGACCCAAAACTACAATCTTGGTATGTAACTTTAACATATTAATTTCTTATTCTTTTTGTAAAGCATGACTTCTAATGCATTATTGATTCTGAAACTTCCGCATAGGTGGGTTATGAAATCCGTTCTACTAGTGTCCACGAACAAATGCTTGATATGTGGAAAAGACACTTTGAGTTGAAAATTGTCCCAAGAACTAAGGTACGTAGTTGATTGAAAGTTTTAGTTGCTTGGAAATTGTTGAAGTTGAATATCTTGTATACCTAGAGCGTAAGATACAAGGACCTTTTTCAATTCTGAAGTTCTGAAAACATAACTGGTTACTTTTCATGTGAATTTTGGACTGTGTTGTAGAACTGATGCGCAACTTTAGAGACGCTAATTTTAATGCTGAACAAATCTCTGCAAATTATTCAACTTAGAGGCGGACTGCCACCATCATAGCCTCCTAATATCCACTTATTGTTTTCTATAATTTATAGAGAGGATTGAGTCTGAAGAGAGATGCTATTTTGTCTATTATGTGATTATCATTATTATGTTCCTTTCCTGTTGTTTAATCATTCTAATCACTTCATCCAATTCAGATGGACAGTAAGTACCAGCATCCAAGTATTCAACTTTACATAATGAGTTTAAGGCCTCAAATTGTGAGCGACGGAAGCATGCCTAGGGCAGTTGATCAGCAAACTGATGGAGCTGAAACAGAAGATGAGCTACTGAAAGAGGACAAGAGTGGTGGCGGTATAGATATGCCAGATGGAGGTATCAGTGTAGAAGATGAAGAGTTAGTGATAAAATTGCCAAATGGAACGTTGACTGACTGGGAAGCACGGAGATATGGCTCGACGGCTGCTCGACTTCTGCGCGATGTTAAGATAACATAGAGTTTTCTTTGTTTTAATTGCATTTTAGCTATTGTATTGATGCCCCTTTTCATTTATTACTATTCCCATGTAGCCAAAGTATGCAGATCGTGTGCATTTGAGGCAAAGTTGTAGTTAAATGCTTCTGCATCGCGTTGCAGGACCTCAAAACTATTGGTTATGTAGAGATTCCATCAAGTTTGTGTAATATAGTTTTATAGACGCAGTGGTTGAGTTGCATAGTCTTCGAATTAGGTTCGGATTGGAAAGATTGATTTAAACTGATTTAAGTAAAATAATATTATTTTAATTTATTCAATAGTTAAAAACTAATTAATCAGAAAATTGTTTTGACTTTCCATCTGGCCCGTCAATGTCTGTGCCTATCATTTGTCTTATAAGTAGCCGGAAAAGTGGTGCTTTTGGACGCCATAACCTTTAACTGTCAAAGCCCAAAACAGAACTTGAAAAAACAAGAGCCTTTTAGGATGACCCAAAGCTTGATTAATAAATGCAAAAGGACACCGAGAACCGATCTCACCAACTGGGATCACATGTGCAGAGACATGGTAGGTCATCAACAAAGAAGAAGCAAGCGTGTGATTTTGATTGATTGATTGATTGATTGAGGTTGTTCTCTGAGCCTCTCACTTCCTCCTCTTGACCGAACCACACACAGCAATTCCTGGAGGCTGAAACCCCAATAGAGTAGAAGCCAAGGCAAGCGAGTGGCGCCACGCTCGAGTAGACATATGACATCGCACTGAATGGGGACCACCTAAGGCTAGAAGACTGAGGCTCAATCCTTTTATTACACATAATTACTTGATGTCACCTACTAATAAGGACAGCGAGGCTAACAACGTTTGTCTCTTCTCTCTTTCGAATCTCAGTCCGGACTCGTTTTGACTTTTGTCTTTCTCTTCTTCCCTTCTTTCTTAGAAGCCCCTTTGTTTTTGGGTAAATTTCTCTTTACCCCCTCGAACTCCAAATAATTTCGTTTGTTTCTAAATGTACAAGCTTATCATTTATCAAAGACTTAAGTCAACTTGAATCTAATCATGTTTACATTTTCAGTTCTTAAAATAAAGTTCTTGGTTTTATGAAAAGTTAATTAGGACCTTCTTCACTCCATATGGATCTTCCTACCTTTTTTTCTCTTCCAACAAAAGAAGTTAAACGTAAATCTTAGTTGGTATCTGAACGAGGAAACCATGAGACACAAGTATGGTTGTTCTAGCCTCTCGCCAACATATATATGTCGTTTTACTGGAGATTCAATTAATAATGAGAAGAAGATTGATTCTACTTAATTTGGTCAGACATTTGGAACTCCTTATATATAGTGATAGTCCCCATTCTTATTCAGGAATTTCGGCTACAATGTCTTAATTGAGTAGGTAAGTTGGCATATATGTATTTATAACAATCACTTTGAACCATTCTGGACATAAATGTAGTTGACAATGCAATGCCAAAGGGTGAATTTTCAAAGTTTTCTCGTACCACAATTTTATTAAAAAAATTAAGTGAAAATTCAGTTAAAAAAACTATAAACCTAATAAGAAAACAAAAGAAGTGATGAGTGATGAGTCACACAAAGAAAAGACTGAAAGACGAATGAGATTAATCCCCTTAAATTAGTTTTCATAGTCTATTAATTAGTGTAATAAACACAACCCGCATGTCTGATGTCTCTCTAAATGTCTGTGCGCATATTCCTGTCAAAGCACCGGGCAATCAACGTTTTACCTAATTTACAACAATATAATAAGCCATGCAACTTAGTCGGATTGGAGACTCTTAGCATGGGATCCTTATTTTATAGAACTGTCCAGTCATATCAACAAAGACTTTGTAATTAATTAATGATGATTGGCTCAATCTTTAACAAATCTTATACCTAATTCAGATTTCCCTATTTTAGATATATCATCTCAAAAATTTACCCTTTCATTTGGATATTATCATTTTTATTATAAATTTTATAATATGTGGTAAAAATTATTGATTGATCTCACCACTTCACTGGGGCATAATTCCATGTTAAAAAACACACACAAATTAACCGAGAAGAGGGATGGATCTATAGTTCCAAATATTTCTGTTTGTTACATATATATTTCGTAGTAGAGATTTCACTTTTCAGTGTCTTAAATTTATCTTAACTCGAATCAGACAAGGAGGAGGACAAAGGTCAAAAGAGAAAGGGTGACTACAATTAGTAGTATACAAGTACTGAAATACTTATGAAATGAATCGTTCCTTTACTTGGTCCCCACGACTAAATATATTTATCCATATTGAAATATAACAAAAATGTTAATAAAGTGATTATCATAAGGGTACAGCCTGCAATTATCCTTTTCTAGTTTGGTCTGCCTACCATTGAGAAATAAGATCAGGAACAGATGAGAGAAATAAGATCAGGAACAGATGAATGAATCTTTCTTCTCTAAGAGTCAATTTATTTAATTATTTTGACAGAAAGATAACGACCCTCCATCAATTTCTACTTGAAGATTCCGCGTAGCTGGAGCAAAAGACAAAGAAAACTTATCAGTTAGTCTTTTCTTTTGTTAAATAATTAAAATATTAAATTTCTATGCATTCCCAATCCATCCCAAGCGATGCCTTTCCCATCCTCCACAACTATGTATGCATATCCATAATTAGAACTAAGATTTAGTTGTACTGGTCTGCAACGGGTGGTGTAATCAGTAGAGTTTATTTACGATGAAATTACAAATTCAAGGGTTTCAAATTAGATTTGTAGTTCGGTGTTACTTCTTACCTTAATAATTTGAAGAAGAGTTAATGGCATGTAAAGAATAAATTAAGACATATCATGGACATATAAATATCAATTTGATCAAACTTGTATTAAATTATTGAATTATTATAAGATTTATTTAAAACACGTCTGTAAGTTTTTACATGCACAAGAAGACTAATTAATACATGATGATCAATTATATATTACTAAGAAAAATATATATATATATATATAAAAGATTAATTTACCTGTAGCTGCTGGCGTGATACTATTCCTACTTATCTTAAAATAAGGCAACCAGGTAGAAAGATCCCAGTCCAGAAAGCATAAACAAGCGATTAATTAAATATAAAGCAGTTGACGTTCCTTTATAATTTCATGTCTAATATACAATCAACGTACGTTAACTCGGTATGTGTCACACGTTGACAAATTATTAGGTGATAAGTCCTATTGACTATTGTGAAATGACCTTTAAGTTTTTACGTTTTATCCCAAACAGTGAGAGGCACTTTTCCTGCTCAAAACACGACGTAAAAGCGTTTGAAAAAATATCACAGAATAATGTTAGGGATTCTAACCTTTCTTTTACCAAAGAAGATCTACTAATTGAATAGATGTATAAATTAAGACAGTGTAGCGCTGACATGTAAAAGACTGATTAGTTGACCAAATCTCATTAGTGTTAATGATAATAAACGAATCAGTGATATAAATTTGAAAGTTTTAACGGTGGCAAAGTGACCATTGGCATGCAAAGTTGAATACAAGTAGATGGGAGTTTGAATCCTACTTAAAAATAGAAGAACGTAAGACAAGGTTTATCGTCTATAAGATTCTTATGATGATAGAATTAATCTCGTAAGTGTTAATGAAATGTGACCCATGTTTACTTAGTACTAATGCTATGTTTGGTTAGACGTACGATTTCTAATGAAATAAAAATGTTTATAATGAAATGAAACATAAATAAATATAATATTAGAAAATTATTGATTGGAAATGATGGAAGGGTTTATAATGTACGTAATATAGTAAAACATTAATTGTTTGGAAGAAGATTTATTATGTAGTATAGTGAAAATTGTTTATCATTTTACATTCCATCTTAAGTCTCCAAATATGAGGTTTCTTATTTTTACTGTTTAAGATGAAATGGAGATATAATATGAATCTCTCATCTTCCACCTTACTTTATTCTATTTCATTATAAACTTTCCTCCCAAACGATAAAATAATATTACATTTTATTAATAAACCCCTAACTAAAATAGTTTTAGCTAACAGATAAATAAGACAAATGTGAGATATTAAAAAACTTCGAAATAGGCCATGAATTAATGGATAGTGACGAATCTCATTAATAACACATGAACATAATTAATAATGAATTTTTTGTTAGGTTGGCCCCATTTAGTTTACGTAGCCTTACATTATTGTATAGGCAAGATTCTTATGGTAGATGATCACATCACAAATTTGTGATTTACAAATATGTAAATGATGTTTTAAAGGGATGGATCAATTAGTTGAAATAATATTTAGCTTTAGATTTGAATCTTTTCTATGTAAGAATTGTCACTAATTAGTTGTGTTGACCGGAACTTGAAATGTTGACTTGCCTAGTAATTATATTTACTCATGGATAACCTATCTAAAAATGTCTAACCTTTTAATTTTTTTAATTTAGTGCAAATTTTTTTTTAAATTTCAATTTAAGGAATCTTTTAAAATTTGTATAAATCAAGTTAAAAAATTGTTTTTGATATTGTAACATTTAAACTAAACGTTAAGTAGATGTCCATCTATTAACTACGTCCGTAAAAACTAAAAATTAATATTTTAAATTAGGTTCTGAAAATTTAAAAAATTGATCAGAAAATTTTAAAAATTTAGATATTAAATTAAAAAAATCAAACAAATAAGAACTTGATTAATTATCCCGTTTTACAGACGTCTCCCCGCCAGTGTTCAGGGTGGATAACAAGAGTAACACTGGCCTCACTCACCATCGCGCACATTAGGACAGCATTTGGAAGTTGAAGGTAAAACTTATTCATTAAAATAACTCCACTTTTGATCGGAAAGAAGCTCACAATCATTGTCTCCATAATTGTTGAAGTACCAGACAGGTAGGTGAAGTAAGATATTGTGAAGAACCATCGATTTAATTTATGATGAAACTCTTGAAGAGAGGTAGGGTTACAAGCAATGCCTACATTGTAAGTGACAAGTGGGATCATAATGCGAGCCTAGCCTCGCTTGAACATATCTTTGTTTCGATATGCTTGGCGTTACTGGTAGTTTTCTAGCCAACAAATCTTGTCTGCTTCCCTCGCTTGTCACCTAATTCTTATGCTTGCTTCCTTTTTTTAATGCACCTCTCTGTTTGATTCGTCTTTTCTCGGTATATAGGTTGTAAAACTAATTTCCTTTCGGTGTATGACTACATCTTGACAAAACAATCATTTGTTTGTACAACACAGCTCTGATCCACGCCATTATTTTACAATGGTTTGAAGTGTTTGTTTAAAATGAAAACAGCGATGAAGGTCTGGATTGGTACAGGTTGTGGACTCTGTGGAACAGTGTACGTAGTGTCATGTTAGCGATTACTCAAATCAATTCAATATAAAAAAAAAAGCGAATACGGGACCCTTTTTAATGATGCAAAAACAAACTGATGTCTTGTTCAATCCAGAATCTTGCATAATGTAGCTACGAACCTAGCTAGAGAAATTTCCGCACATCTTTTGATAAAAACTAAGCAAGTTACTGATCCGTCTCCAAGAAGTGTTAATCGAGCTCAGGGCATACACTTTACTTCAATTTTTGTCTCAGTCAAAGCAACAAGTTTATAGTCGGTAAATCCAACACTTCTGTTTTGGGTCAAAAATTTGTTGTTTTCTCCGGTTTCAAATATTTGATAGATCTTAGCTCAAATAACATCTATAAAACTCATTTCCTGAATCAAGATCGATTTAGTAAATGACTAAAAGACTGAACGTATACAAGTTCGAAGACAAAAGGTGGAAGGCATCTTCACACAGCAAAGTTTATGATATGCAAAAGTATGAATATTTGACAAAGATGGGCGTTTTTTTATACACGGTTGAAGGAAAGTGGATGCATAAATGGGACTATTAATCTCTTTTTATGATTATAAGCATCACGCAAGTTTTTGTTATAGCGACGGATAGATTCAGCCTATGTCTGGCCAGGTTATACAATCGCTGTGTACAATATTTAAATCATACATTACACAATATTTTTTAAACACGAACACAACTCTATAAGAGCCCACTTTGGATGGGAAGTCATCTTTTGGAATGAACAGGAATTGTCCTGTGCAGTTCATATTCCCTTTCTACTAGCTCTCTGCTTTAATAAGAGAATAAGCATGCTTGATTAAACAAAAATGGTTTAACTAATCATCAACTCTCACAAAAGTTCAAATCAAAACATCATGTTGGTTTTCTCTACTCTGATTTAGACAGGTTCATATATTTACACAGCTAAGTGACCGTAACAAGAAACGGGGATACATGGCTGATCTGTTAAGTGAGAAGGAACAATTATGCTATGCATTAAGTGGTTCATATGCTACTCTTATCAAAAAAAAAAGAAGAAGAAGAAGAACATTTGATTGCGTAGAATGCTCGGTATAAATGTGTAACATTTCTGTTTTTGGAATTGCCTTTTACAACTTGAGTAACTCTAGTCTCAGTTAGACCATAGAAAGGTCGATTGTTGTGGCCTACAACATCCAATAGGCTCTCTTCAACTCGTTTAGGCTACTATTTTCAATGCCTCACTTAGGCAACATAGTGATCGCCAATAAGGAAATGTCTTTATGTACTTCAACAGTGTCTGTGAGTTTGGGTTGCCCCTTTTTACTTTGTTACTTAATGTGGCGTCAGTTTTGGTGAGTCACCTATTCCATGGTAAGCACCCGTTGAGGGCAAGTTTAGGGACAAAGATTCTCGCAGAGGTATATGAGCCTATCTTTATACCTTTTTTTTTTTTGGTTAATTTCCATAAATTAAAAGAAACTCATTTGGCTTTTGGTGTGGAAAAAAACAGGATATGGACTTTTCAAACCTCTTATAGTTTTCTTTGTTTTGCAGGCAGAGACCCTTCTAGCAATAAATCTATATTAAGCCGAAAATGGCAGCTTACGTTTCGAGCATATCACATACAAAGTTTGGCGGCTACTGCTATAACAAATGACATAGAACATGGACTCGAGGGTAATGAAAGTTTAAATATGACTCCAACATTAGTTATGCTGTCCAGCTTAACGATAAGAGTAGACCACAAGTCATTTGCTTACTTACACCATGTTTAAGATAAAACAGTAAATTATCTGTTTTGTTTGAAGAAACAATTTGTTAGTAAAAAGAGGAAGACCATTCCAAACTAAAGGAGCTTCTAGTTTATGTTTATGAAATTGAATGTATACATAAGGTTTTATTCCTAAAGCTGTCTATTAGTGGGTAGGGAAATTGGGATAAAGTCATCCAACTTTTTCTACATTTGCATGAAATTGCTATCTTGAACTTGCTTGAAGACAGTTAGTTACGTTTATCCACCTATAAATTTCTAAGTCTAGGGTTTGGAAAATGTCACAATTGGAAGGGCTCTCTAGCTATTAATTGATGACTTTTGGATGCTTTTTCAGAGAAAGCGGAGGCAAGGTTGTTTATATTCAGGGGTACTAAAAGAAAGATATATGGAAAGTTCTATTAGCTTAGCTAATTAAGATGTAAGGAGATGTAAACTGGTTGAAAATTTCTATCATCTTGACTTGTTGATAATTTAATATTTCCTTTTTCACTGTTCAAACGCAAGTTTCTTATTAAAAGCCACAGCCCCCAAAAAGAAGTTTTATGACTTTGGTTCTTGTTAGTGTTTTCATAGGCTAGCCAAGTTCAAAGGAAGAGATCTTAACACCAGAACCTTCTCTCTCACATATATACAGACACACACCCACACATCAGAGAAAGAGGGAGAGATGGGAAGAGCTCCTTGTTGTGACAAGGCAAATGTGAAGAAGGGACCATGGTCACCAGAAGAAGATGCAAAGCTTAAGGAGTACATCGAGAAAAATGGAACCGGTGGGAATTGGATTGCACTTCCACAAAAAGCCGGTAAGATCAAACTCAAAAGACCCCATCTTCCTCTCGCTATTCTACTAGTTTGATCTCTCCTGCTTCTGCTTCTCCCTGTTTGTTTACAAGGTTGTTTGTCTTTGTTGACTAGGTTTGAAGAGATGTGGAAAGAGCTGTAGATTAAGATGGCTAAACTATCTGAGACCCAACATTAAACATGGCGACTTCACTGATGATGAGGATAGTATAATCTGCAGCCTGTTTGCTAGCATTGGAAGCAGGTATGTGCATGAAACTTGTTTCTATATTTAATGTGGAACTTCTTCGTTGTTTCTTGGTTTTTTGTGTGCTTCCAAATTTTAAAATGGTAATCCAAAACGAATCTGTTTGAATTTTCTTTTCTATCTCACGAATACATCGTCCGTTTTATGAAATCCATGTAAAATTCATGGTAGATAAGGAAGGTGGGATAAATCTTCTTCGCCACTTTTCTTTTGTTTTTACTCAGAGAAAAAGGAACAAGAAAAGCTTAAACTTATCAAGAATCTGTCCGTTTTTGGAAGATTTCTCTGCATGCATGCCGTGTTTAGAACCTACTTACAGCTGTCGAAAGAAAAACTCAGATGTTTTCTTCTAATGGAACCTCTTCTTTCTATAACTTAATTATTTCCAATTGCAGATGGTCAATAATAGCTGCACAGTTGCCGGGTAGAACAGATAATGATATCAAAAACTACTGGAACACCAAGCTCAAGAAGAAGCTTATGGCCATGGCTCCTCAGTCTCAAAGAAAGCTCCCGCCTTTCCCATCTTCTCTTCAAACCCCACCATTACCATCTCACTCACTCTCTTCGCTGTTCAAAGACCTTAGTAGTTCTTACTCTTACTACCCACCTTCCAAATCCTTCACAGGGTTAGAGTCTATTTCACACGTTCAATCAAATATTATGGGCAACAACAGTACCGGTTTAACCACAAGCCCCTCTCTTTTGTTAAGCCAAGAGGGCTTGTTGAGTCCCATGCAATGCTATCATCCAGTCAAGGACAACTTCCTGTCATTTGGAAGTGAAGCAAGTTGCAGTTCCAACTCTGACGGAAGTTGCAGTCAGATCAGCTACGGAAGGGAGATCAAACAAGAGGACATGAGACTCCAAAGCTACATCTCAAATGGGTATGAAGAGAATCAGAAGTTCATGATAAGTTATGGAAACAACGGATTGGAAACTTTGAACCAGTGGGCAGCAGAGAAGCCAAATGGGTATTTTGGAGAAAACCCATTAGGCTACGAGCTTGAGGATGTTAAGCAACTGATTAGCAGCAGTAGTAGCAATGTTAATAATGGATGTAACGATGTTAACAACTTCCTCATTTATGAAAACAAGACACAAGCAGAGAAGGTCATGTATGCCTCCTACTACTGAAAATGAATCGTAGGTGGACTGACTGTAAGTAAAAATCAAGAAAGATTTGATGGCGTAAGGTGGGGAAGAGATAGAGAGGGGGAGAGAGAGAGAGAGAGAGACAGAGAGAGAGAGATTTCAGATAAGACTTTGTGAGTTTCTGGGGGTTTGCGTTGTCTGTCTGATGAAAAATATGAAACATTTCTTCTTTTGACAGTACATGGTTGTAAGTTGTAAAGCTCCGTTCTTTTACTTAGTTCATTTCTTTTCGATAGGTGATAGATGGATGATGATGATTATATATTGGTGTACCACATCTCAGTCTCAGTTAGTCCTCTCACTGCAGTCCAATCATAAATAAGTGTCATAAAAAGCTAGATACAAAAGCAAAAGCTTTACGATTCAAAGAAAACAAATTCAGGAACTTAAGTGTCACGAACTAAACCAAAGCGTGCACTGTCTCATCTCTCTCTCCCTGGAACTCTTTTGTTCTGTTCCTATTTTCTTTTCTGTTTTCTCTGGGACCTGGTAAAGGCAGTTCTAAACTTTGAATTCTGATGTGAACTGGGGCTGCTAAGAGGGTAACTGTAGTCAGTGGAGAGTGTGCACAAAATGCCAAAGATTTGAGCTGCAAAGATTCTTTTATTATATGTATATATATATATACATGAACTAGGTCTGACTCAAGGTTGGAACTTGTCTGCCAGCGATTATAAAACAGGAAGATGACGACCCAAACTTTGGAGTTTTACGGAGGCCATAAGGTTTCTAAACGACTCTGTGGTTAATCATAATCTCAGTCTTCCAATCTATCTCTTTCCGGCCGGTTTTACTTTTTATTTTTTAGTCCACGACGTATCTATATTTTAGTAATTAAGGTTTTCAATACCCAAAAAAAAAAAAAAAAAGTCGTTAAGGCCCTTTTAAAACGTTAAGCGAAGACCTTGTGCAAAAAAATAATGAAGCTATCACTTCAGAGGACTGGATCAATTTATATATTCTCAAAGATAAGATGTACTATGATACGTAGATTAGAGTTTGTTTTGTATACGAAAATGACAATTAACTAATTTTCACAATGTACCGAGATGTGAAAGTTATATCAAAATCAGTTGGCTCAAGAATCATTTCACGTTACAACTTACAATATAATTCACGGGAAATCATTAACTAGGATACAATAATCACCTTAGCACGTCATATGATTTGTGTCTTCCACTTAAAATATGTTATGCCATATGTAAATTAAATGATGTTTTATTTCATTTAATAAAAATAAACTCCGATTGGTCATGAAACTTAATAATTTTTTCTTCTAATCTAAATTGTTCCCTAAAGTTATATTTAGTTGAATAGTTATTAATAGAATAGAATAAAATGTAATATTATTCTATCGTTTGAATTGAGAGTTTATAATAGAATGAAATGAAATAAAATTATAAGGAGAGAGTTACAGATTACATCATGTCTTATCCTAAATAGTAAAAATAAGTTACCTCAAATTTGGAGTTTGTGATAGAATATAAAAAGATAAACAACATTTCACTATATTACATTATGAACCTTCATCCAAATAACATTTCACTATTTTATATTATGAAACCTTTCATCCCTTAAAAATAACAAAATTTTAATATTACATCTATTTACATTTCGTTTTATAATAAATCATTTTATTCCATTTCATTAAAAACCAAATATAGCCTAGGTGAGAAACTTATAACAAAAGTCCATTAGACTAGCAAGCAACTCATAAATGGATTGGTGCCTACTTCCAACAAGTTGAATGTATGGACCAGGAGACAGTTGAAGAGGATATAAATGTAGAGAAAATAAAATTGAACTGTTTTTATATTTTATGTAGAGTATTCAATACGCAAAACCTACCTGCATGTCCATGTACGTTCATCATATAAAATGCTGTCGTTTAGATATTAATATCTTTTCATTTATTTTTTAAGTAGTTGATTAAAACGGTAAAATAATAATTTGCCCACCCATAAGAAGAACATCGAAAAGGCATCATTTGCATGAATGCTTTCGTTTGCGCCTTCTTTTTTAAAATAGTATTCGGTCAATATTACACTACACATTCTGAACGTATCAACAATAGATCTTAATCGTCATACACTCGTACTTTAGCATTTAAGAACATTATCACTTGTGACCAGAACAGAATAACAACTATTAGCGAATTCGTATTACCAACATACTATTGAAGATACATACAACTTTGGGATGGTAAAAACTTGTGCAACCTCAGCATTAAAGCTCCTCAATTAAATTTAAGATTCATATTATATATTTAATTTGTTCATTAATAATTTACATGTTTATCATTATTTCAGTTATTTTAAATTATTGTTATAAATTACATAAAATTTTCAGAATTAAAAATATTTTCGACAATATTTATGTTGAATTAATTTTAACAAAATTATCACATGATTGATTATTTTGTATAATCAATTCAACCTAATTTTAATAGTATGTTTTTAAAATAATTCAAGAGAAATGAAATAGCATATTATTTTCTTAGTCTATCTAATATTTTTAATAATAAATTTTTTTCTTATTATATCTAATATTTTAATAATAAAAATATTTTAAAAAATTAAGTAAAATTGAAAAATATTATAGGTTTTTACCTTTTAATATTTTTAAAAGATAATTCTAGAGCATAAAGTAACAAAATCTTTTTTAGTATGAATAATATTTTCAATAATTAAAATTAAAAAATTTTAAAGTGAGTAAAATTAGAAGATATAAATATCTTTACCTCTTCAAAGCAACCAGTGGATATAGCGATGGAAAGTGATTTATAAACGTAAACTGACAGGGAATCACCATCGAGAAGCAAGCCAAGGGGGGTCCAAAATAGCATGATCACAAGATCTCTGTCAGGCTTACACCACTGTTATGTTTAGAGGGACAACAATAATATTTGAAGCAATGTAGAAGATTGTTGAAATCTGGACAAACCATGCATGTGACTCTGATGGTGTTTATTGTTAGTTTAATTCGTGCTGCCCTGCCAGCTATATATTTGTTTATAATCAGCAAAATTTTCAAGACGGGTAAGCTGTTTTCTAGGAATGTCCTTTCTTGCAAGGTGCAAAGGTCAAAAGGTGTGGCACCTACTGACATTTCTGATACACATGTAATTTTTAATTTCTTACCAACAGCAACAGGTCTCTCCTTTTTTCCAAAAGATAGTGCAACCTTGAACTCCACTTTATTTTCACAAAATATAATCCTGAAATGAAGAGCCAGACCCACCACTATCGTTGTTCATATAACCCTTGTGTTCCTATGTCTCAGTTCTTTATTAAAAAAAAAAATGGTACAGTGGTTGACCGCTGTCTGTGACCATGAGTGCCTAACCAATTCTCCAATCATAGAAAACAAGCTTATGCAGGAGTTTCCTGAAACCAAGGAAAGGATTGCCAATTGCTTATCAAACAAAGCTAGATAGCTATCATGCGGTGTGAACAACCAAGATTTTTTTTCAAAACTGTGACTAATTGCATTGAAATTGAAACTAAGCCAAGCATGCGTGAAGCTGATTTTGAAGGTCTATGAGGGTTGTTGAACTTTGGAACTGAGCTGCCCTTATCTTTTCTTACTTTGTTCAACTTTCTTATTACTTTGTTGTTGGTTCGTACTTCATAATTTCCACCTTAGGTGTTTTGATGTTGGTCCGGGCAATCACTTTTTCATGATTGGTTCAAGGGATTTGAGAACTCCAATACAGGTGCTAGGGCCTTCGGATTTTATAGACCATCCCCACATGTATAACCCAACAACTAAAACTCCCAACTTTTACACAAGAAGTCAACCTTGCTGTTATCAATCTTATTTTCAAGGGTGTTCCCCTCCCTCGAGGTCGAGGATGGCTTATCGCAATTTTCGAGACCAAGCTTAAGAGCAATTTGCATAGAAAATATGTTACAGCTAAATCAATAGGATCAGCTTTTGATTGTAACAAATTTGACTTATAATGTTATAAATTAAAACAAACAAATTTGAGTGATGTGTAAATAAAAGGTACAACAACAACAATAATAACAAGAAAAATAAGAAATTTTTTTTGAGAATTGTTTGAAGAAAATAAAAGCTAAAAATAGAAACAAATAACTATATAAAAGTAACAATAAAAATAAAATCAGAACAAAGAAATTAAAAGAATACTTAACTAAGTTGATTAGAGGGAGAAGTTCTGTAAATCAAAGTCTTTGGGCTAAATACAAGATACAATAATTGAAGAAAATGGTTCAACAGATCTATGAAAAAGATAAAGACTTCTCTACGTAAGATCCTTTACTCGTATCCTAGATTGCCAAAGTTTTTTGTTGAGGATCAAGTCCTATGTGAGCTCTAACAGAGTTATATAATTTCTGATCATCTTCTCCAATTCTTTTTAGTTCTTCTTCTCTTGCATTCCTTAGGTACAATCTTCTTATATCTTCTCACTAGGGCGTTAGGATGACTCCTCTTAATATATTCGAGCAACTTAAGCTTTGTCTCCCTTAGTTCACCATCATTGTTAGTCACCCTCAATTGGTCTCTTACTATTACATTATTGACCTTATTTCTTTTTACAAGGTTACATATCTAAAAGAGCATCCTTAACTTCGCCTCCATTAACTTATGACTATACACTTGTTTGATGGGTCTACCGCTTTGCCCCATAGAATATGACTTGTTTAATCACTAAATAATAAAATTTATCCTTTAGCTTGAATGATATCTTTTTTTCACATTAAACTTCTAATGCAATCCTCCATTTTGATACGATGAATTATGTCTTTACCTATTTCGCCATTACTTTAGATGATGGGTCCAACATACTTAAAACAATCTTTCTATAGTATAATTTCTGAACTGATCTTTATCTTCACATCGAATGTCATCCTATGACGCGAAAAGTTATACTCTAATTGCTCAGTCTTAGGAGCTTAATTCAAAAGTGCTTCGATTCTAGCATATTCTTCCAAAGTTCTAGCTTGATATTAACACCCTCTTTTGTCTCATCCACTAAAATAATGTCATTAATAAACAACATACACCAAGGTATATCCCTTAAGATATTCTTAGTGAGTTCATCCACCACTACTGCAAATAGGAAGAAACTCAACAAGGATCCTTGGTGTAACTTGATATCGATAGAAATGTTCCATCTCTCTTCCTATCATCCTTACTATAATCTTATCACCTTCATACATTTCCCTAATAACTCATATAGGTCATAGGAATTTCCTTGACTTTTAAGCACCTCTACATAATTTTTCCAATTACTCTGTCCTATGGCTTCCCTAAGATTAATGGAATAAAATTGAATTAATATGATTAAATTAATCGAAAAGGTATGATTTTGAATATAACATTGTTTCCATGACTAAAATATTTATATATATTTAACCAATTTGAGGAAAGAAATGATTGGTTTATCACAATGGTTTTGACATTAACAACTTAGAAAAACTAAAAAATTGAACTTAATCTTATATATTCCTATACTAAAAATTAAAGTGAAAATTTTAATTTTAATTGTATATTAAATAAATATCATAATGAAGATATTAATTTGAATATTAATATATATTTTAAGTGTCTTAAATATAATTGCAATTTAACTTTTAAAGTATTTTAAATATCTCCATCACCAAAAGTTTTTATTTATGATCTAAATATCCATCAACAAAAATAAAGAAAAAAATAATACTGCCAACCCAAAATATTAAATTAAAATATTTAATTCTAAACTTTTTATCATATTAACCACTCTTTATTTTTTTTATTTCCAATATTAGACTTATATCCTTGATAATAATCTGCCAACAGTTGTAAAACAATGACTTGTGTTTGCTTTTATGATAAGGTTATGTTTAGCTTTTGTATAATAATATTTTGTCTTTCTTCTTTTTTATGCTCAACCTATGCTAGTGGATATAATATAGTGTAGCTCATAATGTTGTATAATTTAGAATATATGTAGGAAAATGTTAGTTTTAATAGGAACCAATGCATGCCCACATTTGTTTACTCTTAATTTTGTTGTTGTCATTATTCACTTGTCTTGCTTATTTACAAATTTTTACTTTCTTCCCCCGTCAACATGTCATCTTCATCTTAATTCAAATGTTAAAAATTAGTTAAGTCTCACCAACACTTATATGATTTTGTTATTTGAATTTAAGTGTATAAGCACTCTTCTATGACCATTTCTAATAACGGGTCCTTAATCATATTTAGAAGATAAAAGCAAGTCTTTTTTTGCAATTGTAAGTCACTCATATTGTATTTACCTTCTCCGTTGAGTAGCTTATTTTACTTGGGCACTCCCCTCAAAGTTCATTGTGTATAATATAGTGCAGTTATTGAGGTATGCTTCTTCTATTAAATCTTCATCTTTTTTTTCTTGACCCTTTGTGATTATATAATTTATTTTATCCTCTGCCTTCCTTTCGAGCTTTCAAAAGCAAAATTTAATCCTTCACAACTTAAACAATCTAATATTTTTCTTTTAGAATCGATGCATGCTACTTATTTAAAATCATCATTAGGCTTATTATCCTTTTTTTACTCTTCGTTAGTTGTCATGTAAATGGTGCATGATATGCTCCATAACTAGCATCGGTGTTACATTATTTTTTTAAAGGTGACTCCGACACCAGTTGTACACTTGTACTTTAAGTAAAACAGTAATCTAGTATTGTATCTCAACTCTTATGAGAAGCTTTCTTAAAAGACAAAGGTTTATTCGCTGGCCAACAATAACGTCTATTATGTTGTGCTCCCTTTAAATTAACTAGTTTTCAATACCTTTTAATTAGAATCAGCTCACCAAGTCTTCTACAAAGTTATTGTACATTAAGTTAACTTTCTGGTGTGTCTAAAAGTACCTCAATTAGAAAAATATGAGAAAAGTTATACAAAATCTTGTGCTTATTTTTCAAATTTATTACATATAAGAAAATGAACCAAATATTAAAAAATATAATAAAAAGTATAATGTACTATAAATGTGTCAAATACCAACCTTATAATGAATCATCTTGATCAATATTCTCTTAAAGTTTAAAACTTTTCAAAATTGTTCTTATTACACTAATTATAAGAAAGTTGATGGCATAAATATTATGTTTGTCCCCTATACTTATGTTTTACATTATCCTTAATGCATAAAATGTGTTAAAATAATGAAAAAACAGAAAATAATAGAAATGAAGTTAGAAGAACTGATACTTCCTTGATAATAAAAGATTGTCGACCTTGTCTTGTGTCATTAGCTTCTATCCCATGTTAATGAAACTTGATCGTTACTCTAGTTCGTAAGGATGATGTTAACTTCATAACCTGCATAACTCCATCAAGTCTCAACTCAAATAATGTAATCCTAATTCTTTAGTAAATCAACATCAAAATAAAACTTAAAACCATGAGTTTAAAATTACATGAAAAACGATACCAACAATATGTATGATTTGGACTTGACTATAAGGCTCTAAAACTAAGTAAATTTATTAGATAGCCATACGAACTTAGTTTAGTTCAACATATGCAAATTGTGATAAATGATCTTTTGTTTTTTTGAACCCTATCCTACCTATTAATCACACAAACAGTCTCACCATATAATTAAGGAACCAACTTTTACTTAAGACGTTATATATCGTTTATATAATAGCAAGTCAATATGTTTAGTGACCTAAAAGTACATAACAAAAGTTCTTAAGGTTCCAAACTGCAAGTATATGATATTATCTTAAACTACGTTGGTCTGGAAGGCCCTGAATCCAGTTCTTCAAGTATTTAAAAGAATAACCATCAAAATTCAAAGGTGTCAATATATTTCCTGAACCCAACACGTTTCAGTAAATGCAATGTTGTCAAACTCAACTTCTGGGAAGACGTAACTTGACATTATCAAGTTTATTGCACTTCTCCTTGGAATTGTAAAAGCTTTAATTTGATTATATATAATAGAAAAATAATTTTTGTAGAAGAAATATTAGAGAATTTATTACCACACAAGACAATGCTACTTAAGGGAAAACAATATGATTGAACTAATTAATATCAAGAGCATAATCTTAAAAATATGAAGTTCAATCAATCAAAATAGAAATATCCATTTTATTTTATCTACTAGGTGAGTGTAAACAAAAGTTTAAGAGGAAAAACACCAAATTCTTTTTGAACTAACTATAGTGCAAGTTATAACTTTTTCACCTATAGATAGTATAGAAACAACAGTTTTAGTCTTTTTCAAAGACTAGGATTAACAAGTTATCAAATTTGAGTCATTACCCAATGTGCTAGTGATGCTTAAACACCCAACCAATGAATTGTTGATAACAAGAAGCTAGGATGTTCGCACTTCAAGAAGTTAAACTTGGCACTACCATAATAGACAATAAAAGAAAAAAAGGGAGCTTAGAAGACTTACGGTCGTTTGTTTTGATAAGACAGGGTGATGCGGTAGATAGTAAATGTAACACCCGCCTAACCCCCCTAGAAGCATAGGATATGCGGTGCTATCCACATACATACAGAACTTACACATGCCAAACACGATCCTTTACATGCATTTCTAAAACTCAAGCAACACATATTATGATTCATTTAGAACTTTTGTAGAATCAAAACATATCAAACATATTGTTGTAAAATCCCAAAACATGCCATACATACAAGAGTCAACTCATATTAAGGTTATTACAAACTAGTAAACAAAACACAAATTACAAAGTCTCTTTACAATGAAATACAACTTAAGCCAATACACATATACATTTTTCCAGAAAGAAAAACACTAGCTACTTTGGCCCACTGTGGATGTCTTTGTCCTAATCTTTAAACTCTTCTATCTGAACCTACACGGGACAAATCCACCATGCTAAGCATATAGCTTAGTGAATAATAAATAATCTATATATATAGTAATAATTCATCATATTGAATCATGTAATAGCATAAGCATGCATTAACAGATTGGTTTAACAATAAAACAGACATAATGCATTTTAGAACACGTTTTATAGTTAACTGAGCTAAATATCAAAAGAGGGTATAAACCTTTCAAAATCATGATACAATTTTGTTTATGTCATAATCAAACATATATCAGAACATAAAATCAGATGACTACTAAGCCATTTACAGAAACCGGTAACGGGACTTATACAGGAGAGATCGAAGTCTCGACACAGAAATGTCACAGGAGCAGCTGCATACCCTTCTAGACATGCCTATTTACCCACAACTAGGATTTTACAGTTTAAAAAAAAAACAAAGTCATTTCAGACATTTCATGTGCAAAGCAAGTAGTCAATCATATTCACATGCAAGTAACACTTCCAATGATATAAACATGCATCAAACGCCTTGGACAATCATTATCCGAAATTCAAAACACAATCAGCATAAACCAAATTCAACAAGCAGAACAAAGTAAGGTGTAACCGTCTAAGATTACTCACAAAAGCTTCCTTATTGCTTATTGTCTCGAAGTCCCGACAATATCTAGAAGTGGTCGCACTATGCATTCCTCTATAACATTTAACACATATACAAATCACTATTGTGCATGATTAGGAATTCATTTATGTATAATGAATATGTATGATGCATGTTCATGACAAATTCTCAGTTATGTTTCCTTACTAAACTGATGTAAACATCAATTGTACTTCAAAAGTTCCTAAATTCATACACTCATTTATTAGTCACACACTCATTCACTATTTCAGCTTTTGCTGAAAGTATTCCATTCGGGTTAACTTTGTATAAGTAACAAGATTAAGAAAATGATGTATTTCTATAATACTTTCTTCTAGAAAATTGTTCTTCTGTGTCTTGAGTTTCTAATGACACCAAAATCATGCAGTTTGGTTTAGTATTCTACAGTTATACCTAAAATATAGTATACTGTTCCCAAACAAT
Organism: Erythroxylum suave; assembly: GCA_027563595.1. Taxonomy (NCBI): domain Eukaryota; kingdom Viridiplantae; phylum Streptophyta; class Magnoliopsida; order Malpighiales; family Erythroxylaceae; genus Erythroxylum; species Erythroxylum suave. The sequence continues at coordinate 5,673,727 of JAOSBN010000008.1, read as the reverse complement.
GACAGAATCCTAATTTCAATTTTAGGCCAAATTTCATCATCCTTTGGGATAGAAACAAAATTACATTCCTCAATGAAAGTTGTAGGCATATGAGTATAGTTTAATCCACAATGAAAATCACCCCATTTGGATATCTACAGTCAAGTTATAGCCTAAAAACCGACGACTATTCAATGAAGTCCGTCTAGTGAAACCAATACAATTCATTTGCATCTTACATTATCAACACTCTTACTCCAACATTTATCCTTTTTACCACAATTCCACCTTAATCATACCTCAATTACACATCCTTTTCATGTCCAGAACTCAATGCATCAGCAAATCAATACACATTCTATCAAATCAAGCATCAAATACTTCATAGGATAACATGCAATCAAGATTAGTATTCTCATACCTTCTTTAACACAATTTCCTCCTCCAATGAGCAAGCCACTCTAGCCTTTCAAGCAGAAATTACAACTCCAATATTAAGAACACCAAGAGGATAGCAACACAGAACAATGGCAGGATCTAGCTTCCTTAATTTAGTAGCATGCAATTTTGTCAAGTGAAGAAGCTGATCCAAAAATGCAAGCAGAAAATCCAGGAGGTGTGAGTGAGAGAGGGAGTTTTGGTGGTGTGAGAATAAGTTGAAGAAGAACTTAGCAAAACAGAACACCCTAGCAGAAAACTTGTCTTCTCTCCAATGAGGTGTCACCAAATGGTAACAACATGTGTCTTCTTGCATGTTCTACACTTGTCCCAATTAGGAGCTACCATTTGTCACCAAAAATTAATCCCCGTATTAACCATCAATAAACTATATTGATTTAAGCTGAATTTGATAAAGTTGTCTTCATGGAAGTTTTAGTTTATCCTCTTAGCTTTCTAATGGTATAAAGTTTGTAATTTTGGGACATTGGAATCAAAAGATATAACACTTAGAAGTTTAAGTGTCACACTTAAATGTCACCAAGTAATTAACCACGTATAAACCATAAACTGTATTGATTTAGGCCGAATTTGACAAATTTGTCTTCATGAAAGTTGTAACTTATCCTCTTAGATTTTTAATGGTATAAAATTTGTAATATTTGAATATCAGAATCAAAAGATATAGTACTTACAAGTTTGGGTATCACATTAGAAGTCACCCTAGATGTCACCCTCGTGCACACTGGTTTTGCAAAAATCACTTCAACCTAGAGTTTTAAGTACTTTCAAGCCTTCTTTTCACTAAATCTTCACCTAAACCTTATGTAAAGTATCCATGACATATTTTCCAAGACCCTAGGCTCAACATTAGTACCTTAAGTCTCTATGATGCCAAATTAATTCCAATTCTCCAAGTATGATTCATTAAAAACATAATTAAGTCATATGGAATACATGTTCAAGGAAACATTCCAACTAAGGTACAATTTGGGGCCTTACAGTAAACTTTGAAGAGATGAATATTAAGAAACTAGAGAGAGTATTAGAAGGACATTGGGTCAGATTAGGTCATTGTGGTAGAGGAGGATGTAGTGGACAATCAAACTTCATATAAGATCTTTTTTACTACTAGTAAAGAGACCCTTTACAATCATCTTATTTTATTACAAATGAAGAATAACTATTTGTTAATCTTGTTTAACATAAAAAGAAACCCTAACAAAGTATATCTCAATTAATTTCCCCTATTATAATAATTATACAATTCAAAAGCTCCTTCTTTTGCTCACAACAATAAGTATCTATAATGCAATTATAGGAAATATTGATGAAGATGAAACAACAATTGAAAGCATGAATATATAATAACTTTTGTGCTCATCAACATTTGTATGATGTGCAGCTTAACCTTTAAGAAATATTATAAGAATACGTTAAGAACATATAATCTAATATGAGTAAACTAATTTACAACTACTCTCGCTTCTTATTAAATTATAATCATCAATACACTTATTTATATTAATATTAATAAGATCACCTAAATTGGATTACATTTTGATGCGGTAAAGATGAAATTATCATAATCTTAACGTTAATTTAAAATATTCTCGCAAATTTATCTCATAACATGATTCAAACTCAAAATAAAAACTTATTCAAAGACAAGGGGGTAAGTAGGGAGAAAGGAGTAAGGTTATCCATAAAGTTAGTATGAAACACAATAAAAGGGCTATTAGATGATATTCTTAATCAATATGGTTAGGTAAATGATAGATTGGAAAAATGTGAAGCTGCCATATATAAAATACATTTTAACCCACTTGTATCTACTGAAGTGTAAGACTTTGATCTCTTTGATGAGGATGATTATAGTGCCTCTAATCTACTTGGAGAAGGACGATGATGTGTCCAAAAGTGAAGAGGAAGTGGAAGATGAGGTGTTTGAAAGTGAAGATGATGTGGAAGATGAGGTGCATAGTTTGGAGGCTAATAATGATTATAGGTGCATCAAGGAACTCAAATATGTTTTTCTCAACGCGTAGGAGGTGGCTTATGATAGGTCTAGCTTAGAGGCTGTCATTTACAAGGAGTGCATTGAGAAAATTGAAGAGAGAAGGATGTTGGTCACCAGGAAGGCATTAGCAATGGAAAAGGGAGAGGTTAAAGTGAGTGAGCAGGAGGAATTAAAGGGAAGGAAGCGAGAAACAAATATTCAGAAGTAATTTAAGCCTTTTTTAGGGAAAGTAAATACAAGAGATAAACGCAAAGAAAAAGGAGTGAGTTTGATAGTAAGAGTGAAGGATGTGAGAGCTACAATCTTAGCAAAGCATGTAGTGTTATTTGATTTTGTTGATGAATTTAATACTTTGAGGACAAATCATATTTAGGAGGGTGAAAATGATGAGAATCTAATCTCAACTTAAATTATACTAGATTTTACATAGAGAATGTAAGAAGAGGGATTTGGATGACCTACAAAGGTTTCAAAATAAGTGGTGAAAGAAGCCAACTAAGTGGTTAACCAATTCATTATGAATTTCTTACAAAGAAATGAAAGGCAATAAAATTTTTAAGTTTAATCAATCGAATATAAATTCCTAGTTGTGTATAGATGATTTATGCTCTATGACTATATTATTATGAATATTGGTCAATCTTTAGACTGATGAATCTAAACTTACTTTCACATTAAGACAATGGAGAAGATAATGTTAATCGGTATAAATCAATATCACCTATAATATTTACGATAATTGAAGGTACCTTAACTAATTATTAATTCGATTGACAATCAAGATCAAAAGATACTAATCATAATGCTAGCATATGGATCAATTACTGATGATCCAACTTTCACGATATGTGCAAAAATGTAACATGTTAAATTATAACTGTAATATTAAAAAAGAAATTACTATTAACACAAAGATAAATTTGATATTTTAAGTTTTAAATACATTTTTAAGCAATCAAGTATAAACCATAGACCATATAAGGTGGGGTTATTTCTAATAGTAATAACAATTTTCTAATAACCCATTATATATCACCCCCAAAAAACACTTAAAGATTATCTTTTACAAAATCTCATTCTTTTCATATCCATACATTGTACAACTCTAAAGAGAAAATAACTGAATCACAAAAAATAGAAAGAAGTCACTTAAAATTTAGATGTTTCTTGGAAAGATCTCATTGTTTTAATATTCACACATTTGTTTTCTTTTCATTCACCAATAACAAACCAAAATTTATGAGAGCTAAGATGGCTAGACATTGATAGAATCCATTTGGTGTTTATACAATTGTCATAAAACCATGCAAACCTCGAATGCTTTTCAATGACCACCTTGATGAGGCCCAGAACCAATCAAACTCTCTCGTCCCACCCTTTGGTATGTTGTGGGGTTGAATTATGCTTAACAATTTTGATCCATTTTAATTTAAAGTTAATAAATTTAATTTATATTAGATTAAATTTTAAAATTTAGTTTAAATCTTGGTATAATTTTTTTTATAAAATAACATTTTATATTGTAAATTTAAGAAACTTAAAAGTAAAAAATCGGTTCATTACAATTTTTTATTCGTATTGCATCAAATATAATTTATTAAAAATATTTCTAAAATATGTAATTGATCGAGAGAAATAAATAATTATTTATTTAAAATATATAAATTATTATATATTAAATAATTTATTTAATGTAGATTAAAAATATCAGTTAAGAATTCTATTAATATAAAGAAAAGGAAGTCGATAATTATAACTATTATTATTTATAGAAGGAAATTACGAATATAAAAATTTATATTGTGGGGTTGGACCATGGGCCTGAGACCCATTGAGAACAGCATCAGTATAATTATAATTGAAAAGGAAAGGAAAGATTTGTTTTTTTAGGTGAGCATTTGACCTCCACCACATATACAGAGGATATTCCACGTAGGCTAATAAGTGGATAAGCATATCCTAAGAGGCCCAATACACAATCCTATGTGAGTTACCTTAGCCAATGAATAACCATCTCTCTCTGTTATTATTCCCACTTTACGCAACTCTATTCTCTTAGAAGTCTGACAAGAATGGCTATAGCTGCCAATACATAGACGAGCTGTGGCATTGCCACTGCTTTCCCTTCACTGCTCTCTTCTACCAAGTCCAAATTTGCACCTTCTGTTCCACTTCCAAGTGTCAATGGCTGCTCCTCTCGTGTGGCCATGCCTGCAGACCGGATGCTTGGTTGAACAAGAGCTCCATATCTCGATGGCTCCGCTCCTGGGTAGAAAATGACTTCTTTTAGACCACTTACATTCTTGATGTGCATGGTTTTTTAATGTTCGTTACGTGTTTGGCAAGGTCCCGGAGAACCTTATCTAAACTTATTTACTGCAGATGGGCTATGATTGCTGTTGTAAGTTTTAAGTGATTTATTCTTTTCAGTTTCCCAAGTACTTATCCGCCATTAATCCAATTCTTCCAAGTTGCGGTGACTTCTTTTAGTTGCATGTACCCTGGAAATCTGTAATGACCTTTCTTTTAAGGTTTCTATCAAACCCGGCCTGGAACATTTCACATTGCAATTTGGTATCTGAAACTTAAAAATGGTACCCATAAGACATTTTAATGGTTGTGAAGAACTGAATTATTTCCCCGACTCTTAAGTACAATAATTTGATTTACTGAAATAGTTTAAATAAAACAGTGTTTTATTAATCGAACAAATATGGCTCTAATTGTGGTTTTAAACGCTCGTCTTCCTTCAACTCATAAATGATAAGTTTCTTTTCAACCGCGAGCTCAGTGGCACTCAATATATAGGATTATACAACTATCATATACATTATTTACATATATGTGCTGTAAAAAAGTAAATCTGATTTTATTACAAAATATTAAACTTCTATTATAACGATGCATGTATTAGTTGGAGCTTGAAGTGTAATAGACATATTCCATGATACCTAGTTGTCCGATATTGAGTTATCTAAGATTGCATCTCACAACAGTATTTTTCTATTTTATATACAGACTAAGCCTTTGTTTGGATCTTTACTTGCACAAGAGAAAGGAAAGAAAATATTGAAGGGAAAAGAGGAGAAAAGAATGGAAGAGAAATGAGATTTCCTTTCCTTTGTTTGTTTTCCTAATTTATCAAATGAGGGAATTGAAACTTATATTGAACAAAAGAAGTTTTTGAGACCTTTATGCCCTTAATTATGGAACTTATTTATCTT
>JAOSBN010000008.1:5640720-5667966 GCA_027563595.1 Erythroxylum suave | reverse complement strand
TTTTAAAAATTAAATATTTTTATTAATACTTTATTAATAAATATGATATTAAATATTAAAATTAATTTAAATAAAAATGTATTTTTAATTTTTATTTAATGTGTAATTATTATTAGTAATAAATATTTATTTTTAAAATAAAATTAAAAATTATAACAAAAGTCAAACTAATCAATAAATTTAAAAATTTTGATTTTTTTAAAATTAAAAATTAAGAATTTTGCAACTTATTCCCTATAGTTTTTAATGTTTCTGGTATTTGTCGGTATTTATAATACCAGCTGATACCGGTCGGTACCAACCGGTATTGACTGGTACCGACCGGTATTTAAAACCGATACCTAAATTAGAATTTCGGTATCGTTTTTCGGCTGGTATGGTACGTATCGTCCAATACCGGCCAGTATGGTATGGAATTCATATCAGTGGATGAGATGTGCTATATTTGCAGAATCGTTGTTTAATGATAAGTTTGGAAAATGTTAGCCCACAAGAAGCACGATGTGGTGTCAAATGGAAAGTTTAGACTTATGCTCACATTCTCGATCAAAGGCGCACAAAGCTTGATGACAAAAGCAAGAAATTGATTTTTATCGACTATGAAAGGTCTAAGGCGTGTAATCTCTATGATCCCTTTACTAAAAAAGTACAAGTGAGTTATGATATGTGGGTGAATGAAGAAAGCATGTGGAATTGGCGCAAGCTGCAATGCAAAAGGAGATGAAAGCAAATGAGAAGAATGACACTTGGGAACTTATGAAATTACTCGAGACACATAAACCCATTGGTGTGAAGTGGGTTTACAAGAAGAAGATGAATGTGCAAGGTAAAATTGAGAGATACAAGGCGAGACTAGTGTGAAGGGATACAAGTAAAAAGCCAAGATTAATTATGAAGAGTTATTTGCCCTGGTTGCAAGAATGGAGACAATTAGACTACTAATTTCATTGCTTAAACAAGTGGACCATTTTTTAAATAGATGTGAAGTCGGCATTTCTAAATGGAGTGCTTGCAAAAAAAGTCTACATAAAAAAACCCCCTGGATATGTAAAAGTTGGTAAGGAGAACACGATTTTGAATTTAAAGAAGGTAATGTACGGGTTAAAGAAAGCGCAAAGAGCATGGAACATCTGAATATATGCATATTTATGGAGCACAAGTTTGTGTAATGTCTATATAAACATGTGTTATATCTAAAGGTTAGAAAAAGATGACATTTTATTTATGACCTTATATTTGGATAACAATTTTTATGGGAAATAATAAGGAAATGATTAAGAAGTTTAAGTTAGAAATGACAAAAGAGTTTGAGATGACCGATTTAGGTTTCTTGTCTCATTTTCTTGGATTAGAAGTGAGACTAGATAAATCTATAATTTTGTGTCTCAAGAAGCATATGCAAAGGAGATTTTAAAGAAGTTTAAAATAGAATATTGTAATCCCATAAGCACCTCGGTTGAGAGTGGTACGAAATTGTCTAGATATGATAAAGGCAAGGCAATTGATGCAGCAATGTATAGAAGTTTTGTTGGAAGTTTGCATTATCTTACATGCACAAGGCCGGATATTGCATATGAAGTTGGCTTGGTAAGCTGGTACATGGAGGAGCAAAAAATGACACATTGGAAAGCCATAAAATGAATTCTTTATATTAAAGGTACATCATGTCATGGCTTATTTTACACTTATACTAATGATTTTGATCTTGTTGCCGCATCTTCATGCGTATGCACTCCTTTTGGCCATGTAAATTACTAAAAGAGATGGAACTTTGCTCAAGGGAAGCAAACAAAATTTTGAGTGGATAACATGTCAGCTATGAAATTGGAAAAGAACTTGGTGCATTATAAAAGGAGCAAGCATATTGATGTGCATTTTCACTTCATATGGGAGCATGTGAAAAATGGTAACATGGAGTTGACTCAGGTGGCGAGTCGTGATTAAGTGGTGGATATATTTATAAAACCACTACTGATTGAACTGTTCAACAAATTCAAGAAGTTGCTCAAGATGCAAGAAAGAAAATAATTAAGTTTAAGGGGGGTGTTGGAAATCTATACTTAATATGGACAAATAGTTAAAAGTGTTTAAAGTAGACAAAATTTGAGAGTAATTTAAGATAAAATTTGAAAGGACAAACGTTAGTCATTTTGGGTGTGCAACCTATGGATTTAAAGCTCTTTAAATCTAGTTTCAGGTAGTGACAATTTTAAGTCTAGTTTCAGGGGGATGTTGGAAATCTATACTTAATATGGTCAAATAGTTAAAAGTGTTTGAAGTAGACAAAATTTGAGACTAATTTAAGAGAAAATTTGAAAGGACAAATGTTAGTCATTTTGGGTGTGCTACCTATGGATTTAAAGCTCTTTAAGTCCAGTTTCAGGTAGTGACAATTTCAAGTCATTTGAAATTCTTTATAAAATGTTATGGCTGTTTTAGTAAAGGATAATTTGAATTAACTTTGTTGTTTATAATTCTTTTTTGATATATTGTTGTACGAATTTCTAAAATGTTCATATGATGTTTAGGCATATAAAAAGATTTGTAATTAGTTGTTATGTAAGAGAATCTAAAGAGTTAATAATAAAAAGAAATTTGCTTATTATTGTTCTCTTCTCTCTACCTCAAAAATGTTGAATACACCATTAGACTCTAATAAGACCGAGTGGCTCGTCTATAATGGAACAGGCAATATTCATTAATTCTTAGAGTTGAGAACCACTAGTTGTACAAACTAAGATTACAAACACCTGAAAGCCTATTCATGGAAGAGGAAAATGAGCTTCACCATGTTATTGATTCCTTTAGGGTGAACAAAGAATCGGTTTGATCATTTTAAAGTCTTTAGAAGTTTGCCTATTGATTTATATTTTGAGAATCTTCCATTTGCCTTCCTTTTTCCATTATCTCGCTTTTCATTTCCAAGTCGAGGAAAAAATATGGGAATTATGATTTATCAAACTTTTTGGGCTTGTAAATTATCAAACTTGTTTCTAATTTCTAAAGGAATCTGTTATTTTAACAATGTGATGGATATTCACAGCATCCTAGATGTGCTGTAATAAGGAACTTCATATGGAAATTTTCATGTAGCATATTGCAACATTAGAATGTAAACAATTACACAATTCACTATAGGAAATTCGTATCCTAAGGCGACACAGTTATATGCATATTCTATATCATGAGGTGACATGGCTATATGAATATTAGTTTCTACATGTCTGTACATATTTCTTCAATCAAAAGTAAAAAAACTTAACACCAACTTTAAGCTTTAAATCTACCATGAACTTGTATAAAAGGAGATAATGCAAAAAAGTACCTATTTTGTTATTTATAACTCGATAATTAGATTTTTCAATTGGTCGAATAAACTCTTGGATCCTTTGAATAAGCTTCTACAACTTCCTTTATGTTATTATTGTCTTTTTGTGTCTTTCTGAATGTGTAGACCTCCGAACTGATCATATTAATCTTACGTTCACAAACTTCTATTAGCAGGCCGCGTGAGACCTTAACAGTTATTATAAAAAAATTATTGGGCCATCATCACAAGCCCAATAAGCAGATCTGTCCATATTTATTAAGGTTCTTTTGTTATTAGAATTTTAGCTCATTTAACCAATTTTTTTATCAAGCCCATTTACTATCTTTAATTTGGATCAAATTTGATTTATAAAAACCCATAACTAATAATTGTATAAAGTATCAAATGCATGTGTCGTTGTATAAAACAAATCCAATACAATCACGTATATCAAATACCTTATTGACATGAATGAGAAAATGGAGTGTGACAAATTTTACTTATATGATCTTAAATGTATCATTATTTCATTTGTTACTCTCAATTTTTCTAAAGTTTTTGCTAAATTGTATTAAAGAAATTTGTTTCTCTAACTTAATGCGAAATTGCATTAAAGAAAATTTTATTAAATTAAACACTTATGTCTCCCTATGTCTTGTCAAATTTGTATGTTTATTTATATATTTGTATATGTCTTAAAGACATAGGTTTAAGGTCAATTTGTAGATTTGCCTAATGACCTTTAAAATAATTAAGATTGGCACAAATTTTAGGACTTTCACATGTATTATGACAATGTACCACAAATCGAATGACTATCATCAATATACATATAAAATGTACAATCATAATAAATGAAAAATAAAACAACCGTATAAGGAGTCAAATGCAATGATCTCTAACTAACAATGTCTAAAAACTTCAATAAGCCCATGTTGTATAAATGTCTCATAAAATTGAATGGGCGCAGTCCTTTAGTTAGTCAATAAACCAACATGTGCTCAGTCTCTATATACTTCACTGTGATGTCACTTTTCTGCACTAATTCTTTTATATTCAAATATTTGACCTATAAATGCTTAAACCCTTTGATACTTTTATTATTGTTACTAAACAATATAGTAGAGAGATTGTCATAGTACAATTGAATGGTGGCTATCAAATCAACCATAGACAAATCAAAAGTCAAGTTCTTGAGTCAAACTGCTTATGAGGTAGCCCTATAGCATGCTACAAACTTTGCATGCATAGTCGAAGAAGTTACCAATGTCTGCATGATACTCTTTCACAAAACAGCACTATCTGTCAACAAGAAAATGTACCCTGATGTGGACTTCATGTCATTTGAACACATAGTAAATTCAAATTTGTATAACCAATAAGGTCAAGATTGTTGACTTTCCTGAATGTCAACATATAATCTTTAGTTCCCTTGAGATATCTAAAAATCATTTAATTCATTCTAGTGGTCTACTCCTATATTAGCTAGATACCTGGCCAACAGTCTAACAAAGAATGTTATATTCAATCTAGTACATGTTTTTGGCATATATTGGGCTACCAGTTGTATTATAATAATAAATATTCTTCATAGTCTCTCTTTTTGTATCTTTTTTGACACTATGTCAAAGATAATCTCTCATCATGAAAGATAGGTACTACAACAAGTTTATAATCAACCATATTAAACCTTTGCTGTACTTGTCCTGTGCACTCTGGGAGAGACCTAACAAGTTTTGAGATTTGTCCCAGTGAATCTAAATACATAGGATAAAAGATAATTCATCAAGGTCTTCTACGTCAAAATACTTGGCCAAAAGTTAATTAACCTCATGCAGCATGGTGAAATCATTTGATGCGAGCAAGATGTCATACAGATACAAAAGCAGAAAAATAACCAGCTCCCTTTTATCTTGTAATAAAAAGCATCTTTTAACTTATTTTTCACAAAGCCAAATGAGGTAACAATCTCATCAAACTTTATGTACCACTGTCTAAAAACATGTTTGAAATCTTATATGGATTTTATTAATTTACAGATCTGATTAGTTGACCATAAGGTGAGCTGAGCTGAGCTGGACTCAGGCCCAAATGACATTCACATGAATAAAAATCTTATAAAAACGTCTAGTTTAAAGAGTTTGTTAATACTATACGTTATATGCTCCATCATACATTAACATTAGTTCAATATTGTTTTTTCATTTTGTTGTACTAAGAGAGATTCATTTGATTGATGCTTAGTAATGACATAAAGTTTAAGATATTTGTTTTCTAATATATCAACTCTCTCTCTCTCTCTCTCTCTCTCTCTATATATATATATATATATATATTTGAATGATAAGAAATAGGATAAAAAGTTCAATCAATTCCCTTTAAAAACAATATCCTAAGAATATTAACTTTTCTTAATAAAATATCATAAATTAATTCAATTGTTGAAACTAATAAAAGGTAATCAGATATTAATAAGTATTGAATTTAAGAAAAGTAAAATACCAGCATTTCCTATTAGAGTATAGATTTCTTTATATTTATTCTATAATCATTAAACATAAAGTTTAATAGGTATAATTATGAAGGATTTCAATTAGTCAGCTGTAAGTTTAACAATTTGGACAAAGAATTAATATTTCAGTTATAATTAAATAAAAATTTATATCATAAACATTTATGGTTTTAGAATCTTTGAATTTTTTAAAACTAGTAAATCTAATTTACATAAGATAGTCTGAATTATTTAAAACTGTATATTATTTAGGTATTCCATGGCTAGTGAATCCTCCCCACCGGACTTCTGAGGTTCCTTGCACTTTGTGATGGTTGGTGGTGAAGAAGAGTTTTATTAGATTGTCAATACGATAGCTTCTTCATGGTCTAATTGCAACCAATTAATATTGAAATATTTAACCCTTATTTATTGTGAGAAAAGGGATCGTGCATCCTTTTCCATGTAAAATATTGTCGTAAGAGAATTTGGTCTGAGACAAGCTTTTTAAATCCATTAGTGGTAATTAATAATCAAGAAGTTTAGCATAAAAGATCGTTATGTTGGTAACATAAACATGCAGTGGTAAAATAAATTAAAATCATAATTATCCAGGAAACTCGGCAAGCCCGTCTAGCTCAGTCGGTAGAGCGCAAGGCTCTTAACCTTGTGGTCGTGGGTTCGAGCCCCACGGTGGGCGTGATATTCGTTTTAATTTAATTCATTAAGAAAAGATCGGCATTGGCTACCGGACTAGAGGAGGAGGAGCTTAACCAACACAAGAATTGGTGGATCATGGATGGTGTAGTCTCTCTCTTCTTCTGTCATCAACATTAGTAAACTGATTCTACTGAAGCTGTTCCTGTTATTTTCTCCTGAACCAGATATTTGCAAATTGTCTCTGATCTGCTCCTCGACCATTCTATGTGTTCAAATCAAGTAAGATAGGAACGGGATTGTAACCAAATGTTTGAAACTTGAGTTAAAGTTTTTACCCGTTTCATTCTACGTTAGCACATTATCGCAATGTTACGAATATTGCACCAAATTTCGTTATTATACTCTATTTATAGCAGTCAAATTTTAATATTATTTTAAATTGTAAAATAATAGCTAAATTTTAATATAATTCTTAAATACTTTCAATATATTGTGGTATATATTTTTAAACTTTATTTCAACCTTATAATCATTATAATATAAATTTAATATACCAACTATCTCTTTATTCATATTAATATTATTTTTTTACAAATTTCTCATATAAACAATAACCACAATAGTTAATATAAGAAAAAGTAAAAAAACATGCATTTATAAATTTAATTTCACATGTTATGTTTGCATATTTCAAAAGTTATATTAATAATTTTTATATACATTTTCAATATGAAATATATATAATTTAAAATTTTTCATTAAATATATTTAAATTATGTTCAATTAATATACTTAATTATATAATCTATAATCACTTTGTATAATTTCAGTTACTTAAAAAAATTATTTAATACATATTTATTTGTATCTTCATTATTTATCAAATAAATTGTTGATTTAGAAAATATTTCTTTTTTATATAAAAATAATTATTATTCAATTGCAGAGAAATTTTGAAGTTCTTTTTCAATTTAGCACTAGAAGTTTTTTCAAAATTGCGTTTTAGATTGATATTTGACTGATATTTTTGGTTAGTAACATGTACCAAAGCTCACCACGGAGCCCTCTTTTAGTATCGTTTTTCAATTAGTAAAATACAATTTTTTGATATTTTATTAATAATATGAATCTCAATTTGTTATATTTGTGGCATATAATAAATGAGACCCATTTTAAAATATATTATTATATTTTAATCTATAATTAATTTAATAAATATTAACTTTAATTAAAATCAAGCCCTCGTTCCAGAATTAAAACCCTAAAAATCCACCCTGGTCAAATTTAAAGAATCTCGGATCAACTGGCTTATTTAAGTAGGACAGATCTTTTATTCTTATTGATGTATTCCTTCTCTTTCCGTAATTTCCAATCATTCAATTTATTACGATGAATGAATGAGATCAGTTGAAAACAGGGGAGGAAAAATGTAAGACTTTCGAGCTTAGTTCTTCTTCTTTTTTTCGGGTGTATGAAAACGTTTGGAAATTTGACGGGAGTGGAAGGGTCTTTTTTGAAGCCGCCACCATTGGTTAACAACCATAATCGTTTATTCTCTCCAGTCTGGTTCCAGCCTGCAGTCACATTTCCTGCAGATACCACCAAGATTGAATCTTCTCTCTTTTCTGTATCGCCTCCCTGGAAAATTACGATTTCTCTCGTCATCTCTCGTCTTCTTTGACGATACCCACTGAATCCCATCGGACCATAAAATTTCTCATCATTCCGATTTAAATCAGTCTCCCAATCGATTTCATCATAAGAAACACCAGAACCCAAAGCTCATCCTTCAAACCTGTACCACTTCCAAAATATGGTCGCCAACTTGTGTTTTGTTCCACATAATTTACCATTCACTTTCAAAATTAATGGCAAATTGGTAATGCTACGATAAGATGTGCAATGAAAGAACTCACTTGAGTTCATATTTGAACCCAGGAAAATTTTAAAATTTAGATTAAATCAATTTTGAGTTTATAATAGATTGGATTATATTTGAACTTTAAGCCTAAAAAAATTAAGTTTGTATTCGTATCAAATTTAAACTTGAATTTAATTAAATATAACTTGATTTATTTAATTATCATAATAGTCAAATAAAAATTATTAAATAAAAAAACCATAAATTCAATCAAACTAAATTTGATCTAATGATAAGTTGATTTACTGACTTAATATTTTAATAAATCTCACAAAATTTTACCAGAAAATAATTGTAAAATTGTCCTATATCAAAAAGGGATATAAAAATTAAACAAGTTATATGTAAATATCCTTGAAATTGAGAATTTACTTAAAAATTGTTATTAGAAATAGCCCATCAAGCGAAATAATGACTTATTAAGGTTAAATTAAGTTAAATAATTTTTATTAAAAAATTTTAATTTAATTTGAATATGACATGTATGTCTCACTGTGTAATATGTCATTAAAAAATATTAAACGCATGTCACGTTATTACTGACATGTACATAATGGATAAATATTCCAAAATATAAATTCAAATTTATATGTTTTGCCGAAGAAAACAGATTTGTATGTTTTTTCACCTCAGCAAAAGGCTCGTTGAGAATCCAAAATTAAGCCCGACTCTGTTTCTCATCTGGGCTGGGGCTGGGATGTAGGGTTCTTAGTTTGAACATGGAAAATGATGATCCTTGTCCGTGATCCCTTCCAAGATCTCAACAGCTGGCAACGCCTCGTCCTAAATACCCTTTTCATCGTTTGGTTGATTCAAAACTCGGGGAAATGGAATGAATTATGTGTTTATAATGAAATCAAGAACAAAAATATCTGCTTTAACGACTTTTTGTTTGATACTGTAAACTACGCATAAATTTACTGAACCTATAGTTATGCAACTAGGCGTCTTTTATTCGGTGTTTAAATTCATGAAGATTTCCTAGTTTAATTTTGATTATTTGAAACTTGAAGGTTGTTTGTTTCTCCTGATAATAAAGCTTTGATCTTTAAGGGAAACAGAAACGCTGCAATGTTGGGTTAGAAGGCAGGGATTACGATAACTCATTGGTTCCGGTTAAATACCTCCCTCGAAAGTCTTCCAAGATTAACGATACGCAAAATTCTTTACCTGCGAAGGTTTTGAGAAGATGGTATCTGACGAAAATTTGGAACGACGTGGTGAAACTTTTGGTTGAACAAAATTCATGATGTACTTGATGAAAGAGTTGACTTTGTGCTCTGAAAATTTCTTCTATTTTAATTGATGTATAGAGAGTTTCAACTTCTTGATATATTCTGTTGGCAACTAATTCAAATTTTAGAGTTAGTTAAAATTCTTTTAGAATATATCTTAGTTTGTTTTTAATCTTATTTTATAAATCAAATTTATTAATTAAAATATCTACTTAATTTTTTTAAATTTTGTCTATATAAGACAATTAAGTTTATTAATAAAATGATTTGAGTATTTTATACATGTTTTTTTTTTATAAGTTCAATATGGTATTAGAGTCATAGATCCTTGAGAGACCATGAGATTGAGTGAAGCAAAAAAAAAAAACCTCTTCTAATGAGCTAAGAAAAAAGTTGAGTCAAGTGACAGCTCTAAAGATAGTGATTATGAGGAATCATCTGATGAAGATGAGGGTGCTGATGAAGTTGAGGGTATCACTGCAAAGGTTGCCAAGAAGATTCCTAATATGGGTGAAGAAGAAAATCTTTTTTGAAAGTTGGTGAGATGTGCACCAAGAAGTGTTTGGAGAGAGGTGCTCCAATGATTGCAAATTGGTGAGAAGAGCATTAACAGGATGGTGAGAAGTCAATTAGTAAAGAGAAGTACTTCACAAAATATTCTGAAAATTGAAAGAAGTGCTCCAGAAAATTTAAATTAAAAGGGAATGTTGGAAATTAATTCAATTTTTAGAGCTGTTAAAATTTCTTTAGAATAGGTCTTAGTTTGTTTTTAATCTTATCTTATAAATCAGATTTATTGACTGAAATATTTACTTGAGTTTTTTAAATTTTGTCTATATAAGACAACCAAGTTTATTAATAAAATGACTTGAGTGTTTCGTATCTTTTTTAAATTTTCAATATAATATCATAGCCATAGATCCTTGACAAACTGTGATATTGACTGAAGGAAACAAAAAACTCTTCCAATAACCGTTAAGAAAAAAGTTTAGTCAAGTGATAACTTTGATGATAGTGATTATGAGAAATCATGTGATGAAGATGAGGGTGCGGATGAAGTTAAGGATACCACTACAAAAGTTGTCAAGAAAGTTCCTAATATGGTTGAAGAAGAAACTCTTTTTTAAAAGTTGATGAGATGTGCACCAAGAAGTGTTTGGAGAGACATGCTCCAATGCTTATAGGTTGGTGAGAAGGGCATCAATAGGATGATAAAAAGTGCATCAATTAGTAAAGAGAAGTGTTTCACAAAATATTCTGAAAATAGAGAGAAGTGCTATAGAAAATTTGAATTAGGAGAGAATGTTGGGAGTTAATTCAAATTTTAGAGTTGTTAAAGTTTTTTTAAAATAGGTTTTAGCTTGTTTTTAATCTTATCTTATAAACTAGGTTTATTGGCTGAAATATCTAATTAAGTTTTTTTAATTTTGTCCATATAAAATAATCAAGATTATTAAATATTTCGTATCTCATCCTATATACGTTTTTATTTATTTATAATTCCAACATATTCCGCCGTGGATCCTTTGGAATTCTAATTTATCAGTAATGATACATCTCTCTACTGACAATAAGCGAGACTTTCATCTTTTTTACATCTATGCATTACCCGCAAGTGTTCTATCTTGAAAGTGTTGCCAGTCAAACGGCACCCAAAATAATTCATTCATCAAAAGTTCAGGAAAAGAAGTTGATATGAACTTGAGGGTTGCGAACAACAAATTCGTGGAAGAGACAGAGGATGTTATTAAGGAGATATTCCAATAGAACATTTATTTGACATTAAAATCTCAGCAAGAAAGTGGCAGTTGAGTTACTTGCTACAAGGTTAAATTATGCTTTCTACTTAGACATATGCATCTGTTTCGTCATTTCTTGTAGACATATGCATCTGTTTCGTCATTTCTTAGACGTCATACATGCTTAATATTTGGAATTTTTAAGCTCAGCCATTATACACATATTCATTAATTAATGCAAGGAATTTGCTGGAAATTTAGGCTCCTAACCGTAAATTTGGATATTCATGTTAGATCCGAGAAGTCCACTTATATTGCAGATCTTCATCATGGACGTAACGAGAGAACATACTCGTAGGCTTTAACCTCACCCTTTAACTCAAAAATTTAAGGCATTAAATTTATGGGTCAGTTTCACTTATATGTCTTTCACTAATTCTATCTCTTTCCATTGTGAGATTCTTACTCAGATTTAACATCTCGATAAGATGTGGAGATTGATCTCTTGTTTATGCTATATTCTTTGTCCACTTATTGATGGCTGATGTTTGACCTTCAACTATGTTTAATGGAAGAAATTCAATTTAGCTTCCTCTTGTGCCTTAAGTGGCATTTGTAAGTATAGGACTCAGTTTACCGATAACAATTGCTGTCAATTGGTTATTTGGTTGAAATTTCTGGCCAATGTCTGTTTTATTCTCAATTGTAGATTTTGTAAGCAGGTGTAGTTGGTCATATAAATAATATCATTTATTCTTCATTAAACCTAGAATTGTAATTGTAGTTCTGTGGCATCTTATGGCATCTGAATTATTGGGATGTTAGTGCAATATGGCTATCAAAGAGATCTTTGGAGGAGGGGTGCAATATGGCTAGCAAAGAGATCTTTGGAGGAGGGATCGAACAATAATTATCGTGACTTGATCTCACTAATTTTCTATTTTGCTCTTGTGATTGCTGACAGAGAAAGCATTAGGTTTTGTGCATTCATAATAACAATCGGTAAGATGCAGTGGAATCTACATAGATGTTATCGATACAAATGTAGTGGAACCTGTCAAAGGTTAATTATGTTAATCCTGAATTTTTCTGTAGTTAGTGGGCAATGTAAATATTTTCTAAATTATGGGAAGAATTAATTAGTCTGGATAGGGCCAGACCGCCACAAGCTCTGTAAATTAACGGCAATATCTAGAGAACGAGTGAAGGCTTGACTTACAGAGAGAACCGAACAATCTAATCTAATTAGGAATCTTCTAAAGACGCAACCGAATGGGGGTAAACTATTTACCCTAAAACAACCGCTTGTCTTTTATTATTTGGCTATCAGACGTAGTCGTTTTAACGTTTTATTGTTCGACATCGTTTGATCTATTATAAAGATGATGATTGCTCTCTTAGCATGTACTGATCAGGAGACAAACTTTTTATATTTTTATTAATACAATTTTAACTTTAAAAAAAACTGGCTAATCCCGATTATGGTAGTCTGTAGGTTATCACCAGTCACTATGGTTGCATGAATTTAAAATATGGCTGAATTTTGTAATGTTTTGGCATGGAAACTTCAAGTTACAAAAGTGCCTCTTAATATGTATTAACAGCAAGTATTTTCCTTTCTAGCAACAGTTAGTGATAAATCCACTTGAACAGACAGGCGACAGGACAAGAGTTGAAACATAATGATCATACTTTCAATATCTATTATTTTCAGAGAAGTTGGTACTGGTCACTAAAAATTGCAGCCGCATTGTTTGACCAGGCCTTGTGTAGTAAAGGTGTAAGTCAATATTGACATGGAGAAGGCAATAAAACTAGTTTTCGATGATGATTGACATGGAGATCAAGATCCAAAGCTTGGCATGTCAAAGAATCCAGTATCATCTAATGGGTCAGGCTTCAAAGCAGTGGCTAGTGGTCAGGCTGTTCCAAAAGAGACGTAAATCAAGAATCATTCAATGGCTTCAGCATCGTGGCTTTGACTCTGGCTCATTTGCATTGTTTTGAAGAAGTTGGAAGCTCACTCGGAGTGCAATAAGGATCAACATGTGCCACACAAGCGTGGGCCGTTTGAAATTCAGACAATGGTCCGTCCCATCGCTTGAGTTGGAATTTACTGAGCGTGGATTGAGCTACTGTCTCCATTAGCTGGCAGCATTGTGGCCAAAATTTTGGCCACCACAGTCGGTACTGTGCTACGTTTCGTCTTGCGTCAGCCTGCTTTAGTGACATCTAATCCGTGTAGAATGTAAGTCCACCTTCATGGTAGCATTACTCCGAGACAAAGCAGCAAGTTGACACAGGACTGTTTATACTGAAAATGGTGCTATTCCTGTACCCGTGAAGTGCAGTTCTTTCACTTAGATCTTCTTAATTATGGTGAATCAAATGTCAACGTTTTTTACGTGTAGCTCAGAAAAGTCAGTAGTTTACTTGGTTCCTCTGTACTGTATAGCGTCGCATAAACTCTTAAAACTGATCGTTTGATGGATTTCAAAATTTGAAGTTTGAGCTCTGGTGCTAATAGTAGATAAAGATGTCGAAGTTCTTTGTCCTGACGGTGATTTTGATGCGGGCTGGGTTCCAATGCCATTGCACGTGATCAAGGTTAGCTTACAGGCTACTATTTTGCTTCTTGTAAAGCGAGCAACGACGGTCCTGCAAGTGCATGTGCTTCTGAATTAGGACAAGTAATAAAGAGTCTTATAAACCAAGGCTAGCATGTTTTGGAAGAGTTCCTTTTGGCACATGAACATGTGAACTTAACGAACGTGGGACCATGTCGAAAGATTTGTTCTACTATGGCATGGGATAAAGATAGAGAGAGAATCCTATTGCATACATTAAGTACAATTGTCTAGATCTAAACCAAGCGATCATTGGTACAGCTTTTGCATAGTCTGCATTCATTCTCTTGCATCCATCCAAATAGCGATTGCCATAGTCTATTATTCAAGTTATTTACCAACTCGAGACCTCTCAAGTACTTTTTTTTAAAATATTATTATCCATTAGGGATTATTTATTACAACTTACAATGCCAGGGATTACAACTCTATGAGAGAAGGACATGAGAAGGGACAAAATTATGTTTGACTTCCCACTTCGATTGCGCTCTTTTCAATAATAATATCAGATGGAATCATCAGAGAAAGCAAAGGAGCAATTAGTAGAGCCTTGTGAAACTATAATCCTAGCAGGAGGAGAACAATGAGCCGTTGTTAGAGCAACCTTTGAAATGTCAGCTTTAGGCCTCGAGGCCTCAACGTGTCGAATCTCCTTTAGCATTGCAACCACGTCCTTCATTGTAGGACGATCATCAGCTCTGCTACTTATGCAGAGAAATGAAACAGCTAATGTTTGGAGCATTTCGTGGGTGGTAGGGTCAGTTCTTCCTCTAAGCTTCGGATCAAGAATGTCAACTGGGTCTTTCTTGGTAGCTAGGTGGTCCCTAACCCACTGAATCAAGTGCGAACCACCAGGCAATGTTGGGTCTAAGGGATGCCTTCCAGTTAGAACTTCTAAAAGTACAATTCCGAAACTGTACACATCGCATTTCTCAGTGATACGTTGCATTGATGCATGCTCTAGACAATCATAAAAATGAAAAAGAAAACCAACAAAATATAAGCAAAGATTACTTGCAAAATCTTTTTTTTTGGTTGAATTGAACTGAAATGATGACTAATTAGAGTGACGAGTACCTGGAGCCATATATCCATAGGAACCGGCAAGGTGTGGTCTTTGACAGGGTTTTGAAAAGTCATCTGAAGTAATGCTGTTCACAATTCTTGCTAATCCAAAGTCAGCTAAGTAAGGTTCGTAGCCTGGTCCTAACAGCACGTTCATGGCTTTAACGTCACCATGAAGTATTGCTGGCACACAATCATGGTGCAAGTATGCTAGTGCATGAGCCACCCCCAACACAACACCGTATCTGGCTTCCCATTCAGCTCCTCCTTTGCCAGCACCATGGAGAAACGAGCTCAAGCTTCCATTTGGTAGATAGTCATAGAAGAGAAGCTTTAAATTTCTGTTAGAACCCCAGCCCAAAAGACGGACTATGTTTCGGTGTCTGATTGAACCAAGTGCCCGAATTTCTGAATTGAATGCCGTATTCCCTTCTGATGACCACATCTTCTTAACAGCTAGCGTCTCACCGTTTGGAATTATCACCCTGTATACTACTCCAGAGCCGCCTGTGCCTATTACATTTGATGACGTTAGATTCTTAACGATGTCATCAATGGAGAAATCAAGCTTCTTATATAAAGTTATCTCCCAATTGCCATCTTCCATCATCCTCCTGCCGGCAATACGAGTTCGTATTAGCATGTAGATTGCTAGGAGAACTAAGACCGCACTTGCAATAAGGAGAACAGACATAACCATCTTCGCCGCTGATCTAGCACGTCCTTCTGCTCCCATTCTGTCAGCTGGTGTCACTACTACTCCAGCAATGTAGAGACCTCGGTTTGAAGCAAGGTCACTGAGAGGAAGTTTACGAAAAATTGGGGTGTTGGGCAATTCACCAGAGAAGTCATTGAAAGAGATATTAAGAGAAACAAGATTTTGGAGGGCTGCTAGAACATCTAGCTTGCCTTCAAGCTTGTTGTGTGAGAGATCAAGTACTCCAAGCTTAGTGAGACCAGAAAATTCAGACGGGATCCTACCAGAGAATTGGTTGCAACTAAGATTGAGAGAGATCTCCAGAGAAGGAATTTGACCAAGTTCCTTAGGAATTTCCCCAGAGAAACCATTACCCCCGAGATTCAGCAATTGTAGCTTACTGCATGACAATATCTCAGCTGGGATAGCACCAGAAAGTTGATTCTTTGCTAAATTGAGCTTGGTTAGTTCTGTCAATGAACCAATGATAGAGGCCAATATACCTGTAAGCCTGTTATCTGAAACATCCAGAAACTGTAGGCTTTTGGGTAGAGCAGAAGGTATAGAACCTGTTATTCCATTTGAATGGAGATCAAGAAATTCTAGGTTGTTGCATCCAGCTATAGACGGGGGAATACCTCCAACAAGATGATTGTCACTCAAGTCAACGAAGTTCAAAATCTTCAAATTTCCAACTTCCAATGGAATAGTTCCAGCCAGTCTATTTCCATTTAACCTCAACCTGTACAAGTTGGTGCAGTTTCCTATGTCAGGTGGTATGAAGCCAGACAATTCATTTGAAAGTATCAGTAGCTTGGTAAGATTTTTCAGTCCAAAAATCTTTTTGGGTATAGAACCGAAGAAGTTGTTATAAGATAAATCAAGAGCTTCAAGGTTCTGGCACTCTGACAGAGTCTCTGGTATGTTACCAGTTAGATTGTTCTGCCAGGCAAAGAAAAGAGTCAAGCTCTTAAGGTTGCCAATAGCCGCAGTTATCTCACCGGATAAATCGTTGTTGTCTACTTCAAGATGAGTGAGGGCTGTACAATTTGAGATTTCAATTGGTATGGTGCCTGATAACTGGTTGACACTAAGTTGAAGGTCTTGGAGCTTCAAAAGGTTTCCAAAACTTCTAGGTACGCTTCCTGTAAGAAAATTCTCAGACAAATCAATAACTTTGAGCTCAGAGCAGCTTCCAATCTCGTCTGGGATTGTATCTACTAAACTGTTCTGCCACAAGAGTAAAGTCTGAAGCTTGGCGAGTTCCCCAATTCGTTTCGGGATCGGACCAGACAAAGAATTCTGATACAAGTATAGGTTCTGCAAATCCTTACAGTTTCCAATCTCCTCAGGGATAGGACCAGACAAAAATGCTGTATAGATGGCTATAGTTTGAATTCTTTTCAGCTTTCCGATGGACGAAGGAAGACTGCCGGAAATGCTGGTCTCAGCCAGGCCTAACACAACCAAGTTGGTGCAGTTTCCAATCTCCTGAGGTAGCTCACCTTTAAGATTTTTATTCCCACCTGCTCGGAAAATTTGCAGCCTGATCAGAGCTCCAATGCTCTTTGGAATATCACCAGTGAGTTGATTGTCAAAGAGAGTCAAATTCTCTAAACTTGAAAGGTTTCCAATATTAGCTGGAATCCCACCTGCAAGAAAATTTGCGTTGAGAGATAAGCTTTGCAGTTTGCTTAACCTGCAAATTTCCTCTGGGATTTGACCTGAGAGCGAATTATCACTGAGATCAAGGAAACTAAGCTCATGATATTCTCCAAACTCTTTGGGAATTGAACCAGTGAGGTTGGTTGATGAAAGCGTAAGGATCTTCAAATACTTGAGAGAGTGAAAGTTTGATGGTAGTGGACCTTGCAAATCAACTGCTTTCAAGCTTATCTCGACAAGGTTGCCATTTAAGTTGCAACTGACCCCGTACCATTTGCATGGACTTTGGTCTAAAGGATTCCACGAATTCAACACACCTGTTGAGCTGTTTAAACTGTTCTTCCATGTCAAAAGAGCTTGTCCTTGTTCATCTATGGAGTGAGAGGAATAAAAGAGAAGAGAGTTTATTGATAGAAGCAAGGTGAAAGAGAAGATATTGGGAGAAAGCGAGGGATTCCTTGGGGATGCAGGCATTGCTGAGAGTTGAGAAAAGTTTTATCTGTTTTGGGATTGTTGAGGGAGGAACCCCATGTTTTGTTTATAGAAGTGCGGAAGATCTGGATCCAAAACTACTTTCTTTTTTACAATTTTTTTTATTATTAATGCCATTAGTCTACCTGTTAGCTAATCGATGTTGATGCAGATAGACGTTTGGTTTTTTCAAGTGGATGTTCATGCAATGCACTTTTTGGTTGTTGCTGTCAAAATCTAGAAAGGGGTTATTTTCGACTCCCCTTTAAAATGCCATCTCTGTTTCTTACATTACAAACGGTAGCAAGTAGATAACCTCGATTAATTTTTACCAAAAAACCTGTAGTGATTAACTTTTTGGTATATTAGAATATTTTAATATACAGTTAGTTCATTTTCAATTAAATTAACAAAAACAGATATACTAAATAGTACATAAAAAAAAAGTAAATTGGTTTGTACAAGCATTTAAGAAGTCCACTTCTGTGGGTACTGGAACATCTTACTGGAAGTGAATTCTTCAGAAGTCATCAATATTCTTTCCTCTTCTGATCGACTACTGACTGAAGATTCTATTTTGACGCATAGCATACACACAATGCTAGCGGCGCCGATCTTCTGACTACCTTAGCAATGCGAGTACATTCAGGATTGCAAATTCTCACAGAACCTCCAATAAACTTGATTTCTATCCTATGTAGTGATAGGCTAGGAACTATGTATCGGCGGGGCATGCGATATAGTTGATTTTGTATTTGGTATTGGGTTTTTTTGCTTTTATTTTTTCCTTCTTTCCTTTGTACCAAAAAAAAGAATTCTACATCTGTATTGGTTATTCCCATCCTAGCTTTGGTTATTGATGTCAATGTGGGATTTGGTTGAGTAACGATGTGCACATGTGATCAATAAATACGTGAAAATTTTAAGGTACGTTTTTATAGGACTACATATCTGGTAATTTTGTCGGATGGTCTTGGTTAACAGAAAATGAAGTCTGGCCTCGAGTGGAGGGAACAACAATCGCACCAACTTCTATTAGAGGTGGTGGATTAACATTCAAATAATTCACAAAAAGAAAGAAAAAGGAAAAAGAACACAGATTCTTTATGATTAGTACAGCTGATGGGCAGTGATAAGTGGCACTGCACTTGGCATTATTATGCACTATTATGTCACCAACACCATCTGAAACTAAAGTTTTTTGGCTTCTGTTTGTTAATTAACTTGTTTCTTTTTTTTTAATCCTTTAAGTCTATTCCCCAGGATTTATGGAAGCTGTTCTTTTTAGGATAATTATGACATTTAACAAAAATGCTGAAATAACTTCTGTTTTGGTGATGATGAACAAGAAATGGGGGAGATAAGTAAATAAAAGCAAAGCCTTCATGATGAGAACATGGTTTTGGTTACTTTGGTATTGGTGGACACTGTAAATCCTAAAGGAATAAAGGTCTTTTGACGCTACCATTAGATTTAGCTACTTGGTGGTGATAAGGTAAAGACACAATATCTTATGGTTCACAAATTCAGTGGTTTTAGATTAAGACTAGGATTAGGATTAAGATTAGGGTTAGGATAAATTTTTAGAGTTTTAGTTCTGACAATTACAAAGGACTATAGGAACTTCCCAGGAAGGTAGGAGCCGTAACAGTAACAATAATAGTAACTTTTAATCACATGCATATGTTGTAATTTGTAACACGAAATTTGATTATGTATAACGATAAGTCAAATGCATTCAAACTTTTAACCATTAGAGTGTCACGATTGGAATTCCTAAAATTATTCATGGATTTATGTGCAGAATTCTTCATTGAATCAATATGGAATCAATTAACATTACTCAAAGTAACTTGTATATATATATATTTATATGTGTTTGTATTTTTGTATATATGTTTGAATGTGTATTTGTATTTATTTGTGTGTGTGTGTGTGTGTGTGTGTGTGTGTGTGTGTATTTGTATATGTGTTTGCATCTAAAATAACTTCTATATTATTTTTTGTCAATTATTTCTACTTAATTAACAGTAGTCAAAGTAGCTTGTATGTGTGTTTGTACTTATTTGTTTATAAATTGTTATTTACTTGTCTTTTATATGGTTATTTACTTGTCATTCATAAAGTTATACTGACTCAATCAAGAAGCTTAAGTTTATATTTTGGTGGATACTTTAAGAAAGATCCTGAGTTGAGTTATAAGGATAGGCCAACGAGTTATTTTGATAAAGTGGATCTTGATTTTGTCTGTTATAAACAAATCTGTGAGATGGGAAAGGAATTTGGATACTTACAAGTTAACAAAGCATATTATAGAGTTTTGAGTTTTAGATTCATTGAATCTAATGAAAATTGCATTAGATTAATCAACCTTTTAAAAATACATGGAGCAATTAAGACGTATCTCACAAACAAACTTGATGATCTAATTATAGCTCCAGAAGTTTTGGCTATAACAAATAATGATAAGGATTTGTGATTTGATGAGGGTGTTGTGCTCGATAAAGTTAATGTAGATATTAATAAAGAAGATTATATTAATGATGAGGACACAGACACTTATAACAATGAAGCTAAAGGTGACAATGAAGAAGAATGTGATATTAAAGCTGAAGGTATTAATGAAGCTAAAGGTGATGAAGCTGAAAGTGATAAGGAAGCCGAAGGTTTACATAATACACTCGATATTTCAATTCCTTATGGATACCAATCAACGAAGATTGATGTTTGTGATTATGGAAGTTACATTGCTAGTGATGAGTACCTTAGTGGAGATAAGCTGAGCCAATTAGAAGACTCAGGATAAGTGACAAACATGCAGCATATGGTAGTACGTTATATTGGACATTAGATATGGAGTTTCCAATGCTAAAGAGTTCAAAAATGTTGTTGATTATTTAATAGCAACATGGTTCAATGTCTAGTGGAAAAAAGTGAATTAGAGTTGGATGTATTGAAAGATGCAAGTGGGAATTGTATGCAACCTATAATAGTAACGATGGGTATTTCAAAATAAAAACATATAAGTCTGATCATACATATTTCGTAACAAATAAACCTAAGATGGTATCAATAAAATTTGTAGTTTAAACACTTCTGGGACAAAATTCTAAAGAAGCTTAACATTACCACTACAAATATGATTGAAGAATACATACAAAAGTTGAACATATTTATGAATTCTACTATGTGTAAGGTTGCTAAGAGGAAGTTAAAGAAGGAGCGAGCACTAAACTATGCTCGTGAATATTCAAAGATGCAAGTTGAAACATAACAATCTTGAATCAACAGTGGAACTAAAATTTTCAAGGAATTAAGAAACCTCATTATTGTAGTTTAAGAAGTTATACATTTATTTTGAAGTTATTAATCAATGGAGGCACTTAAGGCCCATACTTAGGATGAATAATTGTTTCTTAAAGACTAATTTTAAAGGAAATTAATTAGTGTAGTTAGAAGGGATGAAGATGGGGGTGTGTATCCTGTAATGGGGGTAATTTTTGAAGTTAAAAATATTAATTTATGGAGTTGATTCTTGTCACTCTTATTAACTGATTTGGAGTTGGAAGATGGAAATGGAGTCATAATAATTTCTAACATATAAAAGGCATACAAATTTTCTTTTACTTAAGTTGTTTGTATGATTTATTATTATAATTCGTTATTTAATAGTTATTTTATGACTTATGTATCCAGGGATTAACAAGAGTTGTTAAGGAGATGCTTCCAAATGCATGTCACAGAATGTATACTAGAAACATTTACCATAATTTACATGGATAATAGAGCAATAAAGACTTGAGGAGACAATTCTGGGCATGTGTATGGTTAACATACATCAAAGAATTTAATAAGCAATTAAAGAAAATAGACAAAATTAGACCTAAGTGTGTTTATAATTTGCTTGAGTATCCATAAAAGAGTTGTGTTATACCAATCATTTGAGACAAAATGTTCGACTAATGACAATAACTAGAGCTATACTTTCAACAAGTGGATTTTACCAACAAGAGACGTATTAGTTATCAATAAAACCATAAAGACAATGGTGGTGAGAATACATGTTGAAAAAACGGTATATACATATTTATAGAAATAAGATATTGGATTTATAGTTGTGATAAAGATTATAAAAAAAAAAAGGAGGTAAAGCAATGAAGAATTGTCTGATGGAGCACATATGGTCAGTAAAGGGATGAAAAGCATATTATAAGACTAGGAAGGGACAATCATTATAGTTACATAGCACGGGACCCATTTGGTTACCCATACAAACACATCATCAGTGCTACCAATCACTCTAAACAAAAATTGGAACTATTTGTGGAAGACTGCTACAAAAAGAGAACATTTTTAAGAGTGTATGATTAACTATTATAGCCTATTAAGGGAGTGATCTTTTGACCATTGAATGATTTTGAGGAAATACATCCACTAGCTAAGAGGGTGATGACACGAAGGTCAAAAAATGCAAGGAGGAGAGATAAAAATGAACCAAAGAAAGTATCAAAATGCAAGTAAGGTGTTGCCAAAGGGTTAACTACAAAAATATAGGAAATGTGGTGCAGTTGGAGACAACAGTAGAATATGTAATGTATCAAGACCTAATGACTAATAAGCCAATGTAAGTGATTTATACTTTTTATCTTTTTAACTTTTAATCTAATTATCAATGTTATTATGCATATTATTTTGCAAGTTAAAATAAATTCAACTGAAAGGCCTTATGTTAGAGACGTGTCACATGTAACTGTACAATGATAACATAATGATTTATATCTTACAAATTGTAATGTTATTTTATTCACCTGATTTAAGTTCAATAAACTTGAATTTAAAGTTACATGTCAGCTACTGATGAATGTCTTCCTAGTTAACAAAGCATCAAAGTAATTTGTACTAATTTTAAACTCATATGCATTTATTAATAAGCTGATTAATTTTAAATTCATATGCACATTCATTAAAGCGTTAGTTTAGAAGTTGGTAGTTCTACAAACACTACTCACTCAAAGGAAGTATGGATAGGTCAACCTAAAATCTTTTAAATTGTCATTTGAATAAAGCCAACAAGTTAACAAAACAAACACTTGATTTGGCATATCCATTTATTTCACTCTATGACAATTGATTTTATGTATTTTGTAACTAATTATTAATTTGCTTAGAGGTTGGTTGTATATATGATAAATAAGTGATAAATATTTATATATAATTAGTCTTATATGCAGGAAGATTTTATATTAATAGGATCAAATAGGTTGTGTTATATAGTTTATAGCTGTATATATGTTTGCATTAGGTTCAACTTTTACTCCATTTTTATAGAAGCTTGATTCAAAATGTTGAGGGTCCAAGCTTAACGTTTCTATTTATCAATGATTAGATAGTAAGCTAGTAATGGAAATTATGTTATATATGGATTAGAAGTAGATAGGAAACTAGTAATGGAAGTTGTTGTATTTAATAGCTTATAAAGTAATCTTTATGAATTTATTTTCTAAGTTTTGTTATACTTGATAGATCTTGTATACAGGGAGATTTGATACTATGTGGATAAGTAGGGAGATTTGAGTATTAATATGCAATAGATCTTATTAAATTAAACTATACTTGAATATAGTCCAGCACATAATTTTGTATCTCCATTCAACAATAAAAAAACATAAATGCATTAATAAGTACATTCATGCTAGTCATACCTAAATTTTAATTTTACAACCATATAGAAGATGAATAATGAAACAACAGCTGAAACAGGTCCTACAATTATATTGAATAACATCAACTTTAACTCTTTTTCTTTACGGTTAACATCTCCATGTCTTGCGAGTCATAGACAAGTCCTTACGTCATACTACTTGGCTTGTCAGCTCGAGTGTATGGGGAAAGGTCCGCGAGGCCATCTGGTACCGTAAAACTGTCATACTCATAGGGCTACTGAGCAAAGACCCCTAGCACAACTAGAAACATGAAGAGTCGTACTTTGCAACGTATCAGATATTAGCAAATTTGAGCACCATATCAGGTATCTTCTTTGGTTTTATTTTATTTTATTTATATATTTACTTATTTAATTTTATTTATCTACTCTTTTAGCATTTCAGTTTCATATCTACCTTTTTAACCTGCATCACTCTTTTATTGTTACATTCATTGTGGGTCTACCGAAAATAGCCTCTCTATTTTGTAGAGGTAAGGCTGTATATTATCAGACCTCCCTTGACCTCGCTTTTATGCGAGATTTTAGACTGGGTGTGATGATGATGATCTCCATGTCTTGCTTCGTAATTTTCAATTGCACATCATCTTCCTTTGGTCTATATATACTTCTTTTTTAGCCTCCTTCTTTATTAAAGGTATATCATTCCTTAATTTCTTAATTACGTAAATAGCTCCCTCAAGAAATTGCTTACCATACTATTAAAAAAAATCACAATTACTAACAAGATATTTGGGACATCCCAAAAATCTTCTCCCTAGATTACTATCGCTCTATGATGTCCTCAAATAACCATCTAGTCCATAAAAGAAGATCACTTTGTTAACATTATTATAATTAAAGATGCTAGATGGCGAGAATTCAGCAAAATTATAGCAAGAATTTATAGCCATTAATTAAGAATATTTACAACAGGCCCATTATTTTGTTAGATATAGGAACATTAAAAAAGTTACATCATTTTATTTAACATAGGACAACTTAGATGATAACAGACTATAATGACCTGCATTTGATAACCTGATATGAAGTTGATTTTGGGGATGCAAGCAAGATTCCCCCAAATGGCCGAAAGGATGCTCTTTACGTCGGCAAAAAGTAAGTTGATAAATAAAAATCAATCCAAACTCCTGTAAAATTCTATTGGCCCGTTTGATCATAGTGGTAGTAATTTGTTTAATACCTCATATTACTTCTACTAGAGCATAGTCTAAATGGTACAAATTTATAGGCTTTTGTGAATCATGTGTCTCCGCAGGATTAATTCGGAAAGCCAGTGAGAAAATGCAAGAACAAAATTTTTTTATTGGAAACATTCCTCTAATAAATTCCCTATGAACTTTTAAAGTAAACAAAATATACATAATTGTGATCAATCAAAATTTGCAAAGTCTCAGGATTTATTACAGGTCAAAATTGGACCATAATGAAATTTCGGTCTATACCAGCACAATAATATCAGATTGAGGGGAAAGAGTATAATTAGAAATTGATAGAAAAGCAAAGATATGAGCTCGTGTGAGTAGGAAACAAAAAACATCTATTTTAGTTTTATCATCAGCTATGGGTTCAAATCTAAGAGAAATTCTAGAGAATGTGTGCTACCCTAAAATTTTCTTGTTTTTCCTAAATGATAAGTCATGACATATTTGTAGAGTATTGATAAATTAACTTCGCCTTCTAGATGTTGGTAATGTTTGCAGGTTATGGTTGCCTTTGACTATGCTGGATTCGTCAACATCTTAACAAATCTAGTGGAAAAAACTTCAACCTATGATAATTTTGAGTGAGATTCATTACGGAGTTTCTTTGTTAATGTTATCATAGTCTATTATCATCTCCAATATAGATGATCCACTGCTTCACAAATTTGATAAATTCCAATGCAAAAAGACAAAATAAATTTGATCAATGCCATAAGCAACTCCATGTTAAATATAGTTAAACTCCATGTATAAAATTAACAAGTAGAATCATTCCTAAATCGGTCCTTTAACCCAGAAGAAGCTACTGCGAAGTAAGAGACAACCAAAGAGGCATCTGGTTTCAATTAAACAAAGAAGCAAATGACAATGTTTTGGGTTATCCTAAGACCCAAAACGTGGTCTATTGATCCGTTATAAAGTCCAAGCTAGAGGACAATGTTTAATTTTTCCTAAATTTTGTTGTTTGTTTATGAAATCAGAATTCAAAATAATGCTAGATGATAAAGTGTGAGGAAGGCGCAAACGTTACATCTGAGAGAAAAATAAGACTTTTATTTTTCATTTCTTCGGGGCCTTTCCTACCAGGATAAATATGTGATTTAAGCTTACAAAAATTAACAAAATATATGAGCTATATTTTTTGTAGCACAGAATTGATAGAAATGATCAATCGAAATTTTTTTGAATATTTGAAAATTATTAGAGCACTTTTTGAAAGAATTGAAACAATAAAGTTTAATGTGAATTTGGTATTAACGTTTGAGTTTTTTTTTTTTTGTTGGACACTTTCACTAATATGTAAAATGATTAAACCTTATAAATGAATGAAGCCTAAGAGCCTTATTTTTTAAGGTAGACATGGAACTTTTCACCTTCACCCACCATCTATCTCTGGATATAAATCACTGGACAAGTAGAGTGGAAGGGTGTTCAAGTAAAAAAATGTGCAAAACATTTATACTATACCAACATTTTAAAACTTGTGCAAGAAAAAAACATTAGTAACAGTAAAAGGAAGATACCAATGAGCCGAACTTTGAGAAACAATCAGGGACAAGAATAGCATCGAAAAACGAGATGAGGAGACTAGATGAAACATAGATGGAAGTGGTCCTGTCATAGGCAACCTGAAACATGCTCCCCCATCTTGGAAATTGGAAAAGAAAAAAAAGGACTACATACACGTGTACGTAATGATTTTCTGATACAAAAACAGGATTAATCCAATTTTTCACCCATAAATAATGGCTGGTTAAGTTTTCCCTTGAGAAACCAAATAGGTGACAATGCACTATGTTATGGATTTAGATCATATAATAAACTCAAATTGCAGATCTCATCACATGAATTTATGATCTGATATACACAAGGTGCATAGCTAGTGTCTTTATAACTATACAAACATGAGAAATGGTATCAGATCACGTATATGGCTTAGTAATAACACTAAGAACAGAAGGGCACATGTGCTGAAAAAAGAACTGCAACTTTTTCATATGGTAGACAGTAAATGTACTTCGAAAAGATTAGTGCAGACAGACATATGTTTTCGGCTTAGCTTACACTTTATGGACATCATAACTATGCTAGTATTTAATATTCTTATTATTGTCCAGTTGCGGTTTTGGTATGATGAGTTGCACGTGAGAGAGGGGACGTTGGAGATATTGGAGAGTATGTATGGGTGTTGTATACTTGAATTATGGATGTACAGGTGAACGATGGGACTGATGGACTACTGGTTGGCTATAACCCCCCGTATGGTTACTGTCCCCGCGAGTGGGGACAGTGGACAGAACAACATAATCCTGTCACCCGAAAATGTTTGGTTGTCGTCTCCCAATTTTTGTCCGCTGTCTCCGGTGGACAGAGACAGCAAAATCCTGTCCCTCGCCAAAATGAAAGACAGAAGCTCGCTGTCCACTGTCTCCGGTTCT
>JAOSBN010000008.1:5617001-5630321 GCA_027563595.1 Erythroxylum suave | reverse complement strand
ATTTTTGTTCTGTTCCGTCTCCAAATTTCTGTTCCGTTCCGTCTCCAGCTAACAGAGACAGCAACCATACGGACAGTAAAAGCTACATGCATGAAATTTGTATCTATTTACGAGCAAATTTTAACATTTATTTTAAGTGACAAACTATTATATAATTTGAAAAGAATTTATTTACTATGCATTTATAAATTTACGGAATGGGGATTAATAAATATGGTTATATGTGAAAAACAATTACAAAAAAGAATTGAAAAGGATTTGTAGCCATCCACAATTTCTAAATGCTCATGTTCACA
The DNA here is from genome assembly GCA_027563595.1 of Erythroxylum suave. Classification (NCBI taxonomy): domain Eukaryota; kingdom Viridiplantae; phylum Streptophyta; class Magnoliopsida; order Malpighiales; family Erythroxylaceae; genus Erythroxylum; species Erythroxylum suave. The sequence goes on along the minus strand of JAOSBN010000008.1, from coordinate 5,630,025 downwards.
CAAGCATGTAGTGTATGAAGAAGCTGCTCATTGGATTGTAAAAGAGGGCGGCAAACGCAGCCATATGAGATTTTGTTCTTCTTGGTGCTCGGCACACGTGCAATTAGGTTGTCAAAGATGACATGAAGATCTTAAATTATAGTTTAGTCCCTAATAATGCAACCCCATTATAGATCCAAAACAAGATTTGTCATTTGATTAAATGAAATTCCATCAATTAAATCCATGGGGTCCATGATCCTCCAAAGAAAAATTTGCCCATCTAATCAAATTGATAAATTAATCAGTGATCTTGGTTACACTGACTCCTCTCACGAATTCCTTGTTTGTTTCCTCTTGCCTCCAACTTCCGATTTGACTCGTAATAATTTTGACAAATCTATGCCCTACAATGACAATTGTATTATCCAACAATTTGTCCCATCTTCCCAAGTTTATCTAAAAAAGTTTCTGGACATTACAAAGTAATTTAGAAAGGAATATCAATTGGCTTTTGATCTTTCTCTTGCTTGTTATTGGTAAACCATCTCGTTAGTAGACAAAGTCGATTCAATCATATTTTTTTTTCAATACGAAGAGCATATCGTGTAATGGACCTTGAATCAAAAACCATGAAAATTTCAAAGTTACCATCTAATTGGAGCGGCATAGCAGACGAATCATAAACAAATATTTTTTGCTACCATGTTTCAATTTTGCATTTTAGGCCAACTGTCCAACTAATGATATCACTTGCAAACTTTGTTCTATAATTTCAACATAACTTTAGCTTTGTCTTTCCTTCTTTAGCTTTATATGAATACCCATTTCGCTAAAAACATGGCTTTGTCATGTATAAGCACCTAAAATATCAATTCCTTCTCTCCTTACTGTGTCTTTGATGTCCTAATCCTTCCATAATTTCAGGATTCCTGTTCCCAAAACAAGCCTTTATTTTTCTCTTTGTTCTTATACCACACGTAGTGGGGATGATTCCACACAAAAATAAAAAAATTTGTTATATTCCTAATCAAGGTCAATAGTCAAAAGCCCACCTAACATGGCCTTTACTTAAAGTTCATTAAATACATTATTAAGCTAAACCACAAAGATTCTGTTGTTCATAGGCCCATGAAAGCTACATGCGTGTCATTGATGGGAAGCTTATCTTTTCCTCTAAGCTTTCCAATTACCGAAGAAATGGGGTTTAAAAATTATTAAAAGCCCACAACCATCCAAATGGAGCCCAGCACCCTACCAAGAAATAGAGAACAGAACTCAAAAGCCACAGCTTTTACCCCTCTAAAAACTGTTGTTTATTGTTCTAAAATTGGACTGGACTGGTGTGTATTTTGCCCAAAAATTCCATTGGCCACCACGGGAGGAAATGCGATGGCAGTGGCACAATTATATATGCAAATCCAGATCAATGGACGCACCCAATTGCATAAGAAAAGGGAAATGGTATTCGGAGATTGCGAGAAAACTTTGAAGGTGAACTACTTATGGCATGTTTCAGAATGCGAACATCAAAGGAAATACCAGCCATATCTTCAAATTCATAGATGCTGTTAAATTTAATATCTGCACATCACCCATGCCAATGAGATACAATAATTAGGAAATGGATCTTAGTTAGGAATTCAGTAAGTGCATTGTTGGCCCTAGTTAATCCCTTTGGGACAACAAAAATTTGGCAAGCTAATCCTGAAGAGGAAAAAAGGGCTAGATATATTCAAGTATCATAATTTGCAGTAGATGAGGTGGTGAACATAGTCACTTAATTCCATTCCCATCTCATTCACGAATTCAACTTCGTATCCAATATCAAGTCTCACAACAAAATAAAAACGTTACATTGGAGAAACGAAAAATGTTGCAACTGAGGACAAAAAATTTGCAAAGACACATTTGCAACGAGTTAACATGGACCTTATTTAACAACAGCAAAAAAAATTTACCTGTTCCAGTTTGAGGGATGCATTTTGGTTTTCATTAAAAAAAAAGGGGGGTAAAAGTGAAGGCAATGGTAGGGATTTCAAACGTCAAGTTGGGTTTACTTGTCTTATCAAATCATGCTTTCTTGCTATTTCGCGTTTCATATGCCTTTAATGATGCATGATCCACTTACTATTTAAAGTATTTACTGAAATTTCTGTATCTGTTCGATCTCGTTGCGCGTCTGGTTAAAAATTCTGGGAATCTGAACTTTGAGAAACTGAAGAACGTGAAAATATCAGATAATCTTTAAGATATCAGATAAGCCTTCGTGTCAACGACCCTTGATTACAGACTTTGGAACTGTGCTGCACTGCTGCCCTTATCTTTTCTTACTCTGTTCAACTTTTTTATTACTTTGTTGTTGGTTCGCACTTCGTACTTTCAACGTGTTTCGATGTTGGTCCAGACAATCATTTATTCATGATTGGTTCAAGAAATTTGAGAACTCCAATATAAGTGCTAGGGCTTTTGAATTTCACAGACTTGTATAGCCCAGCAACTAAAGCTCCCAACTTTTACGGCCCACGAGTCAACATTAATGTTATCAATCTTATTTCCTAGGGTTTTCCCCTCCCTCGAGGTCTTGGATGGCTTATCAGTCTTTGAGACCAGCTGACGAACAATTTGCGTTTGCTCTTGAAGAGATTCTGTTACGGCTAAATCAATAGGATCAGAACTGCTGGTGTTGATTATAACAAAATTGACACAATGTTAGAATTGCAAACAAATTTGAGTTAAGTGTAAATAAGGGGTAATGGAATAAAATTGAATTAATGTGACCAAAATTATTTGAAAAGGTATGATTTGGAATATAATTTAATTCACAATAATTCTGACAGTTAGTAAAAGTAGATCTTATTTATTTATATACTGAAAGTTAAAATTTCAACCGTGATAAATAAATATAACACATGGGTAGATTTGAAACTTGTTAATACAACTATGAAACAGAGGAGAGATTAGGTAGCCACACAAATCTTGCAATTGATCACTGATTTCCATCGCAACAGCAACCGATAGAAGTGTCATCTCTTTTTTCTTATTGATGCATACCTAATACAACTATGTTTTAGGCATTAACAACACACCGCTTGATGTGAAAAGAAACAGAACGTCAAAGAAAGTTCTGCCACAAACAAGTCTTTCCTAAATTGCATTCGGAGGAATCCAGAATTTGCCTGCATTCACAAAGATGCAATCAGTTCATGGCACCTTAGATGCTTACAGATTTCATATCAGGGTTAAGATGAAAAAAGGAAAAAGCGTGTGAACGCATATGATGCAGCAGAAAACTAACATTTCACAGCCAAATGCGACAGTAGATGATAATGGACATCCGTCATTGTAAAGGATATTAAAATACAAAACACTGACAAGGTTTCCCATCATCATCAGTTATAATTTCCACTAAGACGATTAGTGACCAGGTAATACTAGTAGTCATAGGCTTGTTTTATTCAATAAAATGCCCTTTTATCAAGAAAAAGTAGATGCGATTAACTAGCAATTTATGAGGTGGGATGGCATCAAAATAACAATATACTCTTAACAAATTCTGTAATACAGAGTGCGGAAGTTGAAAATGAAGCTTATGATTGAAGGCAGCACAGTCTTCTGCCTGCTCTCTTTTTATTTAATAATCGTAAGCAGAAAATATGCCAATCTTTATTTAACACAAAACTTCAAAGCATTTTACGATCAACGAAATCTCCATCAAGCAAAGAAACTGTTTACATATCTATATACAGCAGCAGAAAATGCACTCTTGGAAAGCAAGATCCTACGGATGCTCTTTCAATGGGAACCCAGAGTAGTAAGAAGACAACTAACAAAAAAAGAAAAAAAAAGGCACTACCTCATCCATCTCAAGTAGGAACAATAGCTATCCGTCCAATAGTCTTCAAATCAAAGATTTCAATCCAATAACCATCAGGATCCTTAATAAAAGCTATTCCTTTCATTTTCCCTGCAAACAGACTCACAAAGTTAATACAAGTAAATCTACTACAATTGAAGGGGATCCTCCATTGTGATTTTTTCCTATTCATTAAAGAAATAAAACCAATTAGTAAGATCATCTCAAACTATGAACCAAAATGTGTTGGTGTTTGTCTGTGTCTATGTAAATAGATATCCAGGAGATCCCGGACTTTCACCCACAAGCCAACTTTACAATGAGGTTTTGTTTGCTATACATATCTGATATTTGGTAAGGGGAGATGAGTTTGCATTTGCTCCCACCAAGCAGTCATGAAACTGTATAAGCAGCATATCACTGTGGTTACAGCATTTGTCTAAGTTTAATTTTCAAGAGTGGAAAACCAATGCAAGGAATACCAAATCCCGTCAGGCTCTAGACCCTTGCAAAATTTTCCAATATATGAACATAAAAGCAGTTGTGGTAGTAAAAATTAATTTCAGAAATGCTGTTCTTCTATAAATAGCTACAAAAGTGAGAAACCAAACTAACATCTAAGATAACTGCGATAACACCAGTAGAAGCCTTGGACAACGATCAAACACTACAGTCCTCAAAATCCCAACTCCAATTTCTAGCTTGTATCCTTTCTTGATCCTAAACATACTTGAGGCATTGTAACAAAACCACACTTTTGTTCCCAATTAGTAAACGGCATTTCAGTTGGAGAATCATTTTCATTTCTTATAGTTTTCATTATTTCCTACAGCAAACACATGCACTTGCCATGCATTAACAGACATGCACATTTTCCTGACTTTAGAGATTTCCTTTTCTGGGCAAGTGTTCATAAAACTTGAGATTTTTTAAGGCATCATATTAGTGACAATATAATTCTATTATTTAAAAATGATAGCTTTCAACATGTTAATTCTTACCATCATCAGGTTTTTTGACAAACTCCACACCAAGGCGTTCAAATCTTTCACAGGCCTTGTATGTGTCATCCACTGTTATTCCGATGTGCCCTAAAACCAAAATATCAATTACAAAGAGTTTAAACTACATTGAACTATAGGAAATATGATCCATAGACAAAGTTCTTGTACATCTATAGTAAATAAAAGTATTTACTCAATGCTGCCCCAAGGGCGACAAAATACAACCAAAATTGTATTATATAAAAGCAAATATCTACAGCTCACGCCTCTACTCATCTGTCTGTTCTCTTTCCTTAGTAAAAAATATATATCAAGATGGAACTCAAGTTAGTTATAAATATGCACGCTAGAAGCAATCAAAAGTTGCTTCCCAACACAAGATCACTAAGATAGATTTTCATATTTCTTGGACTCATCCTGTTTACAAAGAAATTGTGGTTCCAAACCTAACCTTTCATTTCAATTAACGTAAGAAGATTCATGCGCCTACATAGAAACTAATCTGAAGTAATGCAAATTGAATAATCACACTTTGAAAAACAGGGTAGCCCACTGATGCTTACTCCTCAATTGCATCACAGTTGACACATAAATATCCAGTACCCTAAATTGCAATCTCATATATATGATAAATCAAGCCTTGGAAGCAATCTAAAGTACATGCTTACGTTGAACAAGTCCTAAGAATAGGACTAGAATAGTAGACACCAAAAGAAATAATTCCAATGATCTGAAACTCAATAAAGTATATTGGGATGCAGTATCACATTATCTAAATATCGGCAAAGTACAAGCTATCAAGTTTGCATACCAAAGCCACGTGGATCTGAATTTCCATTGTGATATCCTTTGAAGTCAGGATCACTTTCTGTTCCCCAATTGCTAACAACAACCCAGTTGTTAGATAGAATATGTATAGCTGTCAGAAAAAGTACAAAAAGGTGTTGCAAGGTGAAAATCAAAGTAAAAAGATACGTGTCTATCACCCTTACTGTGTTAGTTCAATTGTAGCCTTCTGACCAAAGGTCCACGTTGTTCTCTCGACTGGGTCACTTGAGGCTGATGATGTGTCCTACAGCAAACAGATATGTCTACAATGAATATTTTTGCAACAAGTATAAAATTATTATTTGCAAGTGCAGCAACAAAATTAAAAACGAAATTATAGGGTTGAATTTTTTGAAGCACTGCAGGTAAATAAGATAGTGATACCATATTTCGGTTTGTATGCTGTAAAAAAAGTTACCTCATAGCCCATGAAGTACAGGCTAAACTTCATCTCCGGAAAATCCAACCTCTTAAGCAACCTGTAATATCGAAATGGTAAAATATCAATTTGAGCTGAACCTAATTTTCTAGTTTTACCCTGGCTTATTAAAGACAACTTGTGAGGCATTAACTCAATTGATAAACCGTTTTCAGAAATTGGAAAAGAATACACACACCCCAATTTGCACAACTAAAAAGTGTACAAGTCAAAAGTATGCCCCCTAATAAAGAGTTAAGAAAAAAGGATAATAAATTGTGAAATGGAGAAAGGCGAAATACTCAATAGATACTATCCAAATAAACTAGGTTCACAAACCCTAGAGGTATGCAGCATTGTGCACCCAATCATTAAATCTGCAATATATAAAAGCTTCACGAATTGATAAAATACGTGTGAAAAAATGATATTAGATAAGTTAGATACGTCAGAGGAAGTATAAGCTTGTAAAGAACTAAGATCAAGAATGCACTCGCACTTAGAAGTTCTAGTAGCAAATTCTGCAAAAATTAAGCCACATAAAAAGACAGTTCCACAGCAACAGGAGAGAAATGAACAAACAAGCTCAGGATTGGAGGCAATTTAGATGTAATACTAAATTGAATTCATCATGAAAATGGCATTAGTGGACATGGATACGGGACAAACCTATCATAGTTCGAGATCGAAAGGCAATGAGAAAAACAAAACAGTTCGTACAAATGGAAAGTTGTTCTGTTACCGTTATAACATCATTGAAGAAGGAATACACGGTGTAGTATAGAGGATGGAGTGCACTTGAACCACGTAATAACTATACCAGAATATAAGTCGTAACAAAACGTGCTTACAGAAATTTCTAATACACTGAGCAACCACTAAAGCAGCAAGGTTACTAATATAACTATACACATGGGCATATACAAACAATCGAAATGAATCTCTCACTCAATAAGTAGCTGCCTAGGCTAACCAACCACAAATATAAAAACTCATCAGTCTAAATAAATCCATAATTCTGAATAGCCACTTTCCTAAATAAAACCACATACCAACCCTCATCATTATAAAAATTGCAAATATGATTTTTCTGAAAAAATAATAAATCGAAGCAGTGAAAGAGGAACTTACGACATTCCCAATACACGAGAATAGAAATCCAAACTGACTTTGGGATCCTTAATCCGAAACATCTGGATCGTTCAAAAATGAAAAATAAAAGTGAACTCGATAATGACCAACACGCACAAATATATAACAGTTGATTAGTATGTGCAAATAGACAAGAAGCTTACAGTTTGTTGCATGAAATAACCCTTAGTGGCATCATCGATGGAGGTGTGGAGGCCGGGATTGTTAGCCGGAGATTCCTTGGGCTCCGATGCCATCGAAAACAACCTTAATCGTTTCGAACTCTGAAAACAAAACAAAAGGAAAAACTTTTCAGTAAACAAACGATAAATAAGGTAAACACTTAGAAAGGTGACGCTAGAATAGTTGAGAAATATTAATTATATAAAACCTTAGTCTTGGGATGAAAGGATGGAGAAGGTAAAGAGATAGGTTTAGTAGAGGAAGTAAGTCTTAGGAGAGAGAGGCGATACAAACAAGCTGGGGTTGAATAGGCGGCCATGAAAGTAGTAACTCTTACTAAGTTACTAATTATTAATTTTAAATATAATTGTTTTGTTTTTTATTGTTTGTGCCTTTGTGGTACGAGTGGAGGAAGTGAGCGAGTGCGAGTACAAGAGTGAGACCGAGAATGAGGCCGAGCGAGAGGCCGAGATTATGGGATCCAAAAGGAAATCATCTTATAGGGATCACTATGTGAGGTATAGAAAAGTATGATAACGTTACTCTTGTAACGTAAAGAGGTAAGCTTGCACGTGATTATGACATGAAATAAAAAGTAGTATAATAATAATATAAAAAATAAAAATAAATAATACAGGTTAGGATAGTAATTAAATAAAATTAAAATAAGTAAATAAGTAAAATAAAATGGATTCAAAGAAGATATGAAACAGGAACAAAAACAAAAATATAAGAATTATAAAAGATAAGAAGAAGCTTTCATGTTTGGTTGTTTAATAGATGAAGTAAAAATTGTTGTTGTCGAAGATAGTGCTGAGCAAACCATAGTGCTATACAAAATTGCCAAATTTCAAAACAAAAACACAAAGATGACGTTACGTCAATTATTAATTTAATCATTAATCAATGATACAATTATGCAAGATAACGTTACGCCAATTACAGTTCTGTAATCACGCGCCTTCTAGGTGCGTACGAATGTGTCAAATGTTTGAATTAATTATAAGTTAAAAGCTATTTTTAAAAAAGACTATTCTACCAGTTTTACTAAATTTTAATTTAAAATATGATGTTTCAAGAAATTTTTTAACAAAAGTTTTTGTAATTGAAGAAAATAAAAGTAAAAAAAGCAAATAACCTCATAAAGTTAACAATAAATATCCACAAAATAAGAAATTCAAAATAAAATAAAGATAGTAAAGAATAAAATAAAGATAAAATAAATAAATATGGAAGAAGAAGACAATAAATAAATAAAAGAAATTAAAAATGACTAAATAGGCATGTACTATAGACAAAAGCATTTAGGCTAAATATAAAACATAAGAATTGAGAAAATTCAAAAGATTTATGAAAAGACAATGACTTCTCTATATAGGATCATTTGCCTGTATCCTAATTCACTATAATTTCTTATTGAGGGTCAAGTCCTCAATATTCTATCAGAGTCGTATCATATACGATCACTTTCCTTTAGTTTTTCTTAGGTTTTCATCTTCTTCTCTTACAGTCTTTAAAAACAATCTTCTTACATATCCTCATTGAGCATCATAATGTCTTACCTTAACATGTTTGAACTACTGAAGCCTTGTCTTCTTTAATTTACCGTCAATTTTAGATACCCTTAACTTGTTTCTTACCACCACATTCATGATCCTGTATCTTCTTAAAAGGCTACACATCTAATGGAGCATCCTCATCTTTACCACCATTAACTTATGATTATGCACTTATTTGATGGCCAACACTCTGCCCACAAAGCATGGATGACTTAGTTATTAAATGGTAGAATTTACCTTTTAGCTTGAATAGTATCTTTTTGTCAAAAATGTTGATGTACCCCTTCATTTAAGTCACTTTGATTTCATAAGATAAATTATGCCTTCATCTATCTCGTCATTGCCTTGGATGACAGATCTTAATTACTTAAAAAAAATCCTTTTTGTAGTACAACTTTTGAGCCAACTTTTATTCTTTTCATTGGATGCAACCCTATAGGCAAAAAAATTATACTATAAGTATTCAGTATTATTTATGTTTAATTTAAAGTCCTTCGACTTTAGCGTATCCCTCCAAAGTTATAGCTTGGTATTGACATCCTCTTTCATTTCATCCCCTAAAACAATATTATCAATAAACAACATATGCCAAGGCGCATCCTTTTGGATATTCTTCTTGAGCTCATAAATAGCTGTTGTAAACAAGAAAGTGCTTAATGAGGATCCTTGATGTAGTTGAATATTTCTCCTCCTGTCTTCCTTCCACTAATCTTAACACCTTCATACATGTCTATAATAACCCTTATATAGGATATATGAACTCTCTTACTTCTAAATTCCTCTACATAACTTCTTTAGATGCCCTGTCAGAAGCCTTCTCTAAGTAAATGAAAATTATGTGTAGGTCCCTCTGTCTTTCCTTGTAATATTCCATTAATCATCTAAGGAGGTGTAAAGCTTTTGTTATGGACCTTCCTAATATGAAACCAAATTGGTTCTTCGAGATAGGTACTTCATGACATATTATCTTCCTAACCACCCTCTCCCATGACTTTATGATATGGTTAAACAATTTAATGCCTCTATAGTTGTTAAAGCTTTGGATGTTCCTTTTGTTCTTCTAAAGAAGGATTAGTGAGATGAGTTTCGACTTATTCGATGTTTTTACGAACTTGAGGATTACATTAAAAAGCTTGACTAACCATATAAGACCTTTTTCTCTGAGGCTCTTCTACATTTTTATGGGTACATCCTACTGCCCTTCAGCTCTTTATCTTTCTCAAAACTCCTTTAATTTCTTCTTTTGTGATATATAGGTAACAAGTAAAGTTACGAGATTTCTCAAATGTGCTAAAAATACCCAAGGAGATGATGTTATATCTACCTCCGTTAAAAAGCCTATAGAAGAATCTTTGTCATCTTCTCTTAATGTCATTTTCATCCACGAATATCTTCCTACTATATTCTTTATCTGAAAAACTTGGTCCAAGTCTCTTACCTTATTTTCCCTATCTCTCACTAAATTAAATATACCATTTTCTCCATCCATAGTTTCCAGTCATTGGTATAGTTTATCGTAGGCTCTTGGTATAATTTCTTATAGGCTTAATTTTTGACTTTTGGGATTATCTTCTTCGCCTCGTTATTTGCTAGTTCGTAACTTTCTTTATTAATTACACTCTCTACATCTATGTTAATATCCAATAAAGCTTTATAGGTAACCTTTTTTATCTTCTTCTTTCTTATGCATCTTCATTCCACCACTAAGATTCCATCTTACAATCCCTAGGCCTTTTAAAAACTCTTAAGATCCCCTTAGACGCATTCCCTAAAAGAGTTGCTACTCCCTCATACATTTGGTTAGTTTCCCCTTACAGTTTCCATTCATCTTCATACATTACTTTATCCTTAAGTGTTTTTCATAATATCCCCTTTTAGATTTCACAATCTAACTCTAGCACTCCTCTGAGAACTTCTCTTCTTTCCCTAATCCTTAATTATAAGATCCATAACCATCAATTTGTGTTGAGTTAACAAGTATGCATTAGGTATCACCTTGTAATTCTTACAACTAGGATGATCGCTCCGCCTTACAAGGAAGAAATCAATCTAAGTCTTTGAGATTTTGCTCTTAAAAGTTACATGTGCTTCCTTTTTTTAAAAAAATGAGTTGACTGCCACTAAATCAAACGTTATTGTAAATTCCAACCAAGTAGTCTCACTGTCATTCCTATCTCTATACCTGAAAACCCCAGAGCATATGAATACTTATCCAAGGTTACCGTTATATGGTCATTAAAGTCTCCTAAAATAACTTTCTCGTTAGGGGAAATTTGTTGAATCATCTCACCTAGCCTTTCCCATAATTGGTGCTTAAACTATTCTTCCATATTTAGGGTGCATAAGCACATACCATATTGAAAATAACTTCTTTCACTAAAATATTTAAGGACAAAATCCTATCATTAATCCTCTTTACCCCCATAACATAACGTATGTGTTCCTTAATAACGAAGATACCTACATCGTACCGTTGCCTCAAACATCATGAATACCAAAGCTTGAATTCATTTATCTATTAGAGATGTAAAAACTATCAAGGCATCAAATTATTTAGTCACACCATGAAGTTATGGGAGAAAGTGCTTAAGAAGAAAATGAGAAAAGATGCTCATGTTTCAAAGAACCAGTTTCGTTTCATATCAGGAAGGTCCATGACTGAAGCTTCACATCTCCTTAGAAGATACAGGAAAAGACAGTGTAACCTACATGTAGTTTTTATGGACTTAGACTACGTGTATGATAGGGTACCTAGGAAAATCATGTGAAGGTGTTTAGACGCTAAAAAAGTTCCTATGATCTACATACGGGTTATTAAGGATATGTATGAAAGTGTAAAGACTAGAGTAAGGATAATAAAGGAGATACATAATATTTTTCTATCGATATTAGGCTACACCAAGGTTCCTCTTTAAGCTCCTATTTATTTGTAGTAGTGATGGATGAGCTCACCCAGAATATTCAAGAGGATGTGCCTTAGTGTATGATGTTTGCTAATGACATTGTTTTAGTGGATGAGAAAAAAAGGGCGTCAATAGTAACCTAGAACTTTGGAGAGATACGTGAGAGTTGATGGGATTTAAATTGAAAAAGATTAAGACTAAATATTTAGAGTATAAGTTTTTAGGCTATTGGTTGGCTTCCGAAATTGAGGTAAAGATTAGTTGAAAAGTTATACTACAAAAAGAGTTTTTTAAAGTATTTAGGATATATGATCTAAAACAATAAAGAGATTGAAAAAGATATAATTCACCGTATCATATCAAGATGGTTTAAATGGAAAAATGCATCGGGATTTTTATGTGATGAGAAGATACGACTCAAAGCTCAAAGGAAAATTCTATCATTTAGTGAATAGGTCAGCCATGCTTTATGGACAGAGTGTTAGCCCATCAAACAGGTTGTCATAAGTTAATGGTGACAGTGATGAGGATGCTCCATTGGATGTACAACCTTACTATAACAGAGATGTTAGGAATGTAATGGTAAGAGAAAAATTAAAGGTAACTAATATTAATGAAAACTGAAAAGAGACAAGGTTTATATGATTAGGACATGTTAAGAGGAGACAATTTGAGGCTCTAGTGAGAAGATGCAAGAAAATTGTAATTAGAGATTAAGTGGAAAAAGGAACGCTTAAAAAGAACTGAGCAGAGGTAATCAAGAATAATATGGATCTGTTGGAAGTTACCGAGGATATGACCCTTAATAGAAAACTTTGGCATACTAAGATGTAGGCAAAGGATCTCACATAAAGAGGTCTTTCTCTTTTTTATAGACCTTTCAATCATTTTTTTTAGTTTTATATCTTGAATTTCGCCTAAACAATTGATACATAGTACTTCCCTCATAGTTACTTGACCTAATTAGTTTCTTACTCATCCTAAATATTTTTTAATAACTTCTTTTTTTAGTACTATATGCAGTGAATTGTTTATTTTATTACTTATTTTTATATTTTATTTATACATATTTATTTATTTATTATTTTCATTTTTTATTTTATTTTTAATTATTACCACTTTATTATTTTTGTATGCATATGTATATTTTACATACATACATA
>JAOSBN010000008.1:5526709-5608089 GCA_027563595.1 Erythroxylum suave | reverse complement strand
GAGATATTGAAGTGCTACTTGTATGTGAATGAGATGAAATAAATGTGTATATGATAATGAAATTGTCATTTGATTCTTAACGTTAGTTGAATGCCGGACTTAGGCCCGATGACTCTGAACTCTGTTTGAACATTCTTATAAGATTGTGATATATGAGATATGCAGAAACTGTTGCATTTCATAAAGTGCATTGTTCAGATAAAGGCGTTGTGACTCAAGTTGCCCTTATGAAGCGCTTCCACCTAGAGTTTTGCTCCGTGATTTTCTGATTCTGATTTGGCACGTAGAGCTATGCTCCGTGATTCTGTCTGATTGAGCCCTATAGGCCAATATTTGTATAAGTCTGTGATAGGCACTCGGTCGCAACAATAAGAAAGAATGTGAGTCTCATGTGCACTACATATGCATAATTGAGTGATTAAATTGTATTGAATGATAAGCGTGAAATGTGAATAATGTGAATAATTTGACTGATTTCTGAATGTGAGATATGTCTCAAGTGAATGCAAATTAATATGACTATGTGAACTGTATGTGTTATGTGACTAGGTGAGCCATTGATGATGGTCACTCACTGAGTTCGCAAAACTCACCTAAAATTTGCAATTATTTTTCAGGATCAGAAGAATACCCTTTTAGGCCAACGGGAGTATACCTACAGCATAACTGAAGGATAGAGGTCGGGATCAGTTGACGTTTACATTTGTGTCTTTTCTATTTTATATAAAATTGTATATTATGATAATATTATACAAATAATTTTTGTTGTAATGTAAAAAGTTCATGATTGAAATGTTTTGAATGAAAGTGGGCCTGAATTGGTTTTAATTTTCGCATATTCTGTTTGTGTTTCAAAAAAAAATATTTATATCGATTTCTGACTAATTGAGTGCTTTAGCACACCACCCTCGCGGGACACGGACTCGGATATCATCATCGATGTCGGGTTCAGGTCCTTGCGGGAGTGGGGTGTTACATCTGACCCCTAGGGCTGCAGAAGCATGAAGATTACATTAAATATCTGATGGAAAGCACTCTTCCATTAATGTTTCATGAGATCATAACAGAGAAAAGGGAATATAATGGATTTTCTTCTTTTTAATTCTTTTTATGAACTTTTGGTTTTGTTTTCTATGTTTGTTAACTAAATTTGTTTAGTGCCTATGTATGATGAACCCTAAGTTAAGATAGATCTTGTGATTTAATTATCTATTTAATGCAAATTGATTATTGATTCATTATGACTCAATTGTGTGTTCTAAGTATTGAATTAATTTTTCTGAGATATTAGTTCAATAAGTGATTTCATATATCTGAGATTGACAAATACTTTTATATGCATAAATCTATCATAATTAGAAGGAATTGCATGAAAAACTAGAGATAGGACGATATATATTCTCTCAATCAGAATCAAATCTAATAGTAAAATTCATAATCAATTAATGAAATATAAGTAGTTTTAACTAGAAAGAGATTTCAGTTAAGTAACCAATGATTAGTTGTTAATAGTCTTGAGAAAAATATTAATATGAGATAAAAATTTTCAAAGTCCAATTGAATTGCAAAATAAAGGGTTAATACTTAATAAATCTTAGGGGGATTCAACATTGAGGTGCTAGTTATTTGATATTGATTAATATTAGTGCATCTGTGCTCTTGTTTGTTATTGTGTCAACTTTAACCTAGTTTTAATTAAATTATCGTTCCTATTTTATTGGTTATATAATAGAAAACAATAATTACTAGTATTTTTTGTCTATGTGGATCAACACTCAATATTCACTGATATTGTACTACGATTTAATAGTTGCACTTACCTGTGAGATTTGTAGGGTAGACATCAACCATATCAATTATTTAGTCAAAGAGCTTATGCATAAGGTTGTAACCATAATTAGAGCATTTTTTAATGTATTTATACAAAGAAATGAAATCGTTTAAAATATTAAAGACCCAAATAACTTATTTTACGTTACTTATAACATGAGGATAAAGATTATGTATTTTATTGACTAAATTTTATTATTATTATTATTATTATTATTGAATTTATAATTTCTCTATTATGTATTTAAAGTGTTTAGTAAAAAGAGAACGTGTGATCCAATTAATATTAATTGTATTGATCATACTTATTTTTAGATTGAAGAAAAGGAAACATTAATTGATCTTGTTTATAGTGAACTTAAAAAGATGATTCATAAGCAAAATGCATTTGTTACAATGACTAAGTTAAAAACATTTACCATGGTCATTTGATATTTATTTTAGATAAGCTTAAAAATTTTAAAAATAATGTACAATAAATGCAATGATAATGATGAAATATAAGCTCCTTTAAAATCACAATTTTATTAGTTTAATTTTTATTATAGATTCACCTTTTAATTAATGATTTGATATCGAATTTAAATTTTAAAACATTGGTCATAACCTTGTGACTTATCTAATATTTCAAATAAAAAAAAGTCTGGTGTATTTGTTCTTAATTTCCAATTTCATTATGTTTTAAACTCGTCGTATCACATGAACACATTCATAATATTTGACGATTTCGGATTATTTTCAAGTCGGAACATGATGGATAAGATGAGTAGATATATTTGAACAAGTCTGCAGATTTCAAATGTCAAAGTTTACATGATTCAATAATATCCTCAGGTGGCGTGAAATCCAAAACCAAATTTCTTTATATGTTCCTATTTCTTTATACTTTGTTGAACAACCAATAACTATCAACTTCGAATTATATACTTACGATCTATCAAAAAGTGCTATACATCAAATAGATTCGCGTCGATACTGCCAATACATCTCTTTACACAAACAAATTAGTTTAATGATTCTAATATGGGAATCTGGATTTTATGAATCACCCGCCTTTCATGTGTATGCTTTTATATATCTACATATATTCCAGCTTTTTTTAGTTTAAGATAAATTATATTTTAAAGTTTAAATTTGGCACAATTCTACATTTTTGGTATGTCTAGCTCTTGGCATGGGGACGCATAAATTGAGCTCACTAAAATTAATATGCGAAATATTTTTATAAATAAATTATTACAGTTTTAATTAAAATATATAATCTAAAATGAAAATTAAAATTTGATAGATTAGTCATTTATTATTATTAGGAATTATTTTAGAAGTTTTAATTTTTAATTTATTAAAAATTATACATATTATTTAATGAGAAAGAACTTCATTTATATATGAAGTATGTGAACAAGATTAATGACAATATTCAATTTTTATGTCTGAAAGATATAGTTTTTTGTTTCTAATTAACATTTAAAAAATTATATAAATTTAAAATATAAATAACCTTTTAACTTATTTGATTTTTCTCGTATTGCATATTATCTGTGAAATGCGTGTCTTTGGCCTATATCTATATGTGGTGTACAAGGTGGCGTGCTGATGTCCTTTGGAAAAGTATTAGAAGGAAACTGTTTAAAAGTCTCCAAATGACCAATTTGGTTCTTAATGGAAATGTTCAACAGTTGAGATGTTCAAAGTTGTGCCAGAATGAAGATCTGCGGATCATAATAGAGCTGAAGAAAGTCAGAAACAAAGAAGCCACATCTACTATGTTTAGTTTAACTTAAGATGTGGAATAAAATATAATAGTTTATAATGAAATGAAATAAATATAAATAGATGTAACATTTGAAAATTATTATTTGAGAGGGATGAAATGATTCATAATATAATATAGTAAAATATTGTTTGAACGAAGGATTTATAATGTAATATACTGTAAAATTGTTTATTATTTTACATTTCATCCTAAAACTTTCGAATGAGAGATTTTTCATTTTTATTATTTATAATAGAATGAGATATAATATAAAACTCTCATCTTTTATCTTATTTCATTATAAATCTTCCTCTCAAACGATGAAGTAATATTACATTACATTTCATTCTATTAATAAACTCCCAACTAAATATATCCTAAATTTTAAATAATTGAATCCAAATCATACCGAATCAAAACAAGTTATCTGTGTTGGCATTATGAATTCTTAAAAGATCAGCGACTTTGG
The DNA here is from genome assembly GCA_027563595.1 of Erythroxylum suave. Lineage (NCBI taxonomy): Eukaryota > Viridiplantae > Streptophyta > Magnoliopsida > Malpighiales > Erythroxylaceae > Erythroxylum > Erythroxylum suave. The sequence continues at coordinate 5,604,034 of JAOSBN010000008.1, read as the reverse complement.
AAATAATCCTTTGGACTGCTGGTATGGCGGAACAACAAATTTAGCAAAGAGAGACACGGAAACCATTTAATGTTTGCTGGTACCACACGTTTCATATTCTTTCCTTTTTGTCTTAAATAGGCCGCAAGTCATTTTTTGATTGTAGTTAATTAACATTATATTTGATTGTTATTTACTTAAGAGCTTTTATTAAACTTTTGGCATAATGCATTTTAATATCAAATTTGATAATTATTGTACGACTTTGGAACACACAACAAGAGAAATTTAAATGTTACTACTAAGTAAGGCATAAATCATGATAATTATCAAATATTTCCAATTGATTTCATAAGTTGTATTAAAATATTTTTAGTTTATAAATCATTGTTAAGATCTATTATTACATGTTGTTATATATCAAAATGAATACCTAAATCAAGGTAATTTCAAGCCCATCACATCAGCATGAACTTCTATGAAGCACTCATCTCCCCCACAAGATTTGACACGTCTTAACTGCCAAACTAATCGACCGTTGTTATGCTTTTGAGAATTCTATCGCAAATTGTATTTCGTCATATTTGTTTATAGTGATCTTATCATATCTTGCTGAACTACAAAGTAGAGAAGTTGTCAGTTTTTAATGTCACGATCTTAGGTAAAAGTCAAGATCTTACAATATAAATATAAAGAGGAACCCATGCCATGAACCTTCAATGTAAGCAATCTCTTCACGTTTAGTTGAAAGTTCAAACTCCTGAAACACTTTCTTCTTAGATTGCAATGGAGAAATCTGGATATGGTCGTGATGGCATTTACAGGTCTGCGAGACCTACTCTCGTCGTCCCTAAAGATCCCAATTTGTCTATGGTTTCCTTTTTGTTTAGGAATTCCGGTTCTTACTCCCACAAACCAGCTCTTGTTGATGCTGATTCATCAATCACATTATCTTTTGCAGAGTTCAAATCCACTGTTATCAAGGTCGCTCATGGCTTACGCCATCTGGGTATCTCTAAAGACGACGTGGTTCTCATCTTTTCTCCTAATTCACATCAATTCCCTATCTGTTTTTTGGCCATCACATCAATAGGTGCCATTGCAACAACCTCTAATCCTCTGTACACAACAATCGAACTGTCTAAACAGATAAAAGACGCAAATCCCAAGCTGGTCATCACAGTTACCGAGTTATGGAGCAAAGTTGAAGTCTTCAATTTACCAACTGTTTTCCTAGGTCCCAAGGAACCTGTTTCTGCAATTCCCAATTCCGAAATCCGAAGTTTTCATGATCTAGTTGAGTTGGGAGGGTCAAAATCCGAATTCCCTGCGTGTAATGTAAAGCAAACTGATGTAGCCGCGCTTCTATATTCTTCAGGAACGACTGGGATGAGTAAAGGAGTTATCTTGACTCATGGGAATTTCATCGCTGCGTCACTAATGGTCGCTATGGACCAAGAAGTGGCTGGTGAAATGCACCAAGTGTTTCTCTGTTTCTTGCCCATGTTTCATGTTTTTGGCTTGGCAGTGGTCACTTACTCGCAGTTGCAGAAGGGCAATACGCTTGTGTCAATGGGGAAGTTCGATTTCGAAATGGTTTTGAGGGCTGTGGAAAAGTACAGAGTGACTAATATGTGGGTTGTGCCTCCCATAATCCTGGCTTTGGCTAAACAGGTTTCTGTTCTTAGAAAGTACGATCTTTCTTCGCTACAGCATATTGGATCTGGTGCAGCTCCTCTGGGGAAAGAATTGATGGTAGAATGTGCCAGAAACTTTCCGCATGCTCAGATTCTGCAGGTAGTAGTTACCAATATCTTTGATTGAGGTGTGAACCTCAGTTTTCCTTGAAATTACTTGAGTCTTTTAATGAGGAAACTAAACCTTACTGCTGCTTCTCTGTTTTTTCAGGGTTATGGTATGACCGAAACCTGTGGCATCATTTCGTTGGAAAATCCTAGGCTGGGTGTCCGGCATACTGGGTCAGCTGGAACACTTGCTGCAGGAGTGGAATCACAAGTAGTTTGTGTGGAGACTTTGAAGCCTCTTCCTCCTAACCAATTAGGGGAAATTTGGGTCCGCGGACCCAATATGATGCGAGGTGTGAATCTCAACGTCCACTATGCTTCTCAGCTTCTGATTGAGTTTAGGTTTATTATAATAGGAGCCACAATGTTAAGCTACAGTAATCTTTATAGGAGAAATAACTGTACTATCTTGTCTTTGTTATCGACTATATGCTGTAACCACTTTCCCCCTTTCCTTAACTTTTTAAAGTTCCTTTGGCAAGAGATAGGACGCATTTTTCACCGTAATTCTTAGCTTTTCAGATGTGGTGAGTAGGTTTATCAGACTTCTTCCGAGCCTTATCATCTCTTATCATGTTTGAAATCCATTACAGGTTATTTAAATAATCCACAGGCCACTAAGCAGACCATAGATAATAATGGTTGGGTACACACAGGAGATTTGGGGTATTTTGACGAGGATGGACGTCTCTTTGTTGTTGATAGAATTAAAGAACTCATAAAGTACAAAGGCTTCCAGGTAAGTCTTCCTCCCAGAGTAAACACTGAATGTGCTTCAAGTAATTTATTGATGGATATGGATAGTTAATAATATTTTAAATCATAAAAAATATTTTTTAAATGAAAATTTCTTTAATTGACAATAAAAACTAATTGTTAGCAATGTAATTGGTAAAAAATATTGAATATACTTTAATGATTTGGCATTAGTGGCACTGGCAACGATTTGACCATTTTGTTACTTGTTACTTCCTGCTAGGTTGCACCAGCTGAGCTTGAAGGCCTGCTTGTGTCTCACCCTGAAATATTGGATGCTGTTGTGATCCCGTAAGTTTCATATACATTCGTTTATACTTGGATGAATTAACTAAGTCCAAATAAATAGCATGATTTTATGTTCTCTCACAAGTTCATCCCAATGATGTTTTGATGACACAATCTGTAGATTTCCGGATGCTGAGGCTGGTGAGGTTCCAGCAGCATATGTTGTGCGATCGCCCAAGAGTTCACTTACCGAGGAAGATGTAAAAAAATTTGTTGCGGATCAGGTAAACGATTGTTTAGGGATACTTGGCGCACTGTTACTGTAATCTGAATTCTCAGGGTCGGGAGTCCTGCATCATCGGCTTCATTCTTTTCCTAAACTACACTATTATGCGTTTGCTTCCAATTTAAAAGATGCATTCTGATCCTTCAAGCTGTGGCTGAACTCCTATACGCTTGAATCAGGGGAAAAATGGTATGGAAGCAGTAAATAAAAAAAACAAAGATCAGATTCATAGACGCAACGAGCAGAATATGCTTATATCTTTTTCTTTTTTTAATTTTATTGTGTGAGGGATCGATCTATCATTCATTTGTGGAAGCATTTACCATGTAAAAGAGTGCGTTTAACGTTTGGAATTTGAAAGGCTGAACACTCAGGAACGGCCTTGAGTGAATATTTAACACTTTTTTGGTTTTTGCAGGTTGCACCTTTCAAAAGATTGCGTAGAGTGACGTTCATTAACAGCGTCCCCAAATCTGCTTCAGGAAAAATCCTGAGGAGAGAGCTCGTAGAAAAAGTCAAATCCAAGTTATGATGTTGTATATTTATTTCCGAAGAAGAAGAAGAAGAAGAAGAAGAAGAAGAAATAGGGCCTATATAAACTCAAAAAATATAAGTTTACTAAAAGACGAATAATAGTCTGATATGGGAGCCACACCAAGACCAATGATATTTTGTTAGTGAGCCATAAAAATTAATTACATTTGAGAGTAATTTAAAAAACTTATTCATATTCCTCTCAACTTTATTGCAAAAGATTTGTCTCTCCAATGTTTTTCCTCTTTCTAATTTAAACTTTATCTTCCACGATCAAAAAATTTTATGATAAAAATATACCAAGTAGTTTTTTTTATGAATATACTGATAATAAGTCTTATTCTTAATTTCCTTTTATTCCTGTCTTTCCTTATTTAGTGAAAAGTTACAAGTAACTCTAGCTCTTGATTAGGTTTGACGTGATGGAAAATGTAAGTTTATAGCTACAAATTTGATGAACGAAATATTGTAGTGCTCAACCTCATTTTGTAACTTTCATAGAGTGCTGACGTCTTTATGATTCGCATGAATAACAAACGAGTGGATGAAACTCTTTTAGGGGAGGTCTAATCCTAAAAGGTGCTCTATATCTGCGTTCTTAACTTACTTAACCATGTAGATCAACCGTATACGTCTTTGAAATTGTATGAAGGAATGTGTGAAGAGTGAAGACATACATGGTCATACACACGTCCATGTGGTTGTGTGACGACTATGTATCTCTTTATGATCTTGTACATATGCAATATACCTAATACTGAAAGAGACACGATCACTAACACAATCGTGTGTGTGACCTTGTATGATGTAGAAAACCTAATTCAGAATATAAAAGACAAGAAGACATGGGTGTTTGTTCATTGGAAAGCACAAAAACGCCAAAAGGGGAAAAAGACAAAGAGTGAGAGCAATTAGTTTACGATTTTCATCATAGTTTGACTGATTTTGGGATTGGTTGAGAGCTTGGTGATTTGCAGATCAACTTTGCTTTCAATCCTAAAACTTTTTGAGATAACTTGTTGCTATGAAGTGAGAAATCAAACCTTATAAATCCTTATTTGTGATTAGTGGATTTGCTTGTTGGTTTGGCCTATGATTTTTTATTTACTCTGGAGGGTTTTCCACGAAAAACTCTGTGTTTGCTTTTTTATTGAGTTTTTATTCTCATACTGATATTATCTGATTAAACTTTATTATAGTGCTTTGTTGTTACTATTTGGTTGACTATTTAGAGAGTGGTGTTCTTGTTTTTGTTTTGTTGTCTCTCCTAAAAGGTGGTATCCGAGTTATCGTGATAAAAGATGAAAATAACTCTATAATCAAGTTGATATCAACAAACTACTCTATCAGAGGTTCATGATAGAGGACCTTCTGTATTACAAGGATCTCTTTGACCCTATTCATGTTGATAAAGTTGTAAAAGATGATGTTCCTTTAAGATATGAAATATGTTAGATAGAGATGAGAGAAGATGAACCGAAAAACTTTAGGCCCAACCTGACAATAAATTGATATTATTATATTCAACCATGTGTCTCAAGAAACAAATCTTTTTAAGTTATGGAAAAAGCTAGAAGGACTTTACAAAAGGAAGACTACCCATAGCAAAGCCTCTCTGATTAAAAGGCTTATAGACTTGAAGTTGAAAGCTGAAAAATCTATGTCGGAGCATCTGACTAATTTTCAAGATACAATCAACAAACTTACTACAATGAAGATCACTCTTAACGATGGGTTTCAAGACTTGTTCCTGTTGCGTTCGTTACCGAAAAGCTAGGAGACTCTGGTGATGATGATTAGCAATTCAGCTCGTAAAGTGGTGCTCTCTTTGGATATAATCAAAGAGAGTACGTTCAATGAAGATATCAGAAGAAAGGATATAGGAGTTGACAATGTGTAGGCTTTCTTGGCAGAAAATAAAGGAAGGAATAAGTGTAGGGATCCTAAAGGGCGTGACAAGTCTAAGAACTGTTCAAATTCTAAAGAAGACAAAGACGTGAAGACGTATCATTATTGCCATAAGCTAGGACATATAAAGAGGTTCTGTTAAAAATAAAAAAGGGATCAGAAAAAACAAGGACATTAGAATGAAAAGATGATAAAAGTACAGTTGCAACTACTTTAATTACGGATAATGAGGTGTTCCTAGTTTGTATGATAAGTGAATGCTTCTATGTTAGTAATTCAAGTTCTGAGTGACTAATTGATATGGGAGCATCTTATCATTGTATTTCAAAGGTGGAGTACTTCTCAAACTACAAAAGCGGAGACTTTGGGAGCATAAAGATAGAAAACCAAAGATTAACCAAAATTGTTGGTATGGGTGATATCCGAGTTTAGACAAATGTTAGATGCTTAATGAGCTTGAGAGATGTATGACATATTTTTTATTTAAGGCTAAAGTTGTTATCGGATAATGTGTTAGATCAGGAAGGATTTTAGCATACTTTTGAGCATAGGAAGTAGGAACTATCTAAAGGACCAGTGGATGTTTTTATAGATGTTGCATATTATACAAGACACACTTAATGTTATGTGGTGGTGAAGAAGTATACACAAATGGAAAGAAAACTTTTTCAAATCGATGATTGGGACACATGAGTAAGAAAAGATTAAAGTTGTTGACAGATAAATCTCTTATCCCAGTTAGGAACACATTATTGCTTAATCCTTGTGATCATTATTTGACTGGAAAGTAGAAAAGAGTCTCTTTTAAAAGATCTGCAAAAAAAGGTCAAAGATATTGGAATTGGTGCATTCAGATGTCTGTGGCACTATTCAGGAAGAGTCACTAGTTAGGAGGTAACAAATATTTTGTTGAGAGGAAGCTAAAGTGCCTATAAATAGATAATGAAGATAAGTATACTTCAAAGATATTTGAAGATTACTGTATATCGTATGACATTAAACATGAGAAGACAGAATCAGGGACTCCATAGCTATGTTACTGAGAGGATGAACAGGATAATTGTGGAGAAGGTTCATTGCATGTTCAGAATGTCTATCTTGCCAAAGACATTTTAGGGTGAAACAGACCGAACTGTTGTCTACTTGATTAATAAAGCGCCCTCAGTTCTATTGGATTTTGAAATTTTTAAGAGATTATGGATTGGTAAAGATCTCATATATCATCATCTAATAGTTCTTTGTCACAACATATTTAGGCACATACTAAGAATCAGAGACAAAAGCTTGACTTAAAGGCGATACTTTGCATCTTTGTTGGATAGGATGGTGATCAGTTTGAGGTACTGATCTTCTGAGAGGAGATAAGTCATCACACAACAACTCATCATATGACATTTTTAATTCTTCGCCAATTTCTTCCACTATCAAGCATTTTATAAATGAAGGAGATGAAGAGTGTGACCAAACACATGTTGATGATGATGAAATATAGCTTGATAATGATGAGCAACATAAGCGACATCTGAATAATACTGAAGATGAATTTGTTGAGGATAATAGACAGGGGGAGCAACCAGATTCAATAGCTAGTGATATAAAAAAGACTTTTTACAAGGTATCCAAGTTCGGATACTTATTAGTTACTATTGAAGGGGAGCCTGAGAATTTGGAAGAAGTTGCTTCTTGTGAATTCAAAAATCTCTGGCCCGCAACTATGAAGGAAGAGATGAATTTTCTAAAAAAGAATGATACATATGACCTTGTGAAGCTTCCAAAAGGTAACAAAATATTGAAGCATAACCAGGTGTTCATGATAAAAAAAAGAGGGTAACAAACTGGTAAAGCACAAGGCAAAGCTAATAGTAAAAGGGGTTAGTCAAAATAAGAGTATAGTTTTTGATGAAACTTTCTCACCAATAGTCAAGGAAACCTTAATTTGAACAGTTTTGGGTCTAACTACCTATCTTGAACTCAAAACAATTGGATGTTAAAAAAGCCTTATTGCATGGAGATTAAAAGAAGAGATATACATGGAGCAATACAAATGTTTCAGAGCTAAAGATAAGAAAAATCTGGTTTACAAGTTAAAGAAAAGCCTATATGGGTTAAAACAACCTCCAAGGTGGTGATATCAAAAGTTTGATTATTTTATAGCGAATCATGGTTACAAACAGACTTATATTGACGCTTGTGCATATTTTAAGAAATTCGTAAGTAAGAATTTTATCATTCTTCTTCTATATGTTGATGATATATTGATCGTAGCTCAAGATATTGGAAAAATCCAAAATTTGAAGCAACATTTGCTAAACCTTTTGATATGAAAGACTTGGGACCTGTAAACTAGATTTTAGGCATGGAGATACATAACAAGAAATTGTATTTTTAGTGAAAGTAAAAGTTGTCACTAAAAGCAGTAATAATAGTCACTATTATTAATAGTATCCAATATTGGGTGTCGTTACCTCTCGTCACAAATACCTCCGTCACCAATGACATAGTGACTAATTTAAGAAATGGTCACAGTTATGCAACATATTTGTAACACAAATACTGTAATTAAAACTTGTGAAATTTATGACGAAACTATATGGTCACAATAAATTTACATATTAATGACAAGTTTATCGTCACAAATAATATAAAGTAGTGACGAATTAGGTCATAATAAAACTTAATTATATTATGACAAAAGAGCCAACACTAAAACCTATGGAATGTGTGGCAACAATATATAGTCACAACAACTTTACTTATTTATGACAAATTTGTCGACACAAATAATATAAAGCAATGACGAATAAAGTTGTAATAGTACATCATTTTATTGTTACAATAGTATCATCACTAAAATAATTATAAATAGTGACAAAATATTTGTCACTAATAATTTTTTTATCAATGTCCATTACTTGATCACTAATATTTTAATAAAAAAGTATCAACATCATTTTGTCAAAAAAAATGAAAATTGATTCTTACAAAAAGCATTGTCACTAATGTGTTTATTATTATCATAAATAAAACTATCAATTCATCAACGAAATTACATTAGTTGTAAAAGAAATTTGTATCAGTGGCTATATTGTCTAACAGAGTTCATCACAAGTATATAAGTTATTTGTTAAAATAATGTTGTCACTAAATAAAGAATAAATGTTACAATTAATTTATCACTAATGTGTTCATGTTCGTCACAAATAATATTATTAAATTAACAATTTAATTACTTCATCAATAAAAATTTTGCATTGGTGGCCATAAAATAGAAGTTGTCACAAATGACACAGATTTTAGTGCCAAGATATTAATAGACAAGCAAAAAAAATTATTATATATAAAATATATAAAAATCACCAAAATGTAATAAATTATATTTTCCAATATATAAAATTGGAAATTTTAATATCCAAGAAAATTATTTATTACAATTATCTCAAACTACTACGTATTAATTTAAGCCAAAATTCTCTAAGGTAAAATTTCCTGGCTATTCTTTAGGATAAAGTTCATTGTTGATTTATTTCCAAAAAAATAAATAAAAATAAAATCAGTTAATTAGTTTATAAAATATTAAGGTATAAATTTATTACTGACATTTTATAATAATATAATGTTAATGATAAGAAATAATACTAACTATTCTAGATTTTATAAATTTATAAACTTACATGAGTAGTTGAAGTATTTGATGTTGTGGCACTTCATCGATCTTCAATTAAGGTAGAAGAATTGAGCCACAAACTAGGAATTACTCTAGTATTTGCCAAATGTGCAAAAACAACTTAAATTTGTTTCATTTCCGTAGATTGCTTCTCAATAGCTGCATCCTAAGCTTGAATCTTCACATTTTGAGCTTTAATCTTTTCATTTTGTATTTTTGTGATTTCAGTAAGTTTTACAACTTCACCTTCTAAATCACTTGCATATTTCTTTGCAGCTTTAACCTCAGCTAGAATTTCACTTTTTCTAAGGACTTAGATGTTATCTCTTTAATACCTAAACCGCGTGAATAACTTGACTTTTTTTCTAGGATAGGAACGAAATGTTCAACGAGTAGTAGAGGTGTAGATGAAAACTTTTCTTTATTTTTGTCTCCCTCTTCTTAAAGCTTATTCTACATATTTAGGTAGAATTTGAAAATTTAGATAAGTAATATTAAAATTAATTTAAAAATCTAATATGACTATAATTCTCCATTTGGAATAGACCAAGTTCATGTCGCGATACCTTCCAAACTTTAACAACATCGGACCACTCATCAAAATCTTTATCTTTCTAAAAAAGACAAAAAAAGACAAAAAAATTCATAATTAATTGGAAATTACTTTTCAAAGAAAAATATAATTTTAATTTTAAGTAAATATAATTTTACTTTACCATCCCTTATGCAATCTATTACAATTGACTTTGTACCATAAACTGATTTCATCTGTTGATTTCCCCTATTACTTATGTTTCTTTCACTTTGCTCCTATACATTGATAAATAATTTATTTTTAATAAAAGAAAACAACTAACAAAAAAATTAAAGTACTTAAATTTTAAATTTACCTTAAAATTTAGAGTCTCTCATTTATTCTCAATCAACCATTGCCAATCACCTTTCTCCATGTCCTTTGGGCAATCTTTGCTTTTGAAATAGCTTTTGTGCAAATGATAATGACAATTTTTATATTGTGCATGCACTTGTTGCGTCACATAAGATTGCACCTGATTTGAGAAATTGAACTTATCATAAAATCATATTAAAAATATAGTTAGGAGAATTAAGAAGCAAATTCAATGCAACAACAAAATTAAACTTTATTGCAATTAAACTAAACTCTATTGCAATTAATAAAAGTGTCATACCTTTAAAAATAACCACATTGCCCTCTTATCATCCTCATTAATCTCTTTTCAACTAGAGACATAAAGTGGTGCAAGTTGTCAAGTGCATATAGTAACTTCCGACTTAAAAAGGCTGGCATGCTTAGCACATACCTCATAGTACAAGGAGGAAATTGAACATCAATTGTTTTCCTTCAGTTTTCTTTTTGAAAAGTCTAGCATTAATTATTGGCCCTCATCAACGTTATTTAAAATTTACATTTCCTATTTAAAAAATAAAAACAAATTGACACATAAAATATTATATTAAAAATTTAAGTGCACGATCATATAATTATGAAGATCACGTTACCAGTACTAATAACTTGTCCTTATAGGCTAGGTGTATTATTTGAAGTTCCAATTGTAGCGTCGGACTATTGATTAAGAGCCTCTATATCTTCTGACTCCTCTATTATACTAGGTTGATTTTGTTTATCGTCCATATTTGATAAAGATCTACCATTGTTAACCGTCTTGCGGTTTTCCATATACTTACCAATTTTAACCATCTTTCACTTTTAAAAATCAATACATATTAGAAACAAGCAACATACGCAACTAAAATAAATTGTAAGAAAAAATTAATGAAATCAACTAGCAGAAAAAAATCAAGAGAAAACAAATATCTACGAGTCACTTTCTACCATAAATACTCAAATTAACGATAACAACAATAATCTTGGTTTAAAAACAAATACATCAGTGTATATCAACACATCAAATGGGCGCCCCTTAATTTATAATACCAATTACTGTTCACCTCACTCAGAACCACAGGCATGCAACTGCTTCATATACGCTCAAAGCAATAACTGCAATAAAGGTGATACTTTTACATTTTTTTAGTAGTTCTACACATGAAGACGTTATGTTCCACATAGGGAGATAATTTATTCTGCGCATGAAGACATTAATTGTTTTGCATGGGGAGAAATAACGTTTTTTGTTTTTATAAAAGACATTCTTCATGAAGTGGTGTAAAAGTTGTACTCATAATAGGAGAACTTGTAAAAGCATGAAGTGGTGTAAAAGTTATGTAGTTTTCCATGAATAAGACAGTACACGTAAAAGGAGACGTTGTACATGAAGAAGCAGAAAGCAAAGTTCAGTGACTTGCTGCTCTGTTCTTCTTACTGCTGTGATAAATGATGTATAATATAGAAGTAACCCATTCAAAGTGAACAAGGTATGTTAAGTTTATAGTAACAAAGAGAGTGGGAATTGATTGTCAGAAATAGTAGTTATATGAGTAGTTCGATGGTCAGAGGAGTCTATCAAGTTTATAGTAACAAAGTAATGTTACAAAAACTCATGTATTAAATTAAATAACATCTGTGATATGTGTAAGCTAAAAGATTAAAAGAATAAGTGAAACAAAGAACAATGGTTGTTTACATGTCACCTGTGGAGAGAAGACTGAAACTGAAGATATGCAATGAAGCAGAGTGGAGAGCTGCGCAAACGAAGAAGATGAAATTTATTCACACAACTATTTACACGACTATTCATGGTTCATCTTCGTCCACCAGCTTTATTGTTTCACAATTACTTAGATCTCCTCACGCTAAACTAAGTGTAGCTATTAAGCTTACTTTGTAGTACATATTTTATTAACCTTTTCTCATTTTACAGAAGTAAGACTAAAATCTTCAATAATTACTCTCTAATTTTTTAATTTTAAAAAACAATTCATTTTAAATTTTTAAAATTTTATGTAATATTTTAATTTTATAATAAATTTTATATTTCATAAATTTAAATTCATATTTAATATATTTTTATAATAAACTATTATCTTAGTGGGATAGTCATATAAATTTTGAATTTATTCATCAAATAAAAATAATTCATTTTAGATAAAAATTTGTATAGAAAATTTTATATAAATATATATTTCAAAGTTATGTTTTGATATGTAAAATATTACTTTATGATTACAAATATATATTGGGCACACATTTTATTTTATTTTTATTTTTTAATTTTTAAATAATAAATATATTATTAAAAATTAAAAATAAAATAAAATGTGTGTTACGGTATTAAATTAAGAAGCTCAATTGGCAGATTATTGTCAAGACAAAGTCTTGTGATTTGTATGATATTCCTGATGATGATATAAGAGATGAGTCATGCTAAGAAAATGAAAATTTTGGCTTTACAGTTTCCGAATCTACTTTAGAGGATGATAATGATACAATATCTTTGGATAGATGGATAGATCTAATGTAAATGCTGCAACTGTTGAAGAAAATTCATTAAATATTGATAATATGAGTGCTGGAGAGGATGACAAAATTGATTGTGATGAAGATACTTTTATGGATGATGAAGAAACAAATTCAATAAGTGAAGATGAGGAAGGCGATGATGACAACGAATGAGCATTGACTAGAACTTTGTCTTTTATTTTTAATAAGTTAAGAGTTTTACTTACTATTTTGGAACAACATTTTAATTATATTTAAGCATTTAACTATTTTGATTTTTTTGATGAAATTTCAAAGTTATTTATACCAAATATCTATTCATATGTAAAATATTACTTTTTGGATTATCAATACATGCAATTTGAATATTTTATTTGAAAATATTTAAATTTATTTGCAAATAATCATATTAAAGAAAAAATCACAATAAGTAGTTTCTGGTCTCTAAATTTTTACAATAATGACCAAATTTATCTTTAGAGTGATTAATTTTAATATGTTATTATAACAACAAACATTTATCATTAATTTTTTACGTTTATATTTACAATAACTTTTGTAACAAAAAGTTGATCAAGTAATCAACATTTTTTTTGGTCACAATTACAATTAATTTTCGTCAAAATTATTTTAGCGCCAAATTTTACAGGCTTTTAGTGACATAACTTAGTGATAAAATAAAATTTAACACTATTAATATCTTAATGGTGACAATTTAATTATAAAAAAACTAAATTGCCATAATTACTATTATATTAGTGACAAAAAAACTCGTATTTGTCTAAACAATATTGTCAATTAATTGTCTTGTCACTAAAAAAACTCGTATTTGTGATGACAAAAAAATTAGTCACAAAAAATTGTCACTAAATTACGAGTAGTAATAACCATAGTTACAATTATGTTATTGTGCCAATATGTAGTAGAAACTAATTAATTAAATATTTATTGACAAAATGTCTTGTCACAACAGTCAAAATATTGTATGATGATAAACTATTTCGTCACCACAAAAAAAATATATTAGTGATCACATTATGCTTTGTCACAACAAATAGAAAATATTAGTTACCAATATATGTTTTGTCACAATTACAATTAATTCTCACCAAAATTATTTTGGTGCCAAATTTCATAGGCTTTTAGTGACAAAACTTTGTGATAAATAAAATTTAATATTATTAATATATTTATAGTGACAATTTAATTGTGAAAAAACTAAATTGCCAAAATTAATATTGTATTAGTGAAAAATATAAATCATCACAGATAATCCAAACAATAGTGTCAATCAATTGTCTAGTTACTAAAAAACTTGTATTTGTGATGACAAAAGTAGTTAGTCACTAAATTACGAATAGTAGTAACCATAATTATAGTTTAGTTATTGTGACAATATGTAGTAGACACTAATTAATTGAATATTTATTGACAAAATGTTTTGTCACAACATTCAAAATATTGTGTGACGATAAACTATTTCATCACTACAATAAAAAAATATTAGTTACCACACTATGTTTTGTCACAACAAATAGAAAATATTAATTACCAACAGATGTTTTGTCACAATTATAATAAATTCCCGCCAAAATTATTTTTGCGTCAAATTTAATAGGTTTTTACTGACAAAACTTAGTGATAAAATAAATTTTGACACTATTAACCACTATTAATATATTAATAGTAACAATTTAATTGTGAAAAAAACTAAACTCCCATAATTATTATTATATTAGTGACAAAAATATAAATCATATATAATCCAAACAATAGTGTCAATCAATTGTCTAGTTACAGACAAACTTATATTTGTGACGAAGCAATAGTTAGTCACAAAAAAAGTCACTAAATGTCTTAACTCTTGTAGTGACAACCCATGATAAGAAGAGCAAGAGATTGTAATTGTCTCTGGATAGATATTCAATATGAAGCATGCAAAGTTAGTTAGCACGCCACTGGTACCTTACTTCAAGTTGAATAAATATGCATGTCCTTCAACAAAAAAGGCGAAAGATGGTAGGTCCTCTATTCTACACGTATCTATAGTAAGGTTTTTGATGTATGTAATATTGTGCATAAGGCCAGATATTGCACAGACTATTAGGATAGTGAGCAGATCCTTGTCTAATCTAGAAAATATTCACTAGAAAATTGTGAAATAAAATTTCAGAAACTTGAGAGGTATTTCAAAATAGAGTTTATGTTTTGGTTATGGGGAGTTAATTTTGGAAGGTTATATGGATGCAAATATGGTTAGAGATCTTAACGAGAGAAAATCTACTTCGGGTTTTCTATTCAAGTTTACAAGGGGGAGTCATTGTATGACAATCAAAGCTACAAAAGTGTATTGCTTTATCTACGAATGAAGTAGACTATGTAGCTATAGTGGAAGCTCATAAGGAGATACTTTGGTTGAAAAAAAATTCCTTCAAGAGTTGGATGTAAAGTAAGAAGACTATGTAATATGTTGTGATAATCAAAGTGCTATTGATTTAAGCAAAAATACTATGTATCATTCATACATAAAGCAAATAAATATCAAATATCATTAGTTAAGATATGTGATTAAAGAGCAATAATTGATGTTAAAGAAGATTCATACGAGCTTTGAATGATTCTAATATGTTAACTAAAGTGTTTCTCATAAGCAAACATGAGCTTTGTATTAAGCTTATCACGATGTCTCTCCAATAGCTATTGAAGCATAACATGCCTTCTTATTAATTTGGGCTTAAGGGATAAATTGTTGAGTGTCCAACCCTATTTTGTAATGACGCCTTTATAATGGTCTGTAGAAATGAAAAAAGAGTGGGTGAAGCTCTTTGGAGGAGACACAACCATATAAGGATGTTATACACTCGTATCTTTAACTTGCACTACTGTGTGGATTAACTGTGTAAGTCTCGGGAATGACATGAAGGAACGTGTGAAGAGTAAAGATATATATACGATCGTATACATGCCCATGTGCATGACATATATATCTGTGTCTAACGACCGTGCAGCTCTGTAATTGTATATATTAAAATTTTAAGTGACACTAGAAGAGACAAGGTTACTTACACAGTCGTGTATATATAACTGTGTATGATGCAAAAAAGCTAATTTGGGATATAAAAAACGAGAAGACATAGATCTGTTCATTGGGAGGCATAAAAATACCAAAAAGGAAAAGAAAAGAGAGTGACAACAAGTAATTTTAATTATGTTCCTTGTTTAATTGATTTTGAGATTGAGTTGAGAGTTTATTAATTTGCACGTCAACTTTGTCAACTTTGTTTTCAATCATGAAATTTTCCGAGATAACTTCTTGTTGTAAGATGAGAGACCAAATTTTCAAAATTCTTATTGGTGATTAGTGAATTTGTTTGTAGGTTTAGTCCGTAATTTTACCTTTTACTCTAAAAGGCTTTTTACGTAAATATGTGTGATTGATTCTTTATTTAGTTTTTATTCTCGTACTAATATTATCTTACTAAACTTGATTTAAGTACTTTGGTGTTGCTATTTAGTTGACTCTTTCGAAGGCTGTGTTCTTGTTCTTGTTTTATTGTCTCTCCTAACAAATATAAAGTTGTGACGAGATCTTATAAATAGGCTGCAAAAACATAAAACTTTAATATATTGTTGTTGAATCATGCGATTATGTTCAAGAACTTAGACTGGTTAGTTAAAGGTATAGACGTGATGCAGTAAAACTTGGAAAGATGTTCAATTATGTATGAGGAATTATTTTCCAATAAAAAGAATAAAGTAATGAGAAGGAAGGATGTTAAAGGATTCGAAATGGTAGATAGATGTATAGGCTACTTTGTTCAAGGGTTTGAAGATATCTTATGTAGATCAAAAGGCCCATAAATAGTTTGTATTTCAGAAGTTTCTTCAAATAATATGTCCAAAAATAACAAAGAAGCTGTAGATGTCTACTTATCCTTGTAGACTCAAGCCAGTATTCCTTGTAAGATGTAGACTTTCTTACCTTTAAATTCTTACATGAACATATAAGACACTTGCCTACTAGCTCGGAGGAAAATAGGACGTTAAGTTGGAATGGACCAAGTGAAACACTCATTCTGCAACAGTCTGCGGTTTCAGGTTAAGATGAGTGTGGTCAAAAAGTGTTCAAACTGAAAAGTATTTCCTGTTTTGATCTCGAATTGCTCCAAATATCAGAAACACTGTTGGTTAATTATAGTAATATTAGTTTACTACTAACGAAAATGCTTTCTGAATCATGCAATAACCCTGGCTAACCTATTTAGGAGGAGCATATCCATGGAATGACCTGGTTAACCTATATGGGAACTTATCCATAGAACAACCCTGGTCAACTTATACAGGAACTTTTTACTAGGATTAGCTGTATGTATAGTGATGTGTAACTGTTCTTCAGGTATATAACAGAAATCAGATCGTTCTACAGATCACAAAGAATCGTTAATTATATAGCTTTAGCTGACTGAGAATGGATAGAAAGAAACTTTCCACAACTTGAAGAAAGAGACTAGTTAACATAGCAGACAATATATTTGCTTATATTTGCTCCTCTCAATCAAATCTAAGAATCTGTTGACATTTGAATGGCTACTGAAATGTTACTTGGGGTTTCCACACAGTATTCGATTCTTGTATAAACCTAGATTTTGTTCAATATTATTACTTTTCATTTACTAATAAACTTCCGCTTTTGTTATCTGCGCCTACCATTGCTGACTCTAATTTGCACTTTGCAAGCCTTTTAAGGTAAGACACAGAACTTATCTCAGGTTATGGTTCAATTGCCCGATCATCATAACATGTTCAAGAATAGAGGTCTAAAGAGAATACCGTTTTCCCCCCTTACTTCATTAGACGTCTATTTTGCTTTCTGATCACGCAGTTCATTTGAAGACATAAAGGCTTGTTAAAAGGTTGTTGAGATGAACCACAGACAGATAATCAGGTTAAGGTCTTCTTAGATAAAGGTTGACATAGAGAAAGCAACCTAGGGTTTTATTAACCCAAGGGTACGAGTGTGAGTTTTGCTGAAATCACAGTTCAGAGGAGAAGATCCATTATTTCTTACAGTGCTTCCCTTTCTGGTATTTGGCCTAAAAATACGCATTATATTAGTCTATATGTGTGTGGAGCGTGTGTATTTGTCCGAAAGAGAGCGGGAGGAGACAGAAGTGTATAGATTTGATGTGTATTGAGAAGCCCTAGTTATAGAGAGTGGAGATTCGCATATCTATCCTTCTTCAAAATCCCTAAGAAACGCTCAACGAGATCCTATGTTGGTAGATCGACAACCCGTACTCAGCACAATCCTTCAAATTGATGAGGTTTCTATAACGTTGTGATGAGCACCACAACATGGTCGATATCGGACTGTTCTACTTTGAAGACCCCAAATCGACATTCCTTTGTTACTTACGTCGCTAAAACTGTAGATGCTACCAAATAATGAGGTCTTAGATGTGCTCGAACATGCATATATAGATCTACCAGCTACACAAAGAAAATTCCGAGAAACAATGGGTTCATTAATTTCGCAATGAAATTTAGATTAACAGCCAAAAATGGCACTGACCTGCACCTACACCTGAAGTTATGTGCTTTTCCATCTTCGATGTGCTTGAACATGCATAAAGATCGACGAGCCACACAAAAAGAAACATAGAAACTACGGTTCATGTAAGAAATAAATTTAGACCAAAATGGCATTCACCTGCACCTACACCTGCACCTAAGTGCTTCTTTTCCATCTTCACTTGATCTTTGTACAGACTAAATGGCTATGGAATTAAGAACACCGGTAAGGTGCAGGTGCAAATGCAGATAAAGGCAACATATTGGAAAACCGCCTCATCCCGTAATACAAAGCTTGTTATTTAGAAGGAAGGATTATATAAGAGAAGAGAAAGTAGTTGTTGAGAAGTATTCAAGTGGCAGAGAGGGATTGTGATTGTGAGGAAATAAGGAATTGACAGGCACTATCTACTATAATTATCCCCGTGGAAAAAGTAAAGGAACCTTAGCTATTTATGTCTGTCAGCCAGTACAACACAATTTGGAGACGGTCCCAAGCCCCACGTGAGACAAAGCCCCCCAAGCACGTGGCTTTGGAGTTCCCGCTAATCAATTTTTGACACGTGAACATATGCCATCTGACTATCCACTCGAATCGACAAGGTAGCCTCGTGGCCTCAACTGTCCCTCCTGTCTAGGAAGGAGATAGTGAGGGAAGTAGGGGCCGGCCAGTATCATGAGTTTTCACTCCTGCCATACCCAAATCCAAAGGTCATCCCAACAAAAACAAGTCCTTAAATTTTTGAAAAATGTGTTTTAGCTTTTGAATTAATGCCTTTCTTCTCTCTAACGCAGAGGCTAGCCTGTCACTGGTCCCCTCTCCTATCTTACCAGATCTCCTTCATTTCCCCTGAATCAGTCCACTGCTTGTCCATTTCTTTTTGGGGCCAGCAGACCTAGCTTTTTGTTTTGATTTTACTAAATGCCAAGTGGAGATTATCTAGCCTACGTTCAAGACTACACTGGCCAATAAGAATTCTTGGCCAAAGGTTCGCTTTTGGATTAAGATTCAGATATAGTTTTAATTTGTTAAAATACATAAAACAATATTTTCATATTTTAATAATAGTCTCAATCAAACTAATTATCTTATCTTTGGTCTTTACTATTGTAATTTGGTTTAATGTGTTTGTTGACCACAATAATGTAGCAAGTCGCATCAATTAAACATTCATAAAAACTTTTTCAATTAAATGATAGGATATCAAAATAAAAATAATGTAACTATCATATTATGTGCTTTATAAATTATAACACTATCCTTATTCTTGATATGATGGATTCTGAAATGTAAGTGATCGGTGACCTCATCAGATGCTAAAAGCTACCAAGTGAATGTTACCTATTGGCAACGTTTCACCGAATTGGTGATAGAACACTAGATCATAGGTTGAAGGAAGAATGTCGTAGATGAGAGGCGGCTAGGTCGAGGAGAGTTAGAGTTTTAGAATTGTAGAGAGTTTAAGAAAAAGGGGATATTCTTATTCATAGGAAATAATGTGAGTTACGTCCCTATTTATAAGAAAAGAGTAACCCTAATCTTGTCTGTTCGAAAAAAGGCGTCAAGGAAAAGAATCAAAAAGAAAGCCCTTGAAGGAGTCTAGTACTCTTCGTAAAATATTAAAATAATAATAAGAATAACTTGCAACAAAAGGAAACTAAACATAGTCTCTATATCTACGAGGCGGCACGATATTCCGATGAGGACGAACCCTTTGTGGTGATCCTACTCCATCTACACCACGCGTATCATCTCCCCCGGGTTGAAAAACCACCTTGTCCTCAAGGTGTAAGTCTGGATAATGACGAACCAAGTGGTCAACCAATTCCCAGGAAGCATCTTCAACGTTGCCATCTGACCAGACAACTAACCACTGCGTCTGAGGATGTCCATTAATCAGAACCATGTGCTGGTCAATAGCCCATGTGGGAACAGACAAAGATCTAACAAAAAGGAAGTCTGCCGGAAGACTAGATTGTGATGGGGCAGGACCCGAGTGAATATAGGACCGGAGAAGAGAAACATGAAACACATTATGAATACGTGCATTAGCAGGCAAACGTAGGTGGTAAGCAACCTCGCCAATCCTCTCGATAACCTTGAATGGGCCATAGAAACACCTTGTCAACTTAGCCGATTTTGGTTTCGCGACAGAGTGCTGGCAATATGGCTGTAGCTTCAATAATACCCAATCTCCAACTTCAAAATGTATCTCGCGACAATGTCGATTTGTTGGAGAACGCATGCGTTGCTGGGACTTCGCGAGATTATCTTTCAAATCACGTAGGAGATCAGAGCGCTCCGCCAAGAGGTCGTTCACGGCCTCGAGATGACTATTCCCCATAGTATATGGCAGCAAAGGCGGTGGATCCCGATCGTACAAAACCTTGAACGACGTCATTCAAATTCCCTCATGATATGTTGAATTCAAAGCTAATTCGGCCCTGGCAATAATACAGACCAACGAGTAGGGCGACCATGCGCGAAAGACCTTAAGTATTGCTCCAACCCGTGGTTCATAATTTCTGTCTGACTGTCAGTTTGTGGATGATAAGTCGTGCTCTGCTTAAGAGTAGTGCCACTAAGCTTGAATAATTCGTCCCAAAAAGCACTCATGAAAATTGTATCCCTGTCAGAAATAATAGTCATAGGAAACCCGTGATGCTTGACGACCATGTCAATAAATAAAGAAGCTACCCGTGGAGCATCGAAATTAGAAGGTAAGGGACCAAAGTGAGCATATTTAGATAAACGGTCCATGACCACCAAAATACAAGAATACCCTTTGAGATGAAGGTAAACTTGTAATAAAATCCATGGTAATGTCATGCCACACACGACTAGGGATAGGCAATGGTTGTAATAGTCCGTCTTGTTTTTGAGTCAAATATTTCATCACTTGACACACATGGCAAGAACGGACAAATAACTCCATATCTCTGCATATACCAACCTAATAGAATATCGTGGCAACTCGTTTAAACGTTTGATCAACACCCGAATGTCCTGCAGCTAGGGATGAGTGAAATTCTAACAAAATTTGCGGCTTCAATGCCGAATTACGGCTGAGACACAAACACTGACCATAGTATAAAATCCCATCATACACAGCAAAGGGTTGCAGTAGTGTGCCTGCAACATTCATGGCATGTGATGGCGTGTCAAACCAACAAAAATAAATTCCTATTCTAGAACACTTAAACAGGTAAAGTGGTGAACAGAGTCGAACCACAGAGACCAATGTAGCAATTGTTTATTTGTGTGAAATCAATAAAAATAAAAAT
The DNA here is from genome assembly GCA_027563595.1 of Erythroxylum suave. NCBI lineage: Eukaryota > Viridiplantae > Streptophyta > Magnoliopsida > Malpighiales > Erythroxylaceae > Erythroxylum > Erythroxylum suave. Next base: position 5,582,597 of record JAOSBN010000008.1, on the reverse strand, counting down.
AAAAATAAAACGAAAATAAAATAAAACGAATTGATTTGGGGGATGATTAATTTTAAAACACGAAATTACGCAGTAATTACGCAGAAGGAAATTAAAAATAAGGACTGAAAACAATATAATGATAAGCCTAGCCAAGGTACTCCTCCGTTTGATACTGTAATTCGATCACCGACTCAAAAATATAGATTTCATTCATTCTTATGGACAAAGTTATAGCAGATAGCGAACAGCACATATCAACCAATCCATTCGTAATTATTCGATAACCCTGAGTAAAGCTCTGCAGATTATTACCCTAACCAATTAGACTATTCCGGAGTAAAGCTCCGCAGAATATAATCTATGGCAGCCGTAAGCTCTAATGGATCCTTGTCTTAGTCAATAGAATCGGAAAAGCCGCAATCTATTTAGACTAAATTATTTAATCCAATTAATTTCTTAATTGAAATTAATTCGCCACTTCGATAGATAGCAATTACGGATTAACTAATTTATTCGGCATTTTATTATCAAGTCGATCAAATAACAGGCTTCATTAATCAACAAACCCAACAATAATAAATCAATTAAAACCCGGAGATTAAATAAACATAAGAAATAAACGAAAACAATTAAACCAAGAAGTCTCACGAACTACATATATCAAACGAAAGGTACCTTGTCTAGTGCTAAAAGATTAGCCACACATAGCTAAATTAAAACACAAAATTAATTGAGAAAGTTGTCCTTTTTACCATCCACTAAACTACTGTTGTTATCCTATTCTATTGCAAGGCTGATTGTGAAGAACGTTCTTTCTCCAAGTTGCTACCGTCGACACCTTCTAGCTGATTGTAAATCACGTTATTTTCTTTCTCTCCCAAGGGCTGCTGTCGTTCTTCTAAAGTCCTCTCAATTGCGCTGCTATCGTCTTTTCTATTGGAAAAAACGTTCTTTTCTTTCTTTGCTATGTGTCTGTCGTCACTCTCTAATTCCAGCCTTGTTTCTTCTCTTTTTAGGTTTTGTCGTTACTCTCTAAGTGAGTCTAGGTCTTCTCTTTGTTAATTCATGAAGTGGGCCCCTCCCATAATGATCTTTAATAAATGAAGTAAGGCCCACTTAAATGCCAAATTAAAGACCCATTAGTCACAATACATCTTAACTTCGTCAGCAAAATGGGTTATGCAATTGAGGCCCAATTCTCCAAGGCAATTAAGTCAAAATTCGCCGATAACAATTTGCCAGCTATGCGTCACAGTCACCTTCAACATGGTCATGTTGAAATCCCCTTCAGTTCCAGATTAGCCAATTTCGCTCCAAATTGTACCATTTTGGTATTTCCTCACCTAGAACATGCAAAGACACGAATTACCATAAAACACAAGCAAACTATCACAAAAGCTTATCAAAAGAACATAAAACACAAATAATTAACATGCACAAAATGTAAGTTATCAGCATGTAAGGCTAATAAATCTTCCATTGTCGAATTTTCTCCCTTAATTTTGCTCAACAAATCCAGAAGTGGTTGGGCATATTAATCAAACAATTCTGCATCGTTATCAACATAATCACATCGAGATAATGCATCCGCCACACGATTCTCGACACTTTTCTTATATTCGATGCAGAATTTAAATCCCATAAGCTTCCGTATATAGAATTGTTGGTCAAATGTCTGTATAACTTGGAACAATAATTCTTTCAAGCTCTTTTGATCTGTGCGAATGATGAACTCTCGCCCCAGCAAATATTGACGCCATTTTTGCATTGCTTCGACAATTACGTATAATTTTTTGTGGTAAGTCGAAGCGACACGACGTCTGGCCTCTAACTTCTTGCTAAAGAAAGCCACAGGATGATTTGACTGTAACAACACTGCGCCCACGCCTTCATTAGAGGCGTCCGTTTTCAAGACAAACACATTATCAAAATCAGGTCAATGCAGAATGGGAGCCAAGACCATGGCATGTTTCAATGCTTGAAAAACATTTTCGGCTGTATCGGACCAAGAAAATGCATCGCGTTTTAACAAATCGGTCAATGGTGACACCAGAGTAGCATAATTCCAGATAAAGCATCTGTAATACCCTGTTAATCCCAAAGATCCTCTCAATTGCTTAACATTTTTCAGCAATGGCCAATCCACCATGGCCTTCAATTTTTCAGGATTTGCTTTCAAGTTCCCAGCAGTAATGAGATGTTCCAAATATTCAACAGTGGTCTGACAAAAAGTACATTTCGACATTTTGACGAAGAACTTATTTTGAGCCAATAATTCCAATGTCATATCTAAATGGGACATATGCAGCTCCAAAGTATTACTATAGACCAAAATGTCATTGAAAAATACAATGACAAAACGGCTCAAATAAGGTACAACTAATTGGCTCATAGCTGACTGGAAGGTTGATGGAGCATTCGTAAGTCCTAACGGCATCATTAGGAATTCAAAATGGCCATCATGTGTGCGAAATGTCGTTTTATAAATGTCATGCTCATGCATATGAATTTGATGATACCCTGACCTCAAATCCAATTTAGTAAAATACCTGGCTACGCCCAATTCGTCAAAAAGCTCGTCCGTAGTTGGCATGGGAAATTTGTTTGGAATCGTTGCAGCATTCAAGGCTCTATAGTCGATGCAAAAGTGAAAGGACCCATCCTTTTTTTTACGGGTAGCACTGGCGACAAAAAAGGGCTTTGACTGTGATGTATAATACCCTGGCGAAGCATCTCTTTCACCTGCTTCTCAATTTCCATCTTCTGAAAGTGTGGGTATCGGTAAGGGCGGGCATTGATCAGTTTAGTTCCCGGATTAAGGTGAACCCTGTGATCACATAACCATGATGGTGGTAGCCCTATAGAGACCTGAAAAACGGCTTGATGTTCGAGGACGGTCTGACGGATAGGTAGTGGCAAGTTTTCCGGAATTGCTAACGGCAGGGCTTGGCCTAATTGCTTATCGCCTTTGAGAACCAAAACCTTATAAGATTCCAAGACTGTATCCATACTCCATAAAGCTTGCAAAGTGTTCAAAGTAATTTGCTTAGGAAGCTAGGCATTGTCGCGAAGCACCACGGCATTATTTTTCCACCCAAATTCCATAATTAACGAGGCATAATCACGTGACACCTTGCCCAACTGCTAAAGCCATTGAACACCAAGTACGACGTCAGGGCCATGTATAGGTAATACAAATAAATCAATGTCAAACTTATGTCCCTGCATCTCCACGGAAGTAGCTGAACACCGGTAAGTACATTTTACTGAATAACCATTGCCCACATACACTCGGAAAGAATTAACTGGCGTCAAAGGTAAGTGTAACCGCTCGACCACCCGAGGATGAACAAAATTATGGGTACTTCCTCCTTCGATCAAAACTTGAACCTGCGATCCCATAATGGAACCCGTCAATCGCAACAAATGTGAATTAGATGCTCCGGTGAGACTATGAATACTTGATATGTCAGCTTCTAATGCGATGTTCTCGTCATTTTGATCTGATATAGGTTCCTGATCTTCTTCGATGTCGTCAGTGCCTAACAATGCTAAGAATCTATGTTTACACTTATGAGTCGGGATGTATTTTTCATCACAGTTCCATCATAAGCCCTACTTTGTTCACTCTTCATGATCTGTGAAAGTCAGCTTCCGGATAGGTAGCGATTGCGTGCCCCCTGAGTAGGCTGGTAGATTCAGCAACACAACTGCTTGAATTCCAAAACTAGTCGACAGCTGTGTCTTTGTGCCAGAAACAATATTACTAGAGCCTGAATTTCGAAAACCTGCCGTCTGTCACGGTCATCGCGTGGACAACATTGCTATTGCTGTGTCTTGGTAATTTGCTGACAATTCTCCGGCTAGTGCAAATGCTTGTTGCAAAGTCGTAGGATTGTGCAAATTTAGCTCTACTTAGGTAAGAGGTTTGAGTCCTGACTTGAAGATCGAAATCAAAGTCGTTTCTGACACCCCCACAATTTTATTCAAGAGTTTTTTGAACTCTGTCTGATACTCAATAACAGAAGTTTTCTACTGCAACTTGGATAACCGACCAACATAGTCCTCATAATGTTCAGGGTCAAATCGTTGTCTAACGGATTGTAGAAAATCATACCATGATCCCATCAAAATTTTATTTTTCTAATAGTGAAACCAATCAAATGCCGGGGCTTCAAATAACATACCTACCAGTCTTAGGTGATCCTATTATGAGATGTGATAAAAATCAAAATAATCTTGTGCTTTGTAAATCCACGAAGCTGGGTCGGACCCATTGAACTTGGGTGCGTCAAGTCGAAGTCGAGGAAACCTCTCACCCGTATGTGGTGGTGCTACTGGATTACTCGTGTTGGTCGACGAGGGGTTCTTTCCGACGAGACCCCTATTGGATTCCTGGAGAAAAGGGCTTGACCCTACTATGGCAGAGACGTGATCAACCCTTTGATTGATCTTCTTCACTTCCTGCCGAGTTGATTGCATATCAAGACTAAGGTTATTAATGGCCAATAGGACATCATCGATAGAACGCATAGGTGGGTCTGATGATTTACTAGAACCGGCGGCCTCTGAAGTTGTGGTTGTTGAATTTGTCATGATGAAGTTGACACAATCTCTGAAATTGGACAATAAACCAAAATCCCAGATGTCGGCTGTTGAAGGGAGCACCCAATGTCAATGGCCAAACCTTTGTATTTTGTTAAAAGTCCCAAATCCACGTAAATCTCAAACTTCCACAAATATTATTGGACCCACATAGCACCGAAATTGGAAGCAAGCAATCTCACACGATGGCGATGCAACTAATAGAAGGCGAAGGACAAATTATTTGCACCAAAACCCACCGAGTTCGAATGAATGAAAGCACCAATTGTTACCTACTGGCAACGTTTCACCGAATTGGTGATAGCACGATAGATCATAGGTTGAAGGAAAAACGTCGTAGATGAGAAGCCGCTAGGTCGAAGAGAGTTAGAGTTTTAGAATTGTAGAGAGTTTAAGAAAAAGGGGATATTCTTATTCATAGGAAATAATGTGAGTTACATCCCTATTTATAAGAAAAGAGCAACCCTAATCCTGTCGATTAAAAAAAAGGCGTCAAGGGAAAGAACCGAAAAGAAAACCTTTGAAGGAGTCTAGTATTCTTTGTAAAATATTAAAATAATAATAAGAATATCTTGCAACAAAAGGAAACTAAACATAGTCTCTATATCTACGAGGCAACACAATATTCCGACAAGGACAAACCCTCTGCGACGTTCCCACTCCATCTACACCACGCTTATCAATGAAGTGCGAGAAAGATGCTTTCACTTAACGAGGAAAGGAAAATATAACATGATGAATGCAAGATGTATCAAGAAGAAGCTTGGACTTTGTTGTTTTTATATTTTTTATTTTAACATATAATTTTAAAACTTTTTTTTTGTAGGTTTTAAACTAATATGTTGGCCAGTTAATATTAAACAGATGTTGAGAAATGAGAAATAGCCGTGTTTAAGCTGTAAATGCTCATCATTTTAGGTCCTGAAAACATGTTTAGTATTATGATATTACTACATATAACAGAGTAGAGACCCTAAAGTTTTTATTCCCTCTATAGAAATTTTTTTAATATATAATTAAGCATCTTCTTTGGTTTTGTATAAATAATTAAGTAACAATATTATATAATGTTTGTAAATAGGTTTGAAGTTAAATAATGAAATCGGCATGCACATAAAAAGTAAGAATTTCTTGTCCTATTAGTTGGTCTATGGAGTGGAACTGAAAAGGATAGGGGAGATTAATGAACGCGAGTATGTTCACATCTTTGTCGTGGTGTCTTTATTTTGAAAAGTTCCTATAGATTTTGAACAAAGCCTTAGCCAGAATGAATCAATTGTCAAATTAACACTTAGCCATCGTTTGACGCACACTTGCAGATGTGGGGCTCTCAATAATTTTCTCCACATAGGCGCCTTAAATTGACTTTGTGGACGAATAATTATTTATTATTACAAAATTTAATTTAAAGTTTGACAGGTTATCTCCCTTTCCTTTTAACTCAGCCCTTTTCTCCCTGTTTTCTTACTTTATAATAAAAACACGACATCTAATATAAATCTTACTTATACGTGAAATTTTAAAAAATTAAATAACACTTAATTTCACTTTTAATTAATAAAAAAACTGTTTGCTACGTCATAAAAAGTGTACAAACGTGAGACTAAAGATGAAAATATTTTATTTTTATTTTTAATAATTTCGACAGAGCAACACTATAAAAAAAAAAAAAGAACAGAAGAAGATAAACTCTACCGAGGACTCAATTTTCAACGGAGCTGTCGAAATTTGTCAAATTTAGTACGAAGCTGTTTTGTTTCTTTTTTGTAAAATGACAGAACATTTATCTAACAAAGGAACAATAATAACTACATGATTATATTTGGTCCTGATAGATCCCTTTCAAATGTTCCATCAATCACTAATTAAATTATATTTCTTTCGTTAAAGATTTTTTTTTTCATTTTTTAACAAAAACTTGGTTCAGATAATCTTTAAATGAGCACAATTATTGTAATTATTGGTTCTTCTGTTCCTCTTAAGACGAATACTTGTACTTCACATAACTGATGTTTCTCTATTTTTGTTTCTTTATCCTGATTCGCGTTTCCATTTCCATGTCCCCAATGAAAGGGCCGTAAAAAATCAACCCACAAACTTTTGTTCTTGAAAGATTCAGTCGTTGTAGGTGCATTCGTTGTTTGAAGTTGAAGATGAGAGTTTAAAACATTTCGAAATGAATGAAAATAAAGATAAACGGCATTACATAACAACAATATTATAAGAAAAGAAACAATGCAAGTACCTGTGATCACTGATCACGAGCTGTTGAAAGCAACTCAAACGGCGATGAATTATTGCATCCAATGACATTTGAGTCGTACCAGTACCTGATCCAATCAAAGATGGGATCTTCACATCTGACATGGTTCATGCATTACATGAAATCTTTTGTTTTGGGGTTAAGATATTTCAATTATATTCTATAAAGTAGTACTATTGAAACAGAAACTTTGTGCTCCAAACTTTCCAAGAAAAGAAGGTGGCAACTGGCAACCAGCCAACCACTAAATAACAACTACACTTCTACAATGTAGCTTTTTGCTTCAATAGTTAGTGTTGATACGTCCGGTATTTTACCAGTAAACAAACTTTCCATTTCTTTATTTTCTACACGACATGAACTTCAACATTTTTCAGGACCGAGTTAAGATAATCTTTTCTATTTGGGCCATGGCCCTGTCGAGGCCTCCTACGGTTTATAAACCATGCAGAAGAAATGAGCTTTCCGCTAAATAATGGGTAATAACTAATAACATTTTGAATGGGCTATTTTGAGATTTTTTTTAATTCAATGTGAGTTTTAAAATTTTCAATAGAGTAACTATTCTTTTAAGATTTTAATAATTTAGTTTAAAATATTAATTTTTGCTAATATAATTAATAGATAGACATTCATGTAACATGTTCAAAAAAAATTATTTTTGATAATATTACATATCTACTTTCTGAATTAAGGTTTTAAAAAAAGTTGATCATTTAATTGACAATTTTTAAAGTTTAGGCACTAAATTATAAACATATTAAAAAGTGAGACACTTTTAAATATATCATCCCTACTTTAAATACTTTGTCATACTCTAGAACCTCTAGATATGATGGACTAGAATAAGATGTAGAGTTAAAGAATCAGATAGCAGGATATGGACCAATTACAGTTTTTGATTGATCTTTCACTATATTTAACTCAAAATTTTCAACAATTAAAAACTAAATCGATTAAGTCAGTTTATCAGTAAAATATTTGAATTGACGAATTTGTTAGTTCAATTTATTTTAATAACCTTTAATCGATTAATTTATTAATTAAATTGTCAATGTTCATAAACTAGTCAATTTTATAAACCATATTAAATCAATTAATTTTCACTTAATAACTTATTTTTAACTAAAATTTAAAATTTTCAGTTTTTAAAGATAATCTCCTTTCAATTATTTAATTTTATTAAAATTTTAAAATAATGGTATAATATTAGTTAAATCTTTAGAACTTAAAGTTTTTTTATCTTATTGTTATAATTTTTAAAAGAATTTTGGATAACTCTTTTTCTTTCTTTTAAAATTTTGGGTCATAATTGTGCCCTTCAACGTAAAATTTAAGCCTGAATTAAGGTACCTGATGAAGTAACTTTTAGTGCAATTGTTAAATCTCCAATGATAGTGCATCTATTTGGTATGTAAATCTTGTGCTTGCGTGTTCAAGCCTCTGTGTTTGTGTTTGGGCAACTATGTTTTCAGTCTGCCAATTTAATACTTCTTCTAGATGAGTTGCAGGTTACTTAAGTGCCTATCAGGTGTAGTATTGAAAACCAGCGAGTTATCAATCGAGTCATCTCATTTGTCTGTCTCTTTAAAGACGTGATTTGATGGCTGCATCATCAGACATGAAATTGTCGTCATCATCTTTGATTGGCATAATAGTGTCAATAAATTTTATATTCGACAAAAGATTTTATTATGGTTTATGGGATCAGAAAAACATTATGTTACAATTTACAAAATGATATTTGCAGTATAACTCTTTGGAGTCTTCGCCTAAGGTTATAATTTCTGAGGTTACATAATTTATAGCTGAAATTTTCCATCATGGGGATAAAGCTAGAGGAACCGCAGCCTACTTTGAAATTGGAAGCTCACTCTTGAGGTCATGTAACCAGGCCAAGGCCCAGAAGTGGTCTAATTTTCCATTTCCCCAGCCAGTATTCAGGCCTAACTTCATCTTTCTCAAAGAGACCATACTATAACGCATGCCATAGATGAGGCTGGCGAGGTCTCTTGTTATAGGGCTGAGGCTCCGCAGAACAAGCCTCGGGTTCTCATGATGATTACTGCTTCCTTCCCTTTAAACCAACCCACAATTGAAAAGAAATTGAACTCAAAAACGAGAAATTCCATTCTCATTTCCCTTTTCTGTTTTTTACTTTTAAATCTTAGATTAATAAGTTGCTTTTTCTGTTTTCTTTTTCAGATTGTTGTTTAGATTTTAAATTGTCACAGAACCAAATTTGATTCATATGTTTGTAATATGAATTAGACGTTTCAGTTGATTTTAACATGTTTTATAAACCCTAATTAATGTCACCTGGTCAGTTAGCTCCGCCGTCAAAGGCAACAATTTGCAATCAAACGAAGAATTTCGGAGGAATTGTTCCCTCTCGTCTCGCCTTGTTCAATGAAACAAGAACCAAGATCCTACAAATTGACGCCAGTGGTAAACTTACTTAGTCAACTAGTATGCCAAATCACAAATTCTACATATACAATTTTATCTTATTTACGTCACCGACCCAAATAATTACTGATGGCATTTACTGCCACACTCATAAACCCCCATGACCACCCTCTCCCTCTCCCATAAATAAATACCTTACTCTTTGCCACACATTTATCAGATACTCACTCTCATTTGTCGTAGAAACTGAAAGTCTCACAACTGTTCCTCTTCAGCTCCCATATGGCTAAAGTCATCCATTTCTCTTCTTGCGTTGTTTTGACTGTGCTTTCTGGGTTTTGTTTTTGCTTTTCTCAATGGGTTTTCTGCTTCGTTTCTTTTTTTTTCAGAAGAAGAAGTCCAATAATAACAACGACAGCCTCAACAACTCCAACGACAACGTTAGCGTTGACAAGAACAACGATGGAGAGAAGGAGGAAGTTAAGAAGAAAGGAGGCGAGAAAAAGGAGGACAAGAACCAGATCACTGTGGTTTTGAAGGTGGAGATGCATTGCGAAGGCTGCGCGTCTAAAATTGCCAAACATGCTCGTGCCCTTGAAGGTATTTATTGATATGCAACTCCTATTGGCTCCTTAAATGTTCTGGGTTTTCTCCTAAATTGTTGTTTATTTCATTTCCTCTAATCTGTTTGCTGTATAGATTCAGGTCTTCCTAATAACTTGGAACTGCTGTGACAGGGGTTGAGAATGCGAAAGCAGAGATGGATTCCAACAAACTGACAGTTGTAGGGAAGGTGGATCCTTTGCAGATTCGAGAGGATCTCCACCTCAAGACCAAAAAGAAGGTTGATATCATCTCTCCACAGCACAAGAAAGAAGACGCTAACAAGAAAGATGAGAATAAGAAATCCAACGACAAGAAGACTGACACTGACACTATTGACGCTAACAGTAAGAATACCAAGAAACCTAAAGAGGTAATCACCAGTACTTAATTAATTCTTTCTTTTGGCGCACTTTAGTACTGTTCTTTCTAACCTGCGCATGGTGATTCCACTAAATCAATAGCTCCTCGGCGGATATCTAATTTTCATTATTTGACGTTACATTTCCGTGTCAATTGGACAGGCGTGTTTTAACAGAAACGAAAATCCTTTGTTTAGTATATAATAATCATAATCTCAGCTGCCATTTTGATGGTGTAGCCACCGGTGACGACGGCCGTACTCAAACTGGAGTTTCATTGCCAAGGTTGTCTCAAGAGAATTCACAAAATTCTCAACAAGACCAAAGGTGACTTTTATCTTCCCTATATAAGTAAATAACCGTCTCCTGCCTCGTCCATTACCGTCACCGTAATGGCGTTGTGATTTATGCTGTACAGGTGTGCAAGAGATGACTCTGGACAAACAGAAGGAGACGGTGACGGTCAAAGGGACGATGGACGTGAAGGGTTTGACCGAGACTCTTAAGGATAAACTCAAGAAGCGTGTTGAGATCGTTCCGGCTAAGAAGGAGAAAGAGGAGGCCGCCGGAGGCGGAGATAAAGATGGCGGGAATGAAGGAGGCGGGGGAAAGAAGAAAAAGGGTGGCGGCGGTGACGGCGGCAGTGGTGGTGGAGGTGACGTGGCGATGATTGAAGTTAACCGAAGGGATTTTATTGGTCCACCTGGCTTCGGGCACGGTTTCGGGTACGGGGGTCAGCCTATGTATGGAAATGAATACATGGGTCAACCCGTGATGGCGAATAGTGGCTACACGGGTCAACCCCTAATGGCGAATGGTGGCTACATGGGTCAGCCTGTCTATACGCATGCTCCGAATTATGGATACGGGTACGGATCGGTGCCGGGTTATCCAGCTCACTTGAAGTTCAACGATGAGAACCCCAACGCCTGCTCCATTATGTAGTGTAATAGTTATAAATTAGGCTTAATAAGCGCTTCTATAGCAAGAGCTTCAATGGAGGAGAGACCAAAAATGTAAATAAAATATAGAGGCTGGTGGGTGAAAATTTAAGGTGCAAACAATCTATGTGAGGCTGTTGAAAAGTATCTTTTTAAATGTGGTTGTTTATTTAAGGTCCTGAATCGATGATGCATATGAGGTATGTCATGGTTGTTAAGAGTTTCTCTCCTTTTTAACATTAAAACAAGTCCATATGGCATAGTTGTTTGTTAGAGTGCAAAATAAAGACTGGTCGAATATTCTTTGCTATAAACTACTAGCAGTCTAGTACTACTACTCCCCCTTCTCCAAATTTCAACGTACGTTATAGGCCTCTTATGATTTGGACTATGTGCATAGATTGATGAAACGATAAGAAAATTGATGCTCCCTCAGTCCCTCTCAAAAATCAACCAAGTCTGATCTGACTACGTAGCTTTTCCTCTCCCTCATCTTTATATTTTCAAATATATGTGTGTTTTTTAACTTTCATTAAGAGACAAACAAAATGCGAGAGCGAAGATAGTGCTGCACGAACAGGACAGGAGGCATGAAATTTCATTAGCTTTGACGTGTGAGGTGCGATTGAGCACTTGCATTAGCTTGATTCTGTCAGTGACGCGAGAATCGCGGCTTAACTTTTTGAAGCTTCAGCTAAGTAGCCAGTAGCCAGCAACCTTTGCCAATTGCAAGGGCTGAAAATGGGGCAACATGTCCCGTCTTAAAGCAAACATTATAGAAAAATTGAAGTCCCTACAACTACAAGTCTACCAACGAACCAACCCAAACCGTATAGCCCTTTCTTTGGCGTTGCTAGGACAGTAGGACCCCTACTAATTAATTCAGGAATGAGCCTGGGAACCTCTCAAGTCTCAACCAACAGTATTAGGCTATTTAGCGCCTTACAATCACATGTCCTCATTCCTTTTGTCATCATGAGCCCGGCCGTCTTCCATCCGTATTATGCATGCATGCAATTCATGTAAAATACGTACATACGCACGGCTGTCACAAGTTTTGGACTGTTGCGTATGCGTGGCCCTTTTGTCAGTGCATGTACAGACGGCTTACTGTTTTCGTTGTCATTTTGTCATGCAGATGGAGCGAGAGAGAGAGGTACAATATGGATAGGTGTCACCCTTCTATACCCCCCATTGTATCACCGTCACTTTTACGGGATTCTTATCGTGACCACATCATAACGTAACGTGCCAAATCCACATATATACCATGTATGTATGTAGTTTATTCGCATGCACATGATGAATTATTCATTTTTAACGCGCTCCAAACACTGCCCTGGGTTGAATCAAGAAGTATGCAAGCAACTTCCATAAAGCGTGTAATTGGAAAAAAGTTGGCTGCTACAAAACAAAAAATTCACTTTTTAAAACTGTCCTTTGTTTTGTTAGTATGTTACAACTCATTGCCCCATAACAAATACCATTACCATCCGTAGCTCAAAATTTTTAAATTATTTTATTTGGGAAAAAGTGAAGAAGAATATTCTATCTACCTAATTGAATACTCAACCTTATATTAACTTGCCAACCCCCATCACAGATTAAATAAAAAGACTACTAATCCTGTTTGTCTTTATATTTTAACTAAGAGCAATTTAACCTAACAAGAAGTTGGTCTTTTGTTCTTGTGTAATGCATTTGCTCAATTTCATATTGGAGGCGGACATGTTGATGGACACGTGGACTAGATTCCAAATCCATGTGATTGGAGGTCTCTTTTAAATCCTTTTTCCCTTTAACTTGATGATTGCATGAACTCAATATCACGTGGGCGTTACTAATTACTAGAGCTTGTCAAAAAAGTGGAATATTATTATTTAAAGAGGGGGAAATTCAGAGTCGTTTACCAAGACATTTTAGTTTAAAGCGTGGTCAAGATTCTCTTGTAATCATACTAGCTTGGAAATGGAAGAATCATCGAATTATTCAGTTAGTGATCTTTATTATTATATTGAATATTTGTCAAAATTACTGTTTTCATAATAGTATTATATGCATATTATGATCATAAAAATTGCTTCACGGTCAATTTTTTTGTCCATACATGTATATGTATACAGGTGGGTGGGACAGGGCTCTGCTTCTCCTCAAGATGTCATTTCTGGACTCCCAACAACTTCTCATCAGTGACCCAGAACACTAAAAAGGTCTACATCATTAATGTTAACCGCTGATGAGATCCATTTCGTTCCAATATTGAAATCCTTTTCACTACACTTACCAGTCCAATAATAGCATGTCACGTTCAGAAACAGAGCTCCCACTTTTCTTATCTTCTTCTTCGAAACTGCAGAGAAAGAGGTAAGGCAAATTCATAGTCGGCTAATCCCTGTAAGCATCATTCTAGTACACTCTAATTACACTGATGTAAATTTCCTAGAGTAATCATGTTGATTTTGCCCCACCCGCACTTGCCTCGTACACTCGTAGTCATATGGATGCGTTACGCGTGCACATCATCAGATTTGAATATTTGACAAAAAGCAAGTTGATTGAATGCCACGGTAACTTTATAAGATTGTCCAACTTCGTCCACAATGTTGACAATGGAAATAGAAGACGTGCGAGATTTGAGAGTATTAGATTAACTGATTAATTAATTAGAAATAAATAATTTACTAGTAATTATAATTATTTATTGTATTATAAAAATAAACACAAACAGATTTCACTGTTTTATGTGTATATATAGATATAAAGAATGCGATAGACAAAGCTCTCTGGTTACGAGTCCACCAGTAATGATTAGTATCTGTATGATTGAACGAGGATGGACATCTCCTAATGTCCAACTTCAACTTGCAAGGGAAGATACCGACGACCTTAGTGGTCAAGTTTTTATAAAGCAAAGAGCATTGAAAACTGCCTTTCTCGGGGCAAAAGTTTCAAAGTTGCATATTATCACTTTAAACACTTTACATCGCAAGCGCAAACACCGCAAAAGAAAAGTCTCAGTGATCAACATCGACTTGAGTGGGACTTGTAGGGTAAGGTTTTTTTTTGGTTAATGTGGATATATACCAAAGGGGACATCATTATGTACCTACACATTTAATAACAGAAACAATGCCTCTATTAAATTCGATTAAGATGCAAATTTGGGTCGATTCATTACTAGTTTTAATCATTACTCCCTTTATTTTAAGTAAATGTCAAAAATTTAGAGCATAAATAATAACAACACAGTTTCATTTTAATTTTAAAATCTTAAAAATTAGAGTACTAATGACATAACTTATTCATATATTTACAGTTAATCAGCAAATTGATAGACATATAGCATTCATATTTTCACTGTCTACCGCTGTTGGATCAATTATCTACAATGGCACAAGCACGAAGAAAGTTTTGTAGGTCGTATGTTTTACCATGTAGCCCAGTTCTTGGCTGACAGTAAGGCTCAAGTACAGATTGTGTTTGGTCCAGAGTCATGTTGGGTTAATAATAGATTGAAGCCTATTTTGATCAGACGACCCAAGTTCTGATCGTGTCATCGGGTCAATACCCAAATGCCAGAAGATTATACCCGGACCGACGTCATAACAAGAATAGAAAAGCACCGTACACGTGTCATACTTAATAAAGATTCTTACAATCTACCCCTTCCTCCTTTTTCCACAATCCACATTCCACACAATAAAAGGTCAAAAACCGATCGTCGGCCGTCTTCTTCCCCTGTCCTGTGCCTCAGGAGACTCGGACATTTCCATAATAATATTTACGACAAAGAAGAAGAAACCCTTGATCATCAATCTCCTTTTCCTTCTTCCCATCCCAATCTCTTATCTTTTTTGAGGTTTTTCTCTTCTTTTATTATTTTCCACCATTTTATAACGAAGCTTTTCAAGTTATGAATTTCTTCTAGACAATTATTGATCTGATTTCTTTCTACTTCTTTTTTTCTTCTGGTTATTTGATTCAGGATGGTGTCGGACGCCAGCAAGAAGAAGGCGGCGCAGAAGAAGGCGGCCGCCGCTGCCAAGAGAGGCGGTAAAGCTGCTGCTGCGACGTCGTCGAAGTCGGCGAAAAATGTTCAGTATGGAAACGACGTTGACAAGTTGTCAAGTGAAGTAGGTAGTTTTCAGATATCGGATCGCACCTGTACTGGCGTTCTGTGTTCTCATTCTCTTGCCAGAGATATTCGCGTAGGTTCTTTTCTTCCCTATTTATTTTTTTCCTTCCATCGTAGCCTCTTAGGTATTTTAAATAACGGCTTATTTATTCGGCTGCATAGGAGAATAAGTTTTACTAAACAGACAAGTGAAAGGGATAAATTGGGACACTTTTAGAATAGAGTTATTAATTGGTAATTAGTAGGTAGAAAAGGAACATAACATTCTAAAGAAAAAAAGGAACATTTATTAGTTTCTTTAGAGTTAGTATGCCTGTTATTGGATGAATTCGTCACAGATGATGAATATGCATGCCAGTATATATGTATATGTATATGTTGCATATATGTAGTACAAAATCACACGCGCACAATCAACTTGTCCACGAACACAGAGAGGAATAATATCTCTAAAGATGAAGGTTCAAAAATTTTAAGTAGCATTGTTAATTTTGGACTCTTGACTTTACGAGTCTTACTAGTAGCTTATTGTTGCTAGCTTGGTGTGCCTAGAGAAGTGCCTGGACGGGCGGCTGGGTCTGTTCCAAGCACTATGATTATGCTTTAACCTTTTAAGAGATTGTTCATCACTTGTGGGCTCTTTGGTGCAGGTAATAATATATGTGTTAGAACTTCTATGCTCGTACTTGTACTTGATGTTTTCCTTGAAATTGTTTTTTTGTGATGCCGATGAGATGAACTTACTAGTTTGAACTTTCTTCATTTTGCTTTTTCAGATTGAGTCCTTATCTGTGACTTTCCATGGACACGATCTCATTGTTGACTCAATTTTAGAACTTAACTATGGCAGGTTTGACAGTTTATCTTGGAAAATAACTTGACAATTATTGAGAACCACTGCTGATTTGATTTTGTTCTTTGGATCATCTTTTAATTCAGACGGTATGGATTGCTTGGATTAAATGGATGTGGAAAATCAACACTTTTATCCGCAATTGGTTGCCGAGAACTTCCAATTCCTGAGCATATGGATATTTATCATCTCACTAGGGAGATTGAGGCTTCTGATATGTCTTCACTTGAAGCTGTCATCAGTTGTGATGAGGAGAGGTTGAAATTGGAGAAAGAAGCCGAGGCCTTGGCTGGTGAGGTATGTATGAGTGACTTGATGTTTTTGTCCATTAAAAGATTGAATATGCTGCATAGCTTGTTCTCTTACCGAGTTACCTTATTTATATTGGTGTAGTTGCAGGAGGATGGAAGTGGAGATAGGCTTGACCGCATTTATGAGCGTTTGGAGGCGTTGGATGCATCAACTGCTGAGAAACGTGCTGCTGAAATTTTGTATGGTTTAGGTTTTAACAAGCAGATGCAGGCAAAAAAGACAAGAGATTTTTCTGGTGGCTGGAGAATGAGGATTGCATTAGCTCGGGCTTTATTTATTAATCCAACTATCCTCTTGCTGGATGAACCCACTAATCATCTTGGTTAGTCCACAGATGTTGATGTTACTTGTGGATCACTTATAAATATTTGACTTTTCTCTTAGAAAACTATTGGGGTGTCTTTGCTAGAACTTTTCTTTCCTCCCCAGTAGTTAGGTAATTTGTGGTATTATTTGCAACAACTTATCCATCTTTTTCTCAACGTCTGATTTGGTTGAGCTTCAATCATCGTGGCTCAAGAAAAAGGAAAAATTTTCACTTTCAGTCCCATTATATACTTTTAAAATCTAAAATTTTTTTGTTCAATGGACTTTATCCCAAGCACCTTAAGTTGGAGCTTGTTCTTCTAATAGGATTATGGGAACTTGTCAATTGTCTTACGAATTAGTGCTCTATTTTTCAGAGTGCTTATTTTTTTGGTAAGAGGAAATTAAATTCTTTGGGGACTTAAAACTATTGTCAAGCTAACGGTTAATTACTTTTGCTGGTGACAGACTTAGAAGCTTGTGTTTGGTTGGAGGAAACATTAAAGAAAATGGACCGCATTCTAGTTGTGGTTTCCCACTCTCAGGATTTCTTGAACGGAGTCTGCACAAATATCATACACATGCAGAACAAGAAGTTGAAGTACTACACGGGTAACTTTGATCAATATGTTCAGACCCGTGCTGAACTGGAGGAGAACCAAATGAAGCAATACAGGTGGGAGCAGGAGCAGATTGCTTCAATGAAGGAATATATTGCTCGTTTTGGGCATGGCTCAGCAAAATTAGCTCGCCAGGCACAAAGCAAGGAGAAAACTCTTGCAAAGATGGAGAGGGGTGGGCTTACGGAAAAGGTGGTCAGAGACAAGGTTCTTGTTTTTCGGTTTGCGAATGTGGGAAAACTTACTCCACCAGTGCTTCAGTTTGTGGATGTTTCGTTTGGCTATACACCTGACAATCTTATATACAAGAACCTCGACTTTGGTGTTGATCTTGACTCTAGAATTGCACTAGTTGGCCCCAATGGTGCTGGAAAGAGTACTCTGTTGAAGCTTATGACGGGAGATTTAGTTCCTACTGATGGCATGGTACGACGGCATAACCACTTGAGGATTGCACAGTTTCACCAACATCTCGCTGAGAAACTTGACTTGACATTGTCTGCCCTTCAATTTATGATAAAAGAGTATCCAGGGAATGAGGAAGAAAAAATGAGAGCAGCAATTGGAAAGTTTGGGCTGTCTGGCAAAGCCCAGGTGATGCCCATGTTGAATTTGTCAGATGGGCAGAGGAGCAGGGTGATATTTGCTTGGCTAGCATTCAGGAAACCACACATGCTATTGCTGGATGAACCAACAAACCATCTGGATATTGAAACCATCGACTCATTGGCCGAGGCGTTGAATGAGTGGGATGGTGGTTTGGTTCTTGTTAGCCATGATTTCAGGCTCATAAACCAGGTAGCGGAGGAGATATGGGTGTGCCAGAACCAAGCAGTTACCCGTTGGGATGGCGATATTATGGAGTACAAGGAGCACCTCAAAAGGAAAGCTGGGTTGTCTGATTAAACTATATGGTAGCCCTGTTTTGTATGACTATGCAAGGCCTTACCACCTATGATAGGGAGATTAGCTATGCAACATTTCCAAATGATAGGCCGGCTATCTTCACCCCATGGTTTGAGTATATCCCGCAGTATGAATCTGGCCGCTGCATGTACAACAGGGGTGGCTGTTATTTTTAGCCAAATACGTTGTTCAACTTTTAGGCGATATTATCATATTATTATCCATAATATTCGGATACAAAGGATGTATTTGGCGACGCTTGTACAATTAGAGGCGATAACGGTATGAAAGCTTTAGCACGATGTGAACTTACGTGGGTGAAAGCTTATATTTTATTTGATCCTTTGTGTAAGATTGCTTAGATTGATAGAGAACAGAACGGTGCTTGATAAAATAAAAAATGTCATTAGGAGTGAAGAGAGCTGCCACTTCCACTGCCAGTCCCTGGTCTATGATAGTGTACTACAACGGTCTAGCTGCTATGCATTGTCCGCAGCCCTACCCCGACATTTTCTCGTAGCTTCATCTGTACCCATTATCTGGTTAGCCCTTTTTTTACGAGATCTTAACCATCCAGTACAATAAATAAAATAGTTCGGATATATTGAGAATAGAATAAACAGATGTTCGGTACGAAAGATCTGTTCGTGGTACAAAAGATCTGGTTGTGTCAATAGGTATACATCTTTTATACTTACTATCTAATTCCTCTCAGTTTTCATAATATCTCAACCATCTATTACAATAAATTAGATAGTTGAGATATATTAGGAATAGCGGAACAGATCTTTTGAGTACAGAAAATCTGATATAGTAAACGAGTACAAACCTTCTCTATTCACAGTCCAATTTTCCCCTATTTTCATAAGAACTTAATCATCTAATACAATAAATTGGATTGTTGAAATATATTAGGATCAGAGGTACAGTACAGAAGGTCTGTTCGCCTAGTCAATGAACACTCTTCACTCTGCACGGTCATCGTTTCATCAGTTTACGTCCGGTCCCTGTACGTGAAGCTCGTTTTATTAAAAGCTACACCATAAACATGTGAATTAAGTGTACAACATAAGCTAAAAATATCTTTCCGGTTCTGCTTCGAGTGTGCTTTTGCTTGGAAATAAAGCTTGTGTAAGATGTTGGAAGCTTCTTCTTTTCGGTTGAATGTTTAACGGAGCATAATTAGTCCTGAAGAAAAAAAATTACAACCACACTCTTAGAAAGAGATGTAATTCATGTATAACACTCTTGATTAGCATATAGTTTTTTGATTTTAAGAAAATAAATATAGAAACATTCGAATAATATAAATAAATGTTGGTTCTAAAATATGAAAATGGAAGCGTAAGATAAATGATTAATATGACAAGTAGATTGTATTTTGATATTAATTAATAATATGAACTTAAATAATTTTTAGACGTAATGATCAAAATACAAGAGATAAAAAATGATCTTAATAATCACTACAAATAAATTCACATTTCTACTGCAAGGAAATTAAAGCAAAACCATCAAAATAGGGGGTTTTAGGATATCCTGGATCTATAACAAGTTGGATAATATAATATTTAAGTTCCCCTTTTATGGTCAAAATGTGCTTTTTAAAATAGAACTGTGACTTTTGCCAGGACTAAAAGTGGAACATGAATGTCAAATATCATGTAAATGAGTCATTGATGATGATTTGGATGAGTCGTAGCCGTAGCTAGGCCCGCCCCCTTTACAGACAGTTTTTACGTAACCAAAAGACTTATTTATTTTAATGACATTACGAAGCGAGGTCTTGCTTCAATTTGCAAACACGAACGTAGCTTAATTAACGTTATTTGGTTGAGTTTTTGGAGGCAAATTCAGAAAGACCGAATTTGCAAAACAAATTTATCTGGACATTGGAGAGATCATAACTAGTTCTAGTTACGTAAATGAACCCCGGCCCGTTTACAAACTACCAAAAATGATGGTTCCCAAAATTTAATTAAGCTTACGTAATAAGCTAACACACCATCATCATCAAAAACTTTGCACCATTGTTTTACATGCATCCCAGTTGATGGCTCCGACGTCAACACTCTCCTCCCACTGCTCCGCCAGTATCCTCTCCAGCTCGCTCGGCCGGCAAGGAATTGTCAGCGCACCCTGCCGGTCGAAACCATACTCCTCCGCGGCTTGCTCCAATAGTCTCAAAAATGTAGGGTGAGTCAAGTAACTCAATGGAACAACAAATCTTTTAGGCTCCTTACCTTCCGCAGCTATCACTGCAAAGTGACCTTCTTTAACATCTTCAGGCACGTACGTTGAGTCACACTCGTCAGTATGACAACTCGATTTTTTCCCTAGTAAAAGACTCCTTGGAAGCAATTTAGCTACAATCTTTGGCTTTATGACGCCATTCTTCTTCTTGCTGCAACTCGCAAGCTTAGCCATATGGAAGCAGTCTTAGTATAGTAGTAGAAGTCGGTAGGGATGTGTTTCTCGGGTTGTTGTTGTGTGTTGTGGCATGTTGATTAAGTGGGGTTTCGTGGGATTTATATAATTGTAGATAAAGGGCTTGGGGTGGGATAAGGATAGATGGTGGGCACTTGCACTGGAGACTGAGAAAGAGAGAGGAAGCCGGAGCTGACTAGCTTGATATTTAATTGGGAGACCAGTGCATGTGCATGACTGTCTACTATACCATGAAACGTCCCTTTTTGCAAAGTCACGTCTAGTCCCATGAACTTTTTGCTTCTTTTTTATTTTTAATTACATTAGATATCTTAGTTCTGCTTGCCTAATCCTAAGTAGTTCCTAATACTCCACCTCGTTAAATCTAAAATTTTAAAATGCCTTAGGTTCTTGTGTAGTCTGTATATTTTTAACTATAAGGAATTTTCACATACTAATTAGTAAGCTGTTAATTGATTATTGCCTCTTCAGCATCAGGTTTCTATCAATCCTAAATTTTTAGTAGTGCCAAACTCTCACACTGTTGTTAGAAACGAAATGTTCGTAATTGATTCGATTAAGAAGCATTCTTAAAGAATTAGAAAATCATCGATAGGGAAATATTTTCCCTTTCTCCCTTTTAATGACTCAAACTCAAAACTTTTCATAAAAGAGGAACTTAAACGAGGAGTTGAAACATTGCCACTTTTTGCTTCTCTTCGTTCTATTTCAGGAAGTTTCAATAGGGACTGCAAGTATAAGCTCAGATTAAGCAAATGAAATTGTTCGGTATCCATTTCCAAACAAATATAAAAAATAGTACAATCATGTACTGTTTTAATGTACCCTTGCCGTTGATTTCACTTCCAAGTGCAAATCACCATCTGGACTGATGAGCACTAATTAACGAAACCAACTACCACACTTGTCACCTCACCATTTCCAACGAAATTTACTGCCAGCACCTTTGCACTCGCAAAATGCAATCGATAGGAGGCACATTTAATAGTCCAGAAAGGCCTCTCGTTTACCTTGAATGCCATACTCTGCTCAGTCCAAGCAACTCCCCACTCTGTCCATGTCCTACCCGGGAACACACTCTTTTACTATTCTTCAGCGTCTTGGATGTGGAAATGTTTGTACATCTCCCTTATTTTTTTTACCTAATAAAATGTATAATATAATAAGGGGACGCCTCTGCCTAAATTAACTTAAGACATTTGTTATATATCACTAGACCTTTTCAATCTTGATTCTAATTTTAGTAGGGCAACACTTTCGGTGTTTCTTTACGGATCACCTCTATCCAGCTTTGTCCAGAATTCTCGCTTGAAAGTCACAACAGCTGGCCATAAGTAAAAAAAAAGAGTAGCTTGCCTTGATTGAACATATCAGTGCAACAGTGCTAAGAAGAAGATTCGACGAACAACATTAATCATAAAAAAATAGACGTTTTAGATCGATGTAGAAGATCATGTCACTCATGTGGCTTTATGAAGATTGTACGACAAGGGAAAAGAGTGCAGTCACGAAGAGTTTATCCCATCCTCAAAATTTCATTGCCCCATTTGATGGTAGTACTCCCAGGTTAGGAGAGCCAGATGAATTAATGAAAGAATGCATCAAACCGTCGAGCTTAGGCACCTCAGAAATCTTTGGTGTCTTGTGTACCTCTCTTAATTAGGTGTTGATCACCTTCACCTTCCCAAGTGCTACTTGCAAAAATATCCTGAGCATGGTTGGCACGTTAAATTGAAAATAAGAACTTATAACATAACACTTCTATATGATTTCATCTTAAGAGTTGGTTTCACTTGCCTCAGTTTCTTGACAGGGCTGTGATGCCGGATTACGTACGTTTGTTAGCAACATATTAGTGCTTTCACCTAGCTATACTGCCCGACTAAATATGGTTAAAAAAAATTAATATTAAATAAGTTATTTCAAGAGATGTTAAATGGATACTGATACATGTAAAAAATCAATAATATGTAAATCTAGTTGGAAATGCAACATCTCTTAAGTTATATATGTCGCGTTTATTAGTTATAATTACCAAAATGTAAGTGACTTACGATTAACTAGGAACCATTGAATATAGAGATCAAAGTATAAACGCGTTACTACTCGTCGGTTCCAACTATTTGGGGATCTTAATTATTGTAATTACGAAGATTCATACTTTTGAAGTTTATTAAGTACCCGGAAATTAATTACATTTAACTTATATTATTAGTTACTAGTTTTGATAGAGTTACAAACCAAAGTTTAGATTGCATTATAATTGCAATTGAACTAATGATTTTTAATAGCTTCACTTTCATTCCGATATTGAAAACCCACTATAATTTGAATCATTCCGCATTCAAATTTCAAGTCAGTATGAATTGTAATTAACAATTTGGATTATAAGTCTATCCTTATAAATTCTAATTAATTATTGTGCAATTAGATCTTAAAACTATAATTGAAGTATATCTGCAATTAAAGTTGATTTTATTTGAAATTACAATATTGCAATATATCCTTTTTCTGATATAGAACAAGTAAAGTTTAGGCATTCAAAATTACAAGCTTTCGTCCCCTTTTTTTTAATAAATTAAGAAAAACATGGCATCTACATCCCAATTCTCTATCGTGGAATAAAAAGGACAAAATGGAATTAGCAGGTTTAGATTTAATTTTGAACTTCAATTATGAGTCCATCAATCAGGCACTGATCTTAAGTACTAAAAGTGTGGTGGCGACGTTGATAACAAAAAACTGGTCATTAAAGTATAAAGGTTCTGTGAAGAAACTTGGTATATTCATGCTTAATATTTTCTCTTAAATCACAAAACAAGAAAGTTTCAAGAAGAATAACCTCTTCTTCCATTCAAATAGTAGCCTTTAATGGCCACGGTACCCCTTGATAGGCAAATAATTGGCATATCGTCATCTATTGACTTGTACGCTTTCCAGCTTCTAACCTGTTAACATTAGCTGATAAATTGATAAAAATATGTAGCTGAAAAGGGCAAATGAGAAAAGAAAGAAAAACAAGATAATTATTAGAAAGAATACAAGAAGGGATCGCATACATTGATTTACTTTGTTCTATAACAGGTGTACCTGTAGGGCTCAAAATAGTGAGAAAAGCCATGATACATCTTCATCGAAATGTCCAATCATAGTAATCTGAACATGAAAAAGTGTTTCAATCTCACTGTTGATGAAGGGCAAGGCATAGAAACAGCACAAAAAGTGCATTGCTTATTGAACACATTTAAACATGGAAATTGGAAAAGCGTCCATGTGGGGATAGACACTTAGAAAACGTTAGCTGTCATATGATATTTTTACGGGCAATATCTGCTCTACGGCTCTGCCTCGTCAATGTTCTTAAAGCCAACGACATTATCGGAAGCGGTTCAATAAGTACGCAAATCATTCTAAGGCAGTAGCACCTTCCAGAGCTTAAGAAGCTACTGGGTGGTTGCCAGTACTCTTTTATCTTTATTTAATAGCACGCACAATTTGGTTTTTTTGAGATTGCCTTCTTAAAGAGCAAGTAATATACAAGTAGCCATCTTATAGAAGAATGAGACCGTATAAGATGGGCCATCCAAATTTCTTTTATTGGTGCTGATATATACTACACGAGGAAGCTTGACAATATCTAATAACAAGAAAACCATTAAATCAATTTCCAAAAAAAGAAAACCATTAAATCAACAGTTTTAATTAATTTTTAGGGTATATTTTTGACATTTTCCTCATTACCATGTCAAGCAGAAAAACTAATAAATTGAATTTTTTTTAACTTAGTGACACTTGAGAATAATTCGTAGATTAGAAGGTAATATATCTAATTTAGGGACTATTACCTGTCCATTTGCGACTCTGATAATTTTTAGAAATCTATCTTTTATAATTGCAATATTGTTTGTATCCATTGATATGAAAGTATCAACAACCACAGCGTCGCCTTTGTTCGTTTGTTGAAAACTTCGAAAGGCTTTCGATCTTATTTCAATCTACAGAGAATCATCAATCTTGTTTTCCTGTACATAACCAGCTCAAGCTTATCATCTTTACGTTACATGCTCCCCAATCAAGCAAATAGTATTCTCCTCACAAAAAATATGGAGAACTATTTATCGGCAATAAAACGTTAAATATATCTGCTACACTATTATAAAGGAAATGAAGCACTTGTCGCACTTGTCCATGCTCAGAAGTAGAAGTTTTAGTCGGCATTAATGTGGGGAAGGAAGCAAAATATCATAAATGTAAACACTAAAGCAAAGCTGAGGATACCTGGCAGCAGAGATACATACTAATTTCAAGGGTACTATTATATGTATATATAAATTGTCTTGCCAGATCAGACTAACATTATTTTATTACCACACATGCGTGCTTATATTGAATTCAAGTTGTAATAGAGTAAAAGTGGCAAATCAAAATGATTCGGGGCTCCAGTTGGTGGACGCCTCTAACATTACAGTTTGGGTCGTACGTGAGTGAACAAATTTTCTGAGATTTTTCTTAAGTTCTCCAGGTTGTTAAGTGTGGAGAATGAAAGATATGTTAGTTTGTTAATATTAAAGATGCAAAATTAAAAGTTTTTTAAATAAAAATAATTAAACAATACTGATAATTGGAACACGTGAATGCAATAATAGTTTCATGGAATGCATCTTAGGGAAGAACTGTTTTTATGATAAAGATATATCTAGTTAAGAAATTTTGCTTCTATGATACTCTCCAAAGATTTATTCATTAAATAATAAATATTGATCACTTCAACATAAACACCTAAATCTAATTCATATTATGATCTTTTAGAAAAATAATATTTTTTATCAGTTTTAATTATAACAAATTAACTTTATTGCTGAAGTCAATAAAATAAAGAATCAGTTCAAGTGGTTGAGTAATTGTTTATAAAATTTCAAGTGTTAAATTTGTTTTATAAAATTTTAAATAGTTATTTAGATTAAAATATGTGATCTTCAATTTATTATACAATTCACAAAATTATTTTATTTAAAATATAAAATTTTTAGTTTATCGTACACATTAAAAAATTGTTTAATATAAGTAAAAAATAATTGATATAATTCCTATTCTATAAAAAAGATAACGTGTGAGATGTGCCTTGAATTCCAATGAAACCGA
The DNA here is from genome assembly GCA_027563595.1 of Erythroxylum suave. Taxonomy (NCBI): domain Eukaryota; kingdom Viridiplantae; phylum Streptophyta; class Magnoliopsida; order Malpighiales; family Erythroxylaceae; genus Erythroxylum; species Erythroxylum suave. Next base: position 5,556,710 of record JAOSBN010000008.1, on the reverse strand, counting down.
ATCTTAGTAACCTTACGATTGTGAAGAAATAAAGTTTCAATAACCTTAAGTTTTAGTGAAATAAAATATCAGTGGCCTTAGTATTCTATAGTAATAAAGTTTTGCTGTAATTGGAATTTTTATCCCCCCATCTTTTCATCCTTATATTGGAAATCTTTAATTCTATCATTCAACAAGAGGTGGAGCATAATCCCAAATTCAAATATCATTCAAAGTCCCAAAAAATAGGCTTAATTAACCTTGTTTTTACAGATGATCTTCTCCTATTTTGTAAAGCTCAGCTGGATTCCATCGACACTTTCATGAAGGCCCTTGCTACCTTCACCAACTATTCAGGGCTACAAATTGACTTCATCAAAAGTAGCTTTCTCATCTACAAGAGGGCTTCTGATCTCAAACAATCTATAGCATAACATACATGTATGCAATCCATAACCACTCATGTACAATTGGAACTTCCTGTGACAACAAGATGCATCAACTACCTTGAGTGTTTTCCCCTTATTGAAAAAATACAGAAACGTATTGGCTCATGAGTAAACAAAACTCTTTCCTATACGGGTAAGTTATAGTTTATCCAATCTATGCTTAAATCTTTACATATATACTGGAGTTCCCATATCTTTCTCTCTCAAAACATCATAAAAGCTATAGAAAGGCTACTCAAAGACTTCTTGTGGAGTCGTTTAGTTGCTAAGGTTAAACGGATTGACCTATTCCTTTCTAAGAAAGAAGGTGGATTAAACATCTCATCCATTAGAACCACGAATTAGGCCTTAATTCTCAAACAACTCTGGTGGATTTTGCTCGACAAACGATCATTATGGGTTAGATGGCTTCACTGTTACTTCCTCCAGGGAAGATGCATTTGGCAAATAAACAAAAGCACCTCTCATTCACATTTCCTGAATCAATTATTAGCCTTGAGAGATATGGTTTAACTGTTAAATTATGAACTAACATTAACCATAATTTAATATTATGGTCTTAGATTCAATATTGTGTCAATTATTAGGGTGTTGTAATATCAGATTAGGCTTTGCCGTATGTGTAGTGGAATAAAGTTACTGGGCCATGTTATTAGGCTAACTGTTAATAGGTAGGTTAGTCCATTAAGCCTTAGGGTTTACATGGAAGGTCCCTGACCTCAGCCATTAGTCCATTAAGCCTTAGGGTTTACATGGAAGGTCCCTGACCTCAGCCATTATATATGTGTGGTTACTCCCCATTCGGTAACTCACTCTCGAATCAATCGCATATTGTGGCGAAGAGGACAGTAGTACTCTCCAATTCTTCAGAACGTCGATATGGATCTATCAAGCGTTTCAAGTATTCCTAAACTACATTCTATGATTTACATGCCATAAGTCAATCATAGTTTATTAATATTGTATAAGACAATAATTTTTAATTAACTCGATGTCACAAGTAGAGTTGGTAATGGCAGATGCAATTTGTTATGGTATGATAAATGGTCAAGGCGTGGTTCACTCATCACAACCAATAATCCATCTTCTTCTCTCAATGCTCACATGACATCAGTCATCTGTGATAACTCCAGCTACCTCCCACCTTATCACTTAACGCATTTGTAACCTACATAACTTCCAAAGCCTAATTCTTCTGATATTTTTTATTGGAAAAGTCAAGCAATTCATACACTTACCAACAAGGCAACCAAAGAATTGCTGAGAAGAAGGCATCCTGTTGTTGAGTGGCACAAAATCATTTGGAGCAAAGCACTAACTTTGCGACTCTCTTTTTTACTTTGGCTAGTGATTCAGAATAAGCTTATGACTGCTGATCGACTACCATATTTGCACATTGATAAACATTGTCCTATGTGTCAGGTTCAAGTAGAAATAAGAGACTATCTCTTCTTTATGTGCTCCAACAATATGATATGGTAGAACATTCGAAGAAAATGAATATGGACTGATCAGAGGCACTCTCTCTACGACATTATTCAACAATTATCAGCTCAGTTTGCTGGCCCGCAATATGATAAATTCACACATACTATAGCTTAGAGACTCTGTGTATGAATACTATGGAGAGAGAAACTTCAAATGTTTTGCAAACCGAAGTTCTTCAATGGAGACCCTACAATCAGACATAATGCGACAGATCTGAGAGCTAATACTAGTGAAGACGATGCATCTCCACTGCACTATCAACATTCTCTCATTCCTGAACATCTGAAATTATTTATGATTCATGGTTGATCAACTAGTCTTATATCTCTAGTTTTTGTCCTTCCTCTTTACAAGCTTTTTCAAGGATTGTAGTTGGGTAATTCCCTCACAACTATGCCAATTTTGTACTACCTTTTACATATATTAATTAATACCATTTTTTTCTTTTCAACAAGAAACTTTATAAAATACCTTGTTAAAAGTTATGTAAGGTAATAGTTTTGGTAATACTTTTTGTATCATCTTTCTCATAGTAATATAAAAATCTAATTCCTTGACCATATATTCTTGTGTTGTGCAACAATTGGTATCAAACATAAGGTTTGATGTCAAAATGTCTCAACATAAGCTCAATATGACTTTACTCTATAAAAGGTTAATACAAGAGTGGTCCTTATTTAGTAGGTATGCGTAACAACTTTAAAAGGAGAAGAAATTTTGTTAGAGAATTTAAGGATGTCAATAAAGGAGGAGATTTTGTCGAGGGTACACAACACAATACTATTGAGTCTAGGAGATAAGGTCTTGAGAGAAGTGATTAATAAAACTAGTGTTGCATTGTTGTGGAAATGAATTGAAAGTAAGTATAAGAAGAGATCACTTGTGAAACGTTAGTAATACCTTGAGGCTTTTAGAAAGTAACTAGCGAAAGATCACATTGATAATTTTAATTGAACCATCTTGGATCTACAATGTGAGAATTAAGCCATAATCCTTTTATGCTCTTTGCTAAATTCATATGAAAATTTTGTTGATACCATGTTATATGGTAAAGAGACTATTTATGTCAGTAATGTGAAAGATGCTTTGTAATCCAACGAATTAAAGAAAAAGGTCTTTGGAATATATGAATACGTATCAAATATGAGTCATAGTTATCAGCAGAGGAAGGAATGAGGAAACACACTTTTAAAACATGAGTAAGTCACAATCTAGATTGAAGGCTAAAGTTGTTTGATGTTTTAATTGTAAAGTTAAGGACACTTTAAGAGGGATTGTCCACATTAAAAGAATTAAAATGTGAAAAGGGAAACATATAGAGAAACAAGTATTGTTGTAGTCTAGGAGAGTTTCAATGAAAAGGATGGAAGAGACAATGATGTTTTAATAGTGAGTAAATATGATTCTATAAATCGATGAGTGATAGACACTGGTGTTGCTTATCATATGACTTTCAATAGGGACTAGTTTTTTCTTTTAAAGAAAATCAAATTGGGTGATGATGGAGTGTTTGCTATCAAAATAAATGGTTAAATGCTGATCTAAATGCATGATAGAATTGTTGAAACATTGGATGGTTGGTATGTTTTTTAGCTTTAAAAATATAATTTTTATAGATACTTTTTATTAATAAGGGTATAAATTTTTTGGTGATGGTGAACAGCTTAAGATGATAAAAGGAGTGTTGACTATGATGAAAGAAAAATTACAACATGAAAATTGTGCCTTAATTGTAAAGACAATAATGAGATTGGTGGCTATATTCTAACTTCAAGGAAGAACGAAGGAACTATAGTCTGACACATACGGGTGAGTCATCTTATGGGCAATAGATAATGGAACTTTATAAAAGGAGCTTATTAAAAGATAACAAACATGTGAAAGTAGAATTTTATAAGTTTTGTGTGCTTAGTAAAATGTCTAAGGTAACATTTAAAGAAGTATAGTTTAGAGAGGGAAATATGTCGACACAAACATATGAAAAGGTCATGTCAGGTTTAACGATGAGCAGTACTAGTTCAAAGGTAATACAAAAACATCCTAGAATGAATGCTAAGAGAGCTAAAAATTCTACTTCAGGAGATAAAATAATGTCAGGAAGAAAGCATCAACATGTATAGTCAAGGATAAAGTGAGAAGGACTATCAGGTAGCCATGGAGATATGGTTAGGGAGAATTGGTCCCTAATACTCTGACCATTGATAATAAGGATGAAAATATCTTCCAAAGGATAGGAAAAGTCAGGTGAAAGATAGACAAATGGATGTAAGGTTTCACAATACTGAGAATTGATTGCATCTGATAATATTTTGTTAAAAAAAGTTTACACATTAGAGAATTTAACTGAATTATTGATAAAGTCCTTACCCATAAAGAAGTTCAAGTGTAGATTGAACTTGATGAATGCTCATATAGCTTAAAGCCTTTGAGGGCTTTTGTAATAAGGAATAATTCTTAGATGGACGTTGGAGAATTCAAGTCAAGGTGGAAAATTGTGAAATATATCTTAAATTCTAGTGAAATTAAATTTCAGTAACATTAGGATTATAATAAAGTAGAGTTTTATTGGCCTTGAATTTATGTGAAATAGAATATTAATGATCTTAAGATTCTTTGGCGATAAAATTTCACTTTAATTAGACTTCTTACATGTAATTCTATAAATATCTTGTTAAGAGTTTTGTAATATGATAGTTTTGGTCATACTTCTCCTTGTATCATCTTTCTTTCACTAATAAAAGAGACTATTTCTTACCCATAAATTCTTGTATTTTTTACTTCCTTATTTTTCATATATATTACCTCCATTTGCACATCATAAGGTATTAGTTATTATATAAATCTTGATCATACATTTACATATAAATTAGAGTAATAATTGTTATAATTTCTCCACTATAAGAAAAGGATAAGGTATTAATTGTATAAATATTGGTTACACACACACACACACACACACTTGGGTGTATAATTCATAATAATAACTATTATAATATCTCTCTATATATATGTATGTATCTATATATGTATGTATAATTTAGAGTACATTATCACCCAACATGTGTTAGGCTATGTTTGGTTAGATGTAAGGTTTTTAATGGAATTGAATAGAATGAAATAAAATGTAATGTAAGTAAATGTAATATTAGAAAATTGTTGTTTGGAAGGAAGAAAGAGTTCATAATGTAATATAGTGCAATATTGTTTGGAAGAAGGGTTCATAATGTAATATAGTGAAATATTGTTTATTATTTTATATTTTATCTTAAACCCTCCAAATTAGAAGTAACTTATTTTAACTATTTAGGATGAAATGAGACGTAATGTAAAACTTTCCCCTTCCATCCTATTCCATTCATTCCATTATAAATCCTCCTCCCAAACGATGAAATAATATTACATTCCATTTTATTCGGTTAATAACCACCCAATCAAACATGGCCTTAAGGATGAAGTAGCACTATAAAGTTGTTGACAGGATAGACCAGATGGATTCCCCAAAATTTTGGATTCTCTCTCCCTCTAGACATATTATTGCTGAATTTAATAGTCATCTTCATCAACTTAAATTACACTGCTCCAAAGTTCTTCCATAAGCTCAGACAATTGGCTCCACTAGCTACTTTAAGTACAAGTACAAGAATTTTTATGATTTGTAATCATATTATTTTTTCTCTAATCCTTCTTTACGTTACCTAATAATGGGTTTCTTTTAAGATGGGAGAGATTGCTAGAATTTTAATATGATATGTTTATGAAATTGTTACTTTGTCAATGTGATAATGTACATATAGTGTAAGTGTTCGAGTAATAATCAATAAATTACACAGTTTTTACATGTTATCAGTGAAGTAGGAGTTGCAAAAAGAAGATAAAAACTTCATTAATTAGTCGACTAAGAAAAAAAGATAGATGAACATGACCTGCTTAGGAAAAGTGAAAAGTACAATATGTGTTCATATCTTAACCTCAATCATCAATGGAAGATGTGAAAGACAATTTTAAGACCATTTGGAAAAATAAGTATTCCTTATTATATACTCCTTATCTCCATCATTAATAGAAAATGTGAAAGAAAACTTTACTTTTCATATTTGCTAATGGGGATTTCTGGATCTGAATCTTTATTTTGTATTGGATTTTACAAAAGGAAGTTGAAGTGAGTGGAGATATAATATTAACGATCACAATAATTGTTTCACATAAAATGATGCAAGATCTCCTTAACTTATAAACAGAGATATACAAAGATGTGTATGGTGAGCTAGGGATGCCCATTACGATCCACGAAGAAGATAAACTTAATCCAAGTATACTATTGTTACGTTTTAAAAATTAATCATCTCTTTATTTTATTTAAACGATTATTTTTTTTATCTTACAGTTACTTAGTGGGACAAATTTGAAATTATTATTCTATAATTGCAAAGGTTTACAATTTTAATTCTTAGTCAATGTATAAGTGTAACTGAGTATAAAAAGAATTGAAGCATATTTAAATTCATTTAGTCTAAAAGAAAAACTGAATTAAGACACAAAGGATTAAATAATTTGATATTTATTCTATACAACACAAAGATTTAAGAAAGGTGTGATATTATTATTAAGTTGAATTAAATTTCTTATAATTTTTAATAATTTAATTTTATTTGCTTATTAACATTTTAATATAACAAAGTAGCTTTATGAATTTAATTTGGCTTATTATATCAATCTCTTACCTAATCAGGTTTATATAAGCCAAGTTTTATAAAGGAGCGATTGAAAAATAATCTTGAATGTGAAAATATTAAAACATCATTTGATATAAAATTTGAATGATAATAATGATAATTGGAGCCAATACTCTTTGAACAAATATGTCATTAAATAAAGTTTCACATTCTTCTTTTTTTTTTTAATTTTACTTATACATATACACATATATATAATTCTTTAATATATGTTCTATGTATATATAAGAATATCTATTAAAGAATTATTTTATATATTTTTTGTAATTTTATAAAGTTTAAAAACTATATTATCTTAAAAAACTACACAAACGAGGACTTGATCTTGACCGACCAACCAATACTATATCATACCAAAATCAAATCAATCTGAGGTATAACACGATATTCATAACATTGCTTAATTACTTTTTACCACAAAAAGTAATTGATCTATTGCTACCCCGAGATAAGCATCATTCGATATCTTTTGACTTCAACACCATCCATAAAAAGATTCAAAACTAGAAAAGTTCGTCTTGTTATATAATGCCCCAATATAATTAGGAGCACAGCAGTCGATGAAAAATATAGATATGATATGATACCTGGGTCAAGCCAGGCTCAAAACCACTTGACCCTCGAACAATCTCAAAACTTACGACTCAAGCTCAAACTTAATCAGCCTTCAAGTGGTCCAAAACTCGATCAAGCTTTAAGATTTAAAACTTAACCTAAACCTAATGTCATTTGAACATTGATGTTGAAACATTTAGGCTTTGAACCAGATCGAGGCCCATAGCACAAACCCAAACTTAAGCCTAGCTTAAAGTCCAAAATTATTTTTAAAAAACAAATATCAAACCAACTTAAAATTCGATCAAATAAATCCAAATGCATCAAACCGGACCGAACCGGGCAGTTCCAAACCTTAATAAACCAATGCTGAAAGACCAGTTTACCCTTGCAAACAAAAACAGAAAAACAAAAAGATATACTGACCAAAGTATTCCTAAGATTCTGTGTTTGCTATCTCAAGGTACAACATACGTGGTTCACTATTTACAAAGTGGATCTGCCTTTACTCTTTTGATGTTACAGAATAAACGTGGTGCACTTTGACCCAATCCAAAATCATATTAACCCAACATTATCAAAAATTGTTGTGTATGCCCTCCAAAAAAATAAAAATTAGCTAATTGTACTTACATGTTGCCGCTTGGAGGTCAGTTCACTTGAGAATTTACTATTGGATTATTTCGAAATGGATGTCGCAGTCATAAACAGAGGAGGCCATAGAAAACGAGCGGTATGAAAGCATTATCAAGTTGAGCTGTGTAGGCCTCCAATAAACCACTAACTATCACGGCTAGGAGGAGAGACACCCAGCTCTGCATAACGTAGCAATAGAAACATCATAAATACTACAGACCCTGATTGACTAGTTAGTCAACTACATCATATTTAGGAAATGCCAGTTTGGGGGTCAACCAAACGGGATAGGAGAGCAATTAGCAGAAGATAAAGAAGTGCAAAATGTTGAGTTCTATCAAAAGATATAGAAAATAATCTGATTTTTATGCAAGTTCTTTTGCAGTTAAACACAACTTCTGGGACATATTCTATTATAATCTTTTACAGAACGTGCGAGCCTTCAATTTCCACGTAAATCAGCCATAAAGAGGACAACAAAACCTTCTTGTCAATCATAAAGAATGTATGAGTTAGTGAATAGAGAGAGAAACCTGTGAAAGAATATAACCAGTCGACGCTAGAAGTGGAAGCAAAACTGAGCACGCAGCCAAAACTGAAGTTATGCCTGCTGCAGTGCCTTCAATAGTTTTCTCTGTGTCAAAAACAGTTCTCACGCATTAGCAGGGTGTCTAAGAGATAGCCACCAGATCAACAATTTTTTCTCTTCCTTCATTCATTAACTTTCTTTTTCCAAGTAAGGCAAACACTTACTTCCTGTTTTCGACCACCTGAGTACACCATACTTGTGGCCAACCATTGATGCCTGAACACAAAAATAAAAAACCAAAAGATTAAATTATTCAAATATTCTACTCATCCACCAGATCACTGATTATGCAAAAGAAGCATTACTCACCATTGTATCTCCGATTCCCAAGCTCAAAATTCCAGCAAAAGGTGCAAGGGGCCGATCATTATACCCAGAAGACATCCAAATAGGAATTGCACATCCCAACAACAGTGAAAAGTGGCTAAAGAAATTCAAAAAGCAACGAATGAAAGCAATTACTTATTTGAATCAAGTATAGTCATAAAGGAAAAAAAAAGTGAGGGAAATGAAAGTCATGCCTGACAATAAGGAGATCCGAGTCACGATGGTCTGTGAAAGCGTTCATAAATTGATGTATGACTTGTCCAAAAGGCCAAATTTTCCAAACCTAATAGGCCATTAAGAAAAAAAAACCTCCTTCATGATATCATGAAATATCTAGAATGTTTTGAAGAACAATGTTAATATACTCAAGGGCCTAATTGGAAGAGGACACGAGTGAAAAGCCTATTTTTCATTTCCTGTTAGACAGCAATGAGGACCAACTTGCTTACACATTGGACTAGTTCACCTCTTCGAGCCAATCAAAGGCCAGGGGTCCATGTCAAGCCTAAACACCTAGTATTCTACTAAACAGTTTTTTAATAATCATAGTAGCATTTAATATAATGTCGTGCCCCCCACTTGGGTGTCCATTATTTTATTAGCCTCGAGCATTGTCATATAGGTTTACTTTTCAAAGTCCCAGATATGTCTTCAATTATTTTCCACATTTGTCCTGTCAAGTACATATCTAGGAACACCAATAAGAAGATGGTAAACTAGGGCACCACATAGTTAGTCACATGAATCGCCCATTAAAGTTTGTGAAATTAGTTATTTGTTGCATCAATGTTCGGAACAAAGTTCCATGCCTGGGTTCTTCATCAATAAACTAAATAGCTAATAAACCTGAAGCAGCCAAGATAAGCATGATTTAGAAATGCTTCTTTTCTGTTTCACTTTTCTTTAATAGAACAAATAACTGTACTCAAATTTCAACCTACTCACAAGGAGCGAAACCTAAAAGCTTGATTTTAGACATCATCAACATGCAAACAAAATGCAAATTAAATATGAAAAAAGCACAATAACATTTGGTGATTTTGACAACTTACTCGGATGATTTCTAATATCAGAAAAGCTGCCAGCGCTGCCCCAAATGCTAGACCAAGAAACTTTGGCTGCAATTGGAAGTCACGTTAGCTGTCTACTTAAGCAAATCAATCCCAAAAGCATTTTCAGTAAATGAGAAATAACGGAGTAAAGATAAATCCTTTTCCACTCCTAATCACCTGGAAGATGACAGCAGGGGAAAACATTAAAACAGCCACGAGATGATAGTATTTCCGAAGAAGAATTCTTTCAATCTTACTATTCTTTGATATGTTGTAGAACCTCTGGACAGACACAAGTATCACACATACCCAGTAGATACACAGTGATAGCCTTTTAACTGGCTCTGAGAAAACAAATTTAACCACCCTGTTCAAAAGTTCAATAGAAGATATTATGAATCTGGTGGATGTAACAGTAATACAGGAAATCCAAATTTGCAGTCACAGTCGGTTTTGTGTCAAAGTACAAAGCATAATATCTCACACTTTGATAAAGTTTCAAATCTAGACAAATCATTTAATTATTTCATGAAACATGTGCATGTCATAATATGTTGAAATCAATCCAACACAGAGAAAACATAACTGAAACGATTACATAGGACCAGGTGGTTAGGTTAGTTCCAAGCCTGAACATCCAATGTGAATTCCTCTCTCTCTCTCTCTCCCTACCCCTCTGCATATGTGTGTGGGTGTGAGAGTGCATGTGTGGGTGTGTGTGTGTGAGAGAGAGCAGCAAGCATAGTTTTACACTTCATAATTAGTTGAAGCATCTTGTGCAAAAAGTATTCCTCCACATAATGCAATGGATATATGGTTAATGCAAGCATTAAGATTTATATTGAATTTGAAGTTGAGAGAAAAAATACCATAAATATGGATGCACATCAAAATCCTCAACGAGTTGCATCCACGATGGGCTGACCACAATTGTGATAAAACCAAGTAAGGCAAAGAATACAACAGATTGCCTTCCCTCACTGTATGCCCTTGCTCCACAATTGGATGGATTTACAGGATAACACATTATATGAAGCACGGATTTAAAGGCAATAGGGAGAATCAGTAGACCAAGAAGCAGTCCCTGGATTTAGGAAACAACTTTCACTACCCAGCGATAATCAATTAAAAAGCTTAACATGTCCTGTGCTGAGAATTTTCACAGATTAAAAATTTACCTGAATGATAATACTGATCTCACTTCTCTTAGTTCCCATTCGTACAGGGACCAACACTGATGGAATCAAGTACCCATGAAACTGTTCACACACAAAGCCATCACCAATATGATGTAAAAATACTTGGCTTAACCCAGGGAGAATAGCAAACTATCTTGTGCAGAAAAGCACTAGCCTTCTCAAATGTGCATGCCATCATGTCACCAAAGTAGAGCACAAGACTAGCAGTTACCAAAAGTGCTTCTCCTAGAAAAACAAGAGGACAAGAGTAATCACTGAACAGAGTCGAACATAAGAGATTTGCTTTCAGTTTTCTAAAAGCATGATTATAGGCACAGAACTTCATCCTATAACCCAACATGTTCACTTAAAGTGAACTGTAGCGCCACTCTGTTCTCATAATGTCAATGTGAGAGCTACGAATGAAAGAAGAAACAATCTATTGCTGCAAGACAGTAAATAAGATTATCAAACTGTATAACAGTAATGCAATAACAAACAACTCATAAGGCAATGATGAAATGTTCTAACATATCTCAATTTTATCAAACTAAATATACATGAAAGAATACACCAAACATACCAATGGAAGCACATGACGGGAAAGTATTAAGTAGGTGCTGCAACAATATGATAGAAGCACATCCATGAATAATAACCCACAGAAAATTTGACGGCAGGCCTGTAAAAGGTTAACTACAAAAATCAGCAAAGCTAAACAGTGACCTTCCCTAACATTCTTCATTAGCCACTAAAAACTAAAGACATCAGTACTGTACACAACATTACTCCTAATTTTGCTACCTCAGTGAACTTCCACACACAACTAAAAGAAAAAGGAAAGCAGTTAGATAGATAAATCATGCAGAACTGAAGACTAACCGTTAAGGGATAAAAAGGAAAGTGCTGCATATAGAACAAAACAACTTGAGCCAAACTTGAATAACCAAGCACTGAATGGAGGGCGTAGTGAATGTTTTGGTGAACATCGGACACTTTTGCATAGGAATACCAATACAAAGAAGCTGGAAGCGGATGAGGCCCAGAATTCCAAGGCCAGGTAGTCAAGCTCTGCATGTAAATAGAAACATCATATGCGCATACGAAATTAGGAGCAAAAAGAGGACATGTAAAAATGCTGGAAAAGGTCAAAGAACTGATTCCCTGAACATTATTTCAAAGACAAGATCACGCTGCAGGAGGAAGATCAAGTAAGCACTCTATGAATATCATAAGTTAAAATCAGTCTACAACTTGTCATACCCAGCTATGTACCCAAGATAAGCAGTTAGTACTTAGTAGTAAGCTAAATAATTGAAGCTTAACTGATCAGAAAAAGATTAATGGTTTGACTGCAAAACCAATACCTTGGTGATTGGTTTGATGCAACAGCAACGCTCTTGACATCTGAATCAACTTGGCAAGCATCAAAGCAGGCAATGTGACCGCACCTAGCAGTATCCCAGACGAAGCACCAGCCCTATAATTTTGCAACAACTAAACCAATTATAATTCCGAACTTAACTACAAGGATTAGAAACGAAATTAACTAAAAACAGATATGGAAACCCTAGAGAAAAGGTACCTGGTTTTGAATAGAGAGAGAGAAGGAGAATTGTCGGATAGGATCTCGACGGAGAAGGCAAAGAGGGAGAGAATAGAGAGAGAAAGGCCATGGAGGAGAAGAGAATAGGGAAGGGAGAAGAGGATGCAACCCACAAAAAGCGTGACCACGGCTCTCTCGCCGTTTAACAGCGGCGAGATAGAGACGGCCATCAGACGGTATACAATCTATACGCCTCCTGTATCCCAAAGTCTACTCTTAGAAATTATAATTTGTAATTCACAGTACCGCACAGAACGAGAGGGAGAGAAGGTGAGTCGTTTTAGCGGGAATAGACTAGTTCCTTCCTTCCTTCCTTAATATGTTTTGTTGTTTTGACAAGTAAATCAATATGGACAAGTCAAAAACGTTGGGTGCGTGAATTCGAAGTTGGCTCGATTTCGTGAGCCATCTTCATCATCTTGTACGTGTTTCATCCAGTTCTAAGCTGCCACGTATTATTTGCATATGGAAAACGGTCGACGATATTACCTAAGCTGCCACGTATTATTTGCATATGGAAAACGGTCGACGATATTACCCAATTCACCCTCACATTTCTTCAATTGAATGCTTCAAACCGACCAAAATTGAAGTCAAAGTCAAAGTTACAAAACAGGCTGACTAGTACGAAATAAATGTAACTGGTCTTGAATAATTGTTTAAAATTATAAAGATAGGTACATTGTTACAATGTGGATACGATAATTCCAGGAAGGATTGCCTGCCTCGTAGTACGGGTAGTTCTTCTGTTACAATCTGATAGAATGACGAAAAAGGACGTACAACCTGTAGCATGACAAAGCTAACAAGCCTCCTCTGGAGACCTTTCGTGTCACACATTTGGCAGCAGGCTGTCCCCTGCAATACTTGCTGTTGATACAATAAACCCAGTTGTTGCAGCAGGGGAGAGTACGTACGAGACACACAGCTCCACTCTCCAGAGATCCCAGCCAGTACAAGGATCAACAAGAAAGTCATTCTTCCGATATGATTTCTGTAACATAGTGTCAACTTTATATTCCACCACTAGCAGCTTAAATTATTGAGACAATGTTCTCATCAGACTAAAAGTTTTTTGAAGATTAAGGAGTTCATAGATGTCAGCGAAATTTGGATGACCACAGGAAAAACCAATCTTACAATTGTCTATCCAGGAAAAGGTGCTGATGGTGCCAATATGACGAAAGCATATATTTGCCCTTCCCATGAGAAATGAAATCTCAAAAGGGCCAACCTTTCGCACGCGAATTTCTCCAGGAATTTTCTTTGCGACGGGCGACTCTGATCTCCAGAAACAGCCTGTATGCCTTGTCTACTTTATTTGAAGCAATTAGTTTTGTATTTAGCTTGCTACAAATAAGCTTGCTTGGGCAAAAGCCCTTCCGTAAAGATTCCTCCATGACACATATAGCACTTTCAAGTTGTCCTATGTTGCAAAGCCCATTGATAATATACTCATAAACTTCAATATCAGAAGCGTAGCCACTCCCTTGCATGTCATGCCATACATTCAACAGCATTCCACATTTTCCAAATCTAGATAGCCGCATCAGCAATAGCTTATAAGCTTTGAGTGATATCTTACAGCCCGCTTTTCTTGCTTTCTTATAGATCACCATTGCAGCATGGGGGGGACCAAAATGGCAAAGAGGTTCAATAAAAGAAGTTATTGTCCCTGTTGTAGGAACCACTCCTCGATTTAGCATTTCGTCAAACATTTCCAGTGCGTCAGCCACTTTCCGGGCTTTGATAAAAGCAGAAATCAGATTGGTATAAGTTTCAATGTTTGGATCACAATTATCCCGCATCATACCCTCATAAAACTGAATACACTCATCAAAATCTCCAATAGAAGTAAAATTAGAAATCATCGAATTGTAAACACCAGCGTCTCGCACACAGCCACTCTCCTTCATATCTTGGAAAACCTTGACAGCATGTTCAATCCTATGAGATCTCCCTAATCCCTCAAGAAGATAACGAAAAGTCAAGCAATCGGGAGTAAAACCATCTTTCCCCATTGCTTCAACAATTCTCTCAATTTCACTAACCCTGCCATATTTTGCCCACCCTCCGATAACTATATTATACGTCATAACATTAAATTTCACCTTGCCCTTAACTGAATTGAAGTACGAATTTGCTGCACCTACATGTGATCTTCTACACAGGCATTGCAAAAGAACATTCAAAGACTCAGTATTGCATTCAAATCCAAACTCTTGTGAGTTTCCTAATATCTGGACAGCTTTGTACACCCTACGAGCCCTAATTAAACTATCCATTAGAATTGATACTGTCTCCAAGTTGGGGTTCATACCTTTCGTCCTCAAGTCTTGCACAACTTGCACCAAAAAATCAATGAACTTTCTTCTACCCAGTGCTTTAATGAGTACGTTGAAGCTATGAATGTTATTGGGTATCATGGGCTGCTTGACAGCCCAATTAAAGAAGATAACCATGGATTCCCCTCCTAAATTTCCTCTATTCAGCACTTTACCAACAAGGTCAAGACTCAAATCCACATCGACGCTCGATAAAGCACACTCAATCGCTGAAATTCCTTTTAATTTCTGCAGGAAAACACCTCTCAATCTTTCTTCCGGCAGCAAGAAGTGGTCTGCACCTGTTCCAATTTCAAACACTCCATTCTTCGCATTTAACGGAGATGTGAATGTTTTGGTTTTGTAGGAAATTGGTAAAATACTGGAGAGTTCATCGAGAACGTGTTTTTCATCAAGTTTTTTGGATTGGTTCTCGATGCCGCCACCTGGGTGGTGTATAAGGTCTAAAGAGCTGAAATAAGAATTCAATGTCGAAGATGGACAAGAGAGAAGCTGGGGGAAGTGGTACCTCGTTGTTATAGTGAGGCGAGTAAGACACCTGTGGCAACAAAACGCCATGAAAGCTTCTTTCTTGCAGGTGCTTCAAGGTCGGAGCCCGATTGCACCCAGTGGCCATCGCAGGGTTCCTCAAGCATCGTAGGTGGAACTCCAACTCCACACGAGGAACTCAATTGTATTAAATGCCATCAGTTTGTTGATTGATCAATTCATTCACCAATACGAACTCAACTGTTGACGATTGCAGACGAAGGGATTTGATTTTAACACATAGAAAGATGGTAATTAAGGATATTAACACAATGTTTGGAATGTTATGAATTGATTAAGGTGTTTGGAAACAGGGAAAAAAAAAGAAGAATTGGTTTAATTCATGAATCTAATCAAAACTTATCACTTTTTAAAAATTGAATTCACCTAAAAAAATGAAAATTGAATTACAACTTTGTTTTCTTTTAGATGTTGAAAATATCAATCCAATAATACTCATCTAAAAGCAAAAACCTTACTCTATATCTCTTTACCTTAAGCAGCCCCTCCTATCAAGGATCGGAACACCTTCCTCTATTATCTCTTTACCTTAAGTAACCCCTCCTATCAAGAATCGGAACAGTAACATCTTTTCTACCTTAATCAGCACCTCTCACTATATCAAGGTTTTTTATTTTTTTTTGTCTATGATAATCGTCCGATTTAGCTTCTTCTTTTATTTTCCATCCTCTCTACATTTTTTTGCATTTCTTGAATTTTTTCTTTTCATTTTAATAATGAACTTTATTTATGATACCACTTATAATAAAATTGATGTTTATAACTTGCTCTATATAGGTGTAAATATTTATTATTTAATAAGATTATTTTTTAGTTAAGGGTAAAATCGTTATATGAAATAATTAAATTCATTTTTATTGTGTTCCAAATAGTGTAATTGAATTCAATTATAATATTACCGAATTTGTTCCAAATAATATAAATTGAATTTAATTTAATCTCATTAATGTAATTGAATCTAATTCGTTAATGAATTCAATTCGAAAATTTGCCACCAACCTGTAAATCATTTTTTATTGTTAGTTTGCAGCATTGTAGACTCTCGTAGCTTATTAGAAGAGTTGCGTTGAACATGTGACATGTTAAGAGAAAGTCTTGATTGACAAATAGCATATTGTATTAATTGTTAGCTAATTCTTTGAATAGTTAATTGATAACTAATTATTATATCAATTATTTATTAATAATATTTGATAAAATTAACTATTTAATATTAACTGTTGATGTATAAAATAACTTATGAAGATATAATTTTACAAAATTATAAGGACATAAATATTATATTTTTTAGTATTTTATTTTATAATTTTATAAGAATTTAAATTTTAAATATTTAATTTTACAAAACATAAATTTATAATTTTAATAAAAAACATAATATTAATAATAGTTCAATATTAAATTTTTTATTAATATGAATGATACAGCGAACTATATTACATTAATATTTTTCATATAGTATATATGAATTTTATTATTTAATAAATTAAAATACTTATAATTATAATATAACACAAATATAATATATAATAGTTATATATTAAAAATACTAATTTAATGTTACTTTTTATGTTCAAAAAGTTAATATTATAATATTTTTAAATGTAAACTAATATTATAAATTAAATAAAATTAAAAAATTTAATTAACCCTTATATTATATTCTTCCAAACTTCAAAAATTTCTCTTATGGAACTTTTAAAAACAATTTATTGGATTTAAGTAAGTTAACCAATAATCCATTCACTAACCACATTAATAACTTTTTTAAATAGTCAAAAAGCTAACTTTTAAACTATAAGCTAAAAACCAGGCGATAAGCTGCTTGCCAAACACTTTCAAAGTGGCGGAAGATTTATCCGTGTAAATGAGTAGCCATTCATACGCATGTTATCAGAAAAAGAAAAACAAGTAACTTGATTTGCTGCTGCTTCTATACATTTCGTAGCGGACCAAACTGGAGGGATCCCAAGAACAAAAGGATTGGAAATAGTACTGCGATTTCAGAAATTCATCTAGTAGAAGAATTGTTCTTATACTGGTTATATCGACAAAACTTGAGTACTGACTCGTGCTTTCCTACGCGAAAATGCAGCACAACAAACACGAGAATACGATACGCGATTGTCATTATGAACAACACCAGTAGATTGTGCCACTTGGAATTACTGTCAGGAGATATGTCATATGCATTGCGGAGAGCCTGAAACCCAGAAATGGTCCTTACTTCCCCTACTGCAAATGAAGTTCCTAGGTACTCGTTCTCCAGAATTCCCTGTAAAATATCACATCAGCGATGCAGTTTGCATTAAGTTACAATATTCTTTTAATAGTTTTTTTTCATAAATTGAAACCCCAAAAGCCTTTTTGAAAAACACTAACAAACAAACAAACAGGGACGCCTTGCGCACAGAAACCTCCAGACTTCCAACTAAAAATCAAACTTGCCTGAATAGAGTAAGTGTGAAAAGCAATATAAGATACGGGATACATCCACATTGGCCTTGGCAAAGCATTTCGGATTCTAAAATACCCTGCAGAAAGCATCATTACGACCTGAAAGCCACAAATTAGAAGAGTTGGATTACATCACAGCGAGACAAGAAAGGTGCTAATTTGAAGACGCCCAAGTCGATTCATATAGCTCAGACATACCAATTTGAATGATTTAGCTTCAATTCTTTTACTTTTCCAAAGCGTTCAAACATACATTGTGCTTGCGTGCATGCTCCGTGTTTTCCATATAAATACTATTATGTAAAAGAAAATCCAAAGATATCAAACACTAAATCCTGATCATAGAAGAAAGCTCTTTCCTAGGAAATCCCATCTTGATGAGAAAGATATTATCCTCAACTAGCTCATGTAAACATGACCTAGCAACTGTGTTATATTTGTGTCAAAGTTGAACTATATGTCAGCTCATGTAAACGTAAAAGAAGTATATTGTCCACAAACGCAACTTACGTGTAGGGATAATAGAGTCAAGACGGTCCAAAAGACTTGTTGCCAAAGTGAAATGACAACCATCATCAATCCTTCATTTACTAGGAGGCAAAGGAAGAAATTCAAAACAAAGTACATCAACAAGCTGAACTCATCTCGCAAGCCTATGAGGAAATAGAACACAAGGCTTGATGAAATGGAAATGAGAAACAGAAATGGAATGCTTGCGAAAAGCTGCCCAAGTAGATAGACTAATGCTCCTGAATGCCTGTTTGATTCCTCACTGGCATATAACTGCAAAATTCAGAGCAGATTGAATTCAAAAACAAAGGTGACTCGCAGCTTATAAAGACAAAAGGATGATTTTTTTATAACTAGTTTCATGCTTAAGATCATTTCCTCAGCATAGTTCAAGGCTTTGAGCATATATTTCCTAAATTATAAACATCAAGTAATTATGCCAGCATTTAAAGATGTTTGACAGAGCAGAACTAAATAAGCTCAAACCACATGTCAGACAGCAAGATGATGTAAGCATACAGACTGATTCAAGGATGAAACATGAACACATCCTAATCCAGGGACAAAAAGTACATATGTACTCCCAAGAGGGGCTCCAGGTGTATAGCACACGAGTCATTCATCTCAATTCCCAAAATATACAATGGCTAACAACTTGAACTTCAAGAAAAAGTTGAAGCATCAGATTAGTGTATTTCAAGAATGCGACTAAAAAAGTATATCCTGATATTTGAATAAGGCATATAAATAAAGCTAAACATGCGGTTAACTAGCTCAAAACATGTAAATTCCCACAGCATATGTCAATAAGATTGCAAGTGATAGTGATTAGCGAATGAACATATCACTTATGCTCTGAAACTCTGAGTACAACTACGCAGCACAGACAGACTCATTCCTTCCCCAGTTGCACGGCAAATTCAGTTAACCATAAAATAAAGACATCACATTATTTTGCTCAATATACTATCACTGTAAGCATTTAGATACAGTTAAATGAACAGTGGTTACAGATCTATTATAGGATCCAAAATGGCTAGATGAATTAATTGGCTTAAAGAGGTGAAATCACCAACAAAATCATGCTAATTCTCATTTAAGAAACAGAACTATAAGAAATTGATAAACCTGATACATATGAGGTTTTAAACATTTAACCATCACAGACTTGCCCCGGTAGCAAATAGCTAGGAATACCTCCCCAATCCCCATCTACCAGGGTCCAAATTCTGATATATACTTGAAGGGATTTTTACATAATTTTATATTTGCTGAAATGCCAAAAAGTAATAGTAAGTAGATATTCGAACAATCATTAAAGAAAAATAATACCTTGATCTCTTTCAGAAGTGCAGGTACTCCTGCAATGCTTAGGAGAGAGGTAAATGATACAAATACAAAGACTGCAGCAACCCTTGTCTGCAACATGAAATATTAATCATTTTTTAATAAAAAAATATTATCATCAGCATCATTGGTGATGAAGTAATGAAATGCACTGGAAGAGGAAAAGAACATTAAAGCAAAGTGTATTGATATACAGACACACATTAACATGTATCAAAGGGGAATGCACAGGTTAAAACAACAGCATGTGGAAATTCATGAAGATAACAAGCAGCCGCATGCTACAACAATCCTTGGTGATAAAAAGAAATTATTTTGGAGACCTTAACATTTCTAGGAGGACTAGGCAGTTGCAGAGAGTTATACTTCATCTGTTAAATGTCAAATGGACACTTTCTTATGATAGCCGAGGATTCATAACAGTACATTTGAGCACTGGACATAATAAATAACCATAAACATTAATTCTAGAAACAAGTACACACATATCCAAGAAGTATTTACATACAAACATGGTGCATGTGTGCCTCTTTGTGTGTGTTTGTGCTTATTTCTAGCGTTTACGGCATCTTCAAATTGTTATTCTATGAAGGTGACCTCAGATGAACTCAGTAGTTTGTTTCAATTTAAGAAGGAAACTAACCACCACTGAAGACAAGGAATGCCCTAAGCCTGAAAATACTGTGCCAATACAAAATGTGAGAAGCATAAAGAGAATAAGTCGAAGCCAGTAGTATTTCCATTCTCTTGACATAATCAACAATGATCGCCATGTCAAGACAGCAATTCTAGTAGCAGTGCTAGCTCTTCCTTTTGTTTTCAGAAGTGGACCTTCCTGAAGAAATAATCATGCATGCAAAGAGAGTTAGTGAAGATTAAATGGAGAAAGGATTTCTGCATAAAAGCACAGAAGAGATGGAAACGTTTTCATTTGAATACAGTTTCCCATACAAGAAGGGGTTACAAAGAATCAAACTGGTTATAAGATTTTAATGATTAGCGTACAGTAAAGTTAAGGCTCATATGCAAAACATTTCCTCCCCTCATACCATGAGAGAAGCAGGAAAAAAATAGATAAATGCACATCTTAACACTCACAAATGCATTTGCACACACAACCCATGCACATAATCAGACACAAAAAGGGAGAGAATCTTCATGATTTAGTCAATATTCCTTTAGGACCAGTTCCTCTACTATATCTTCTTTCAATATCAATCTTCCTATTATTGCTTTTCTAATTTATCCTAAATATCCAATTGGATTAGTTCATTCCAATACTGTTTGTTATTATTGGTCCAACACAGCAAAAGACAGACAGATCTTTTTCCTCTGCGCCAAAATTGATAAAACTACCACTCATTCCTCTTGACTGGTAAGATCAGGAAAAATAATTGTGTCATTTAGATTCAAATTCATGTTTTGATGACATAACGTAAAATCGAACTTGCCAATTAAGCATCGCAAAATAGTTGTAAAAGATATTTTCATAAACTTCAGACAGTATTGTGACATAATCGCAGAAATATAATGCAAAAGTAAAATGAGTATGTATTGTTGTTCTACAAGACCAATTACTCAGTTTAACAAGACTCAAGAGAGTTAACAAAATACCAAAGATTGATGAATACAAGCATGTATCAGAATCAAATAGAAAACCATACCTTTTCTATGAGTCTCATTATCATAGTCTCAACTGCAGCAGCATCCGCTGATGACTTATAGGTTGCTTCTAGGGTACGTATTGCAACAGCTGTATCCATGTTGACTGATGAAAAATCACCGTGGTCATCCTATGAGAACGGTTCCATAAGTGTTGATGGAATTTTGGAAAAGAATCCAAAATTGATGAATATAGAAATTTCCCTCACAAATTTACACATGTACAGTACACTGATAAACTTGGGAAAGAATCTAAAGTTGATATGCGCTTTTTCCATCATAAATGTACATAAAACACATGCAAAATCTGTAAACTTTGGAGAAGAGTCCAAAACTGATACAATAAAACATGTTTCCCACTGTCACAAACGCACTTAAGAAGCTTAAAAATCTCTATTCAGTTATTCAAAAAAGGACCTAACAATCTAGCAATTTGACCAGATTTGATTTACTTCATCCAGGCATCAAAATTAATAGGACAACAATAAGTGAAGAAATACCTGAGAATTTTTGCACATTGCAATTATCCTGTCAAAATCTGTGTTTATTGCGCGCAAGAAGTGATCGGACGGGCTTTGCATAATGGGGCAAGGAAATCCAGCATTTGAAAAATGCTTCACGAACAAAATAAATGTTAGCATTGATGTACAATGATGCAGTTGCTTTCGGCCATAAGCTAAGAAAAAGAAGGAATGGATAACTTCTTATGGTTCTTCAAAGTACAAGCCATAAAGCCATCATTAAATTCTAAATTAAATTCACATAGCATAGACAAAGAAATAGTTCCTAAGATTCTGTGTTATATACCTGCAGGCAGGCCAAAGTTTCTCCAAAAAATAGTGTATTTCCATTTGAAAGCAAGCAAATCCTATCAAAGAGGCCAAATACTTCTGTGCTGCTCTGATAAATCGTGAAGATAAGAGTGCACCCAGTGCTAGCAAGTTTTCTCAATGTAACCATCATCAGAAGTGCAGAAACACTGACAAAAGAAAAGTTAAAAATTAGGTAGAAAAAGGAAAAAAAATCAAATAATTTCCAAAAAGACTACTAGAGGTGCAGAACACGATAACACCTTTACTGTGGATCCTATTAGCTTGCATCACTATGCAAGGAACAGTTACACGAGATACAATTTTCTGTCATGACAATTACTTGATTCTATCCTTGCAACAGGAGCCAAATTTCAACGAATGCAATGGTTATATTCATTTTTCACCTCTGTCTCTCTACGTGCATGGTCAAAACTCAACCAACCACACAACATAAGTTACAAGTCAGTAATGCAATTAACTTACACCAGAGAATCCATAAGTTTTGCACTGTAGCTTTGTACAAGGTAACATATTTTGTGTAGGATCATTTCACCTGAATGAAAATGGAAAGGAAAATGTATTGACCTGTCAAGATGATAAAGAGGCTCATCTATAAACAAGATATGTGGTCTCATCACAAGCTCTCGGGCAATGCTAACACGCCTTCTCTCACCCCTAGGAAGACCCTTCATGTAGCAGTGACCTCCTATCAGTTTGTTCCCATAATCAGTCAGAGACATGGCATGAATTGCATCCTCTACAACACTCTTTTTCTGGCAGAAGAAGCCTGGCAGTTGAAGCAATGCAGAGTAGTATAGATATTCTCGGACAGTGAGAGACCCAATCAGGGTAGTTTCCCTCTCAACAAAGCCCTAAAAGTTGAAGAGACTATTCATAATAAGAATTCAAACTTCATTGGAGCTATGCAGAACTAAATTTTGGTTCATAACCGTAATTTCAAAGAGAACTTTCTTGCAATGGTGAAGAATTAGCTTCCAATATTATACAGGTGTGACATTCAATTCTTTCCTCATCAGATATCCAG
The DNA here is from genome assembly GCA_027563595.1 of Erythroxylum suave. Lineage (NCBI taxonomy): Eukaryota > Viridiplantae > Streptophyta > Magnoliopsida > Malpighiales > Erythroxylaceae > Erythroxylum > Erythroxylum suave. The sequence continues at coordinate 5,533,391 of JAOSBN010000008.1, read as the reverse complement.
GCACGAAAAGAGAGTAAATTCCAAGCCCCCAAGCTTGGTTCAATGCACTAGGCCCATAATGTTACAGTTTTGATCTTAAATTGAAGGGAACACCACTAAGAAAAAGATTATTAGGAAGGACCATATTGATCATGTAGGCTATATCATTATAAAATTATAACAAAATTCCAAATGTAAATGATAGCTAAATAGCAAACCAGATAGTTGCCACTAGGCTTACAAGATTTTCATATAAGAACTGAAATAGGAAAAAGGTAAAAGATAATATAGCTAAATAGCAAACCGGATAGTTGCCACTAGGCTTACAAGATTTTCATATAACAACTGAAGTAGGAAAAAAGGTAAAAGATAATTCAAAGAATTCCAGCTGTTTGCAGCGCAGATGCCAGAATGCAATGTGATTATTAATATAAGATGTGGATTAAAGTTATAGTAACTGAAAGACATAAATTAACTATTTATCAGAGTTTATTCTTTATTTGAAACCTCACTTAAGAATCTTTTTCCGATTCACATCCATAAGTAAACCAAAAGTACGACTAGATTTGCCTATTACGGAAACAGTATTCAAGTCTGGCTTTTAGTTAAAATTCAAAAGCAAAGGGCAGTATGGACTTCAGCTTAACAACTCAATTACCAATTAGACCAATCAATGTGTATAGGTGGACCAGAATTTAAAAATGCATCAATATAACGTTTTTCAGTTCAATTGAGAATGTATTTATTTGATTAAATATTACATAGAAATGAAGATGATGAGAGGATATAAAGAATTGTCAGTCCTAAAAGAAAAACTAAGTGCAGTATGGATCTTACAACCTTTATGTAGATTGAGAAAACAATATAGTAGGAAGGGGGAACAAAAAGAAATGGCATCGATGGAAAAGAAAATGTAAAAGGAAATAACTATTACAGAAAATAAAGAGTAACAAAACTTACATATGAGCCATATGGCATGTCCACATTTGTACCATTCACAAACACTTCACCATACATTTTTGCTGAATGGGGCAATCTTCCTAAAAGGCGCAGAAAGATGCTCCATAAGTAACAAAGGTGACAATTAAAACCTACCTTAATGACCCTGAGGAAGAGCTGACTAACTTACCTGCAATGGCCCTTAGCAGTGTGGACTTCCCTGACTTTGCTGGGCCCATTATTACTGTCATTGTCCCAGGCAATGCATAACCAGTAGAGCTCTTGACAACTTTGTCAGAGTATTTTCTTTTCCCCCTAATTGTAACAGTCAAATCCTTCCATACAACAGAAGCGCCTGCAATCCTCCTTGCAACAACTGCACCATCTGGTAATGGTGGCGAAGGCAATGAGCCACTGTTAAGCTTTGATAGCGATGGAGATGCTGGAGTGGTGACTGTAGTAGCAGCATTGATGGAGTCACCTCCTTCTTCTAACCTAACATTTACGTCTGTGTCATCCCACTGTGGTGAATCTTCAAATGATATTGGCTGCCTAAGTGAACCAGGCTTCCGCAAGTAGAAAAAGTTACTTGAAGGCACCCTACTCGTGGGACTGCTTGCCGAAGATGAAGATGACCTATAGTTATCTGATTGACACTGTATCTCTTCCATATTGTACTCCCACTTTTTGAGTCCTCAAATTGTTCAAACCAGCTTTCCAGCAATAACTGATGTGTCAACTCAGTCACCTTCTCTCCAACTTAAACATTCGCATTATGAAACTAACTTGATAACTGTTACCATCGGAAGATTTTAGTTTGTTCAGAGAAGAGCATTCCTCAGCTTATCAACAAGCCATCAACCTTCAAAAAATGAAGTTTCCTACAGATAATCAAGCAGAGGAAATTATAAAATAACAGAAGTCTCTCATCAAGTTCTTAAAAAGGAAATCACGTCCCCATCTTTTCGAACTAAAGTGGAAGTATTAAGAATGTCTTTATTTTCCAGTTTATTATACCAGTTTACAGTCGGCTTGGGTAACAAGTATTTTATGGTTTCCAAAAGTATCAAGAATGTCATAAATCACGACAGTTCCAAACATAAAATCATTATTTTATAAAGCTAAGTACCTCCAACATTTCAGATGAAAAATTCTTCCATTCTAAAATGACAAATAAGTTACAACAGAACGGCTTTTTATTCAAATGATAGCCACTGCCACATATGAGAGACAATGGATTTATAGGCGTTTTCCTTTCTGCTCGATACTTCCATTTCCCCAGCACCTTCAATGATTTACATAATAAGTAACGCTTGCAAAAGCGAAGTGAAAAAGTGGCAAAAGCCAGAATTCGCAGTACCTAACGAAACCAGTAAACTACCAAACACAAAACTTCATTCTAACATGCCCGTGCCAGTTAAACCAAGCGCAAAGGAAAAAGTTCAATGCTTCAACCCATTAACCCTCTCTGTATTATTCGTTGTGATTGCTCAATATGGCCTACCCAGTAGCCCCTAGGTTGCCCTTAAATGAAGGGAAAGCTTCAAAAGATCAAATATTTATGAAGACCCTCAACTTACTTGAAGCTCCTTTGTAGCTCACTTGAGCTCAGAATCCGAAGTTCGGTGGAAAATAGAAGCTTTAGACAGACAAAAAGCACCCAAAACTGAAACCTCTATTTATTTAGCCCATAAACAAAATGAGTCACCACCTAACAAACTTGCTTCCTTCACATATAATGTAAAGGGAGGAGGTACAAAAACACAAACCTGGATCTGAGAGAAAGAAGGAGAGCAAAGTGAGGCCGACTGTAAAAGGAAATGAAGTGAAGAAGGAAAGAAATGAGAGTGAGACAGTGAGAACTTGAAATGATATGTGAAGTTGAACTATTTGACCCGCTTGTTCCGGGTTATTGTATGTGCTTTAACCTGGTTAGTTGATCACTTGATTGTTGGGCATCTTTGCTTTAGATAAGTTTGTGTCTTTTTTTATGGCTTTTTCTGTGTGTTTCTAAGATTTGGTAGCAATCATGGTCTGATATTGCCAATGCAACACTTGGAAAGGTACAATTAAAACAGGAATCATTTGGTACTTACTGTCCACTTCTTGAATGCCTTGAGCTTTTCTTTTTGTTAAATTAAACTAGTAGTTAAGAGAAAGACAAGGTATCAGTTAAGTTTAAGTAAAGAGAAAGTTTTGTCTTCCTCCTTACTTTCAGACATGGGAAGTAAGCCGTGTGTACTTTGGGAACTGTCTGCGGTTCTACCTCTGTGGATTTCCATTATTCAACTTCGTTACAACTTTATATCATATTTATATTTTCTATAAATATTTCTCAACCTGTTTCATTATAGTCCAATTTTTAATATCTTCTGAACTGTTTCACAAACTGGAGCTCCGTTGGTATTGTTTTAAAAAAGAAAATAATGATTTTTTTGGTTAAACAAGGGTTTATTTATTACTTTGATTACAAATTAAAATATCTAGGGGAAAATAAAAATTTACCTAAATGCCACTTGGAATTGGCGGGATTGGATAGGAAGAAGTCAATGATTGCATGAAATTAACTTTTGACCCTAACGGGCCAACAAACCGTGTGGGGCACATTGTAAGATCCTAGTTGGCACGCACACTATAATCAGCCAAAATTATTTCTGCCCAGCCCAGCCCAGCCCCAGTAGGAGGGACCGCTTTTCCATACGATACGACAACCAAGTGTTGGTCTCGATACTTCTAATCTCTTAACCAAGCCTTTTATTTTATTTTTTTAAGGAGCAAAAAAACAAAAAGCCATTGAAAATATAACCAAAACGGTGTCGTTGTTAGCTAAATGATGTAGTTACATTAAAATTAAGTTGTATGATAATTATCATTTTCTAATATCATTCCACTTGTTAATTTGCCTTAAATCAAAAGATTCCATACTTGACAAAAGTAAGCAGTGATGATGAAGTATGCCTTTGTAACGAATTTTTTCATTACTATACGTTATGGGTACAGTTGTAGCAGTATTATTTTAGCCATAATGTTGAATTTGGCAATCATTTGTCTTACCATTTAAGGGAAATAATTACTTTGATTATTTTTCTTATGTGAATACCAAGTTTCTGTTCTTTATGATATCTCAATGCACCATACATACATAGCTCGCAGTGACGATTACAATCATTGTGAAGCAAAAAAGATAGTAACATTTTATTTATGCTGCCTATATATTATACTTTGAATAATTTATTCAATTTATCATAATTTTTTGTTTATAATTTATAATAACATAGATAATTTCTTTTTATATGTTTTAAATTATTCTTAAAACTTTTACAAATTTTCAATAATTTTAAATAATGTATTCTATATTTTGTAGAAACTAATTAATGCTCCTTCTTTTGCGTACTCACTTGAGGCAAGGTTGAGATACACTCAGAAAAGCCTGCGAGATAGAACTATAGGCCTTTTGTTCTTAGGAAGTCCTAATAAAGCCGAAGGCTCAATACATGAAAATAGTGGTTGGGTATTTTTCCCTTGGGCTTTGAGGATGGGTATATCTTTAGGCTTGTTGGCTAAATACATCCATATACGAAATAATGAATAAAACGTTGGGTCGGTAATAATCTATTCATGTTCGCAAAAACAAATGGGCTTTACTTGGCTATAGGCTTCCCTTCTCTCAGAATTTAAATTCCAACAATTGTCACATGCAAATTAAAATTGTTTTATACTCATATAAAAATAAATATATCCAATACACAAGGCTCTCAATTTTGTAAAGGTTTGAGTATTATGATGTACTTAACTTTTTCCTTGTATTTTTTACAAAGAGGTTGGCTCTGTAATTCGAAAAAATGTTTGAGACCGATGATATAATAGAGAAGTTTAAACGGAATATAACAAGTGTATTTTGGAGAACTAAGCAAGAAAATTAAGAGTTAAATTATTAATATGGGAATTGACATTTAATTAAATGATTAAAATTTTATTTGTTTCCTAAAAATTATATTCATTTAATTAATTTATTAAATTATTAACTAATTATTTTTGGTGATTGATCAAAATTTCGTTTATCATTCTTAATTTAAATGTTTATGAATGATTTATTTATGAATATATAACAAAGTTGGCTATTCACATCTAAACTACTCTTTTTAGTGTACGCTGAATTAAAGTAAATTGTGATTTTAAAATAACTTTAAAGCTGAATAATAGAGAAACATTTTCTTCACCACAAAAAGTTTTGTTATCAATTATTTTATAAATTTGTAATGACTTATACTAAATGAAAAACAGTGTTTATGTTTGTTTTTATTATTATTATTTTTGATTTTAAATCCATAAAAAATTATTAGAGTTTCTATTTCTTGTCTCTTTCAACGACAATTAATTATCAGCTAAATATATTATTTAATTATTTAACATTAACTATTAACAAGAATTATAATACTATAATTGAATTATTTAATTTATATATTTATTTTAAATTTAGTTTTCTAAAAATAAACACATATTTTTATTTTAATATTTACTTATTTTAAATTTAATATATTTAAAATTTACATTTTCAAATAAAACAGACCTCAGTTGCACTTTGCAAACATTAAAAATTGCAATGTTTTACATGCATTTGTTTAAGGGACAAGTTAAGAGTTTAGTAACTTGATGAAATTTACGATTCTCATAATCATTACAAATTAAAATATCTCTGCATATGATAGAGGTTATTTATTAATAATTTAGTTTATATTAATCATAATAATTATGAAATTAGTAAATTATTAGTGATGTAATTAATTTTGTTTTTGAAACTGAATATCTACAATTTGTCATGAATTATCATAAAATATTATAAAATATATTTCTCTTATGCATTTTTAGCTAAAATCTTAGGAAGACCACGCTAATCATTATTAAATTTTTTGTTAACTTTTCCATTATCATATCTATTTAAAGTATCATTTGATTGTTTAGTTGAGTTTTAATAAAATTAAACAGAATTGAATGTTTATGTAGATTAATTAGGCTATTAATTAAGTCTTAAATTAGAGAAATACATCGAGTCATAATTAAAAAAAAGAACATAAAAAAAAGATGAGAAAATTTTAAGCTTAATCTTATCAAATTTAACAGAAAAAAATGACTACTGTGAGGATTATATTATTTAATTTATATGTTTCATTCAAACAATATAAAATCTAGTAAATTACACAAATAATGACTAGCGTGATAATTATGTTGTTTAAATTATATGTTTTATCCAAATAATTATAAAATTTAGTAAATTACATTGGTTAAAATTTTAAGAAGTGAATGAACTAATGACAATGACTAAATTAAAGTTGCCACGCTATATCAGTAGCTAAATTAACCAAAAAATAGGCGAATACAAGTCTTGCACTAATTCAAGAAATTTATACCATATAGCAGTTGTAAAACATAAAGCCATAACATATTCACGTAAAAATATATGTAAATAATTAACAAATATCAGCGGAAGCAATACCTCTAGCCATTGTCTTTCCACCAGCTGACCTGCAAAAAACAAAATTTGGAGAAGGTTGGAGCTTCTATCCTCTTCCAGAGCAGATCGATGGTGTCAACTTATGAAGCTTGAAGACGACAGGGACCAACCGTTTTTAAAACAACACTTCATACCCTACTATCCATCACAGAGGTTGAAGGTTGAGAAAGTGGGTGACAAACACACATGCGGGAGTTACAGGACATGATGAAAGGGACCATGTACAGGGAGAAGGGACCATATATAGGTAGG
>JAOSBN010000008.1:5509083-5526609 GCA_027563595.1 Erythroxylum suave | reverse complement strand
CTTTTAATCGATGAAATTGTAACGATACAGGCAAAATTAGACAAAGTTGTCTTCATGAAAGTTGTAGGGCTTGGTCTAAGCTTTCTATTGATATATAGATTGTAATTTTTGGGTTACTAGATTGGAAGTTATGCTGATTTGAAGTGAGGGGGTTAAAATTGGGAGGTCACAATCGTGACCAGGTACGATCGTCACATAACCAAGTTACCAAGGAAGTCACGATCGTTACCAGGTACGATCGTAACATCCCCAAGTCACCGGGTTGAGATTGTAACATGATACGATCGCGACAGTCGCGATCGCAAGGCGGTGCGATCGTGACAGTTCAGAGTCCGACCTTTCGCGATCGCGATAGGGCAAGAAACTCGCGGTTCGCAACCGCGACATCTTCAAATTTGTGACTTAACGATCGCGACTAGATCACGATCGTGAGCCACTGGTGTCTAGAAGACACCCCGCACCACCTCTCGTTTTATTTATTTATTTATTGGATTTTTTTAGTAAGTCCTTTATTCTTTGTTTATTTTAGCTATGGAAAATTTTGAATTTAATGGTTGAGTGTTATTTTATATTTCCTATGAAATATCCATTAATTATTTTATAACAGTTAATTGTGGTTATTAAATCATTTTGTTTTTAATAATTAAATTATATGTCTGAAATTATTTTATGACCTCACCACGAATTTTTCGTGTCTAGATTTTTTAATTACATTTACGGTTATAATTTATTTTATGAAAATGTACCCCATTATTATTATTATTGCAAATAAATTCCCAAATGGTGACACATAGTTTCCATGAATTACGTACGGGGACGGGGCCAACATTTTTGGTATCAGAGCAAGAAGACGAATCGATAAGGATCAAGAGTTGGACTCCGGAAACGAGGTCCAACAGATATATTAGGGCTAAATGAGCATATGGATTTACTGATTTTGTGTTTATAATGATTAATGATTCATAGATTGATGTAGAGATGATTTAGGGATAGAATGAGTCATAACATGTGGTTGAAAGAAATGCAGAAAATTGATTTGAATGAAGGTTATATGTTCTGTTTTTGGGTTAGTGACTAAACATAAATCATGAATTGTTGTGTATGATATTGAGTTGAAGTGGAAGTAGGAATGAAGAGGAAATATGAGGACATGAGTTAGAAATGATAGACTAAGCAAAAGAGATGAACTAAGATGAAAATCAAGTTAAAGGTGTGCTGAAGTGTGTTATATGCAATGTTTTACTAAACATACATCTGTATTTTGGCCATATATTGAATTGTAGACATCCAAATGGGATGGTTTTTAATTTATATTAAACTAGATACATATTTCTACAACTTTTTTGAAGAAGTCGAATTCTGATTCTGTTCTTAATAGTCTCAAATTTTGTCTTGAAATTGAGAATATTGTTTTGTTGAGGTGTAAGAAATAGTAGGGAGTAATTTGATCATAACTTGCATGATTCAAGATCAAAATGTATGAATTTGATGTCTTTAGAAACCTAAGACATAGAGGAACATTTTATTAGAAGGAAGTATTGTCTGAAAATGGCTGGTTATGGGTCAAAAATGACAAGAAAGAATGAAAAACAAAGAGAAAGTGCAGTAGGTCACGATCGTGAAAGACATAGGAAGTCGCAATCGTGCCTCAACACGATCGCGAGCGACTCTGATGAGAAATGAAGGAAGGCACGATCGCGACTCAGCTGTTGAAAGACGGAAGTCGCGATCGTGAAGCTTTGAATGGTTTTGAGCATCCTTGATTCTTTTGGCTATAACTTCCTCTTCCGACCTCCAAATGACATGGGATTTGAACCAACAGACTCGAAAGACAGTTTTCTACATCTCCACAAAAATGTATAACCATATGAGATCATTTGGGATATATTGAGTGATAAATGTGAGACAAAATTGATGTGGAGTTCTGGAATTTCATAATTGTAGTATTTTCACTAAACATGCTTCAGTATTTTAGACATAACTTGTTCTGTGGTTATCAAAATGAAATGATTCATGATTTGAAGAAAAATAGATACATAGGGATACAAATTTTCAGAAGAAATAGAATTTTTATTTTGTCTCTAGGAATTTCAAAATCTGGCTTGAAATTGAGTCTTGGCTTAGGCTATAACACTACCCGAGACAGAAATCATGTTCTGTAGTTATTGAATAAACTGTATTGATGTAGGCCGAATCAAGCAAAAGTGTCTTCACAAAAGTTGTAGCTTAATCTATTATATTTCAATTGATATAAATTTAGTAATTTTTGGATATTGGAATTGAGAGATATGAGTTGTACAACTTGACAGTATGATCATGCATTAGCTGAATTTCTAATGTGCTTAGTCTACAGTAGTTGGAGTATAACTTTTGGATTATTGAACCTAATTAAATGATCTTAGTATCATTATAAGCTTAAGAGATAGGAGAACAATTTTCTAGAAGAAAGTATTGTCAAATTACTTCATTTACATAGTCTGAATGATCAAGAACAGTAGACTCGAAAGTCAGTTTTTGGAAAAATCTGAAATGATTCATTGGGTTATAAAATTAGATTCAAAGTGTTTATTTGAGGTATAAACCCTACGTACAAATGATACTTAAGTGAGTTTTGATATATGATTGATAATGTGATGAAAATAATGGAAAGATACCCGGGATTGTCATTGAGCATGCATTGTACATATTCCACATACAAATTTGTGCATAAAGGAATACTTATAATTGTGCAATTATTAATGTCTGTGCAATGTGTGTATTGCATAATTTTGATGTGCAAGATAAATGTCCACATTCAGACGTTTCCAGATCTTGGAAGCACTTGCTAATATGGAGTGTACTATGAGTTGACCTAGATGGTCTCATTTTATTTTTTGTTTTGATTTCAATTTCTGTATTGAATGACTACAGTTATGATTATTATGCAATGTGAATATGATTGATAGCAATGTGATTTGATTATGTTGATGTCGGACAATGAAGGTCTGAGACTTGATGCATGAATGTGATATTGAAATGTTACTTATATGTGAATGTGACAAAATAAATGTTGCTCAACAATTATGATGAATGTCGAACTAAGGTCCGATGACAAATGTGATTTGAATGTGAATGTGTAGTCTTGTGATTGACTGAAAGTATGAGAATGTGATGCATTTCATTACATGAATGCATAAAACATAAAGGCAGTTGTGACTGGAGTAGCCAGTGAAAAAGAGCTTAAAGCTCATAATGAGAAAAAGAACTTAGAGCTCAGATTGTGAAAAAGAGCTTAAAGCTCAGAAAGTGTATAAGAGCCAAATGCTCACTATGTAAAAGGAGCCCGGTATCCCCAACGGATACGGGACAGTTATTAATGAGCTCAGTATCCACAATGGATACAGGACAGTTATAGGTATTCGGTCACAACAATAATAAATTGAAAGCGAGTCTCATAAGCATTACTTATACATTTAATGTGAATGATGTAAATAATTTGATTGATTTCTGAATGTGAGATATGTCTCAAGTGAATGTAAAATTATATGACTATATAAACTGTATGTGTTATGTGATTGAGTGAGTCATTGAGGATAGTCACTCACTGAGTTTGTAAAACTCACCCAAAATTTACAATATTTTTTTCAAGCTCAGAAGAGTTACCCCGTTAGGCTAACGGGAGTATAGACACTGCATTCGAGTAAGAGATAAAGGTTGAGGTCAGTTCACGACTGCATTTGCTTTCTTTATTTTGTATTAAATTGAGTCTTCCACAATTATTGTAACTTGTGTATTCGAATATTTATGTTTTGTAATAACTTTCCAAATTGGAAATGTTTGTAAATGATTTTGCAATGTAATGAAATTATGACTACAAGTATTTTGTATTTTTAATGGGCCCAAATGACTATTGAAATTCTAATGATAGTATTGCTGCGATTGAAAAAGTTTATGAATAAAGGGGGCCTATTTGAATATTGATTTTCACATTTTGATGTGATTTTTTAAAAACAATCCGTAATGAGATTTTACTGACTAACTGTGCTAGCATGCCACCCTTGCGGTGTATGCATTCGGATATCACTCAGGGATATCAAGTATGTGTCTTGCAAGAGTGGGGTGCTACATTGTTGTTGACTTTCTTTATTTGATGATGCAATTGCTAGTTGTTCTGTGGGAGAAACTTTGTGTGTCATTCCTTGTTTCTACCAGGTGCCATTATAATGAACCTGTGTAAAACGAAATATGAACATAACGTATAATTGTAATTGAAAAATAAAATATTAAGTGAAACATTAAAAATATGCTTGTAGTCATTGTAAATTATCATAAGCAAAACATCAACAACATAAGGCAATTATCTTCTTAACATTTAAACAACACAAACAATTTATTTACATTCAAAATTTGACATGAATATAAGTAGATTAGTAGTCAAATACTAAACATTCGACATAACATTCCATAAAAACATAGGTGAAACATTAAAAATATGCATCTACTCCTCGTAAATTAACATAAGTAAAACATCAACAACATAAGACAATTATAAACATAACATTTCAAAAAATACAAAAAATTTATTTACTTTTAAGCAATCGATGCATGGACAATGAATACTACGTTTATCACCCATTTGATCGTTTACAAATTGCACGAAACTCTTAACTCCTTCTATGTATTCAATTGACCATTTTCGATGACACATCCAACTCTTATCCATTTAGCTATACAATAAAAGAAGATAATAGAGTTACAACATGCATTTTTCGTTTTCTATTACATTAAAAAACCTATGTTTATGCTAGTTTGTTTTGTCAACAACGTTGTATCAGTACATATGCACCAATTTAGTAAACAATATACAACAAGATGAAATGAAAAACGATATATAAAACAATAATGATTACTGCTAATTCGCATACTTGAAGATGTCACATGAGTTCTGCGGTTTTGTTTCCAACCAAACATAGGAATACAAAATCTGCAAATAAACCCTATACACAATCATTAACTAAATATAAAATATCTTCTTCATGGTATTATACAAGCATATTTAAAGCACAATAAAGGATGTTGAACATTTTGATAATTGCTTCTCAATCAATTAAGACTAGGTAACTTTAAGTCATTTAAGACTATATGTTTATTGATTTGTCAACTAAGAAAATGAGATGGGATGTAAACAATAATGATTAATGCCTTTGTCTCAAATTCAAAAACATACATGAGAATGACCTTTTCGTTCTTGATGCAAAGCAAATTGATATTGGAAGTAAGTATATGGACAAAATCAAGCCAAAAAAAAGTGGTTTAGTATTATAAAAAATATTGCTTTTCATTGATATACAGAACATGCTTATTAACGTTAATTTAATTTAGAAAGATAACATGTTTTAATTTGATGGATAAACTTTAGTTAGTTTTTATACTTTCTCCGCTCTCACTAATCCCTATACTTTCTCCACTTTCAAATCAAATTCAAAATATAAACACTTTAGGCATTTTTTTTCATTCTTAATGCAATGTAAATTTTGTAACTTTTTCAAAACTTGTTTACCTAACCTATCAAGAGGACTTTGAATTTGCTTTCGTTAACAAGTTCCATCCATTCCTAATATCTTTAATTTCATAATCTAAAATCATTCTTTCTACTTTTATATCTACTTATAACAATTTTTAATACAACTTAACTAACTGTACAATACTAAATTTAATTATCAACTTTAAAATTTTATTTTCCAAAAAATTTTAATAATTTTTTCTTCTTCTAGTTTATTTATTCTCTTTACCGAACCATGGACTTGGTGTAAGAAGTTATGTAGAAAGATATATCATTATGCATACACCAAAACTTAATTCATTTTACATATATTATATTTCTTCTATAATAAACTTGGAAGTTTCTTTAGCTGAAAACGTAACCATTCAATAGCGTATGAAGAAGGAAAATTTATGAACATATTATGAAAGACTTTCATCGAACACCCTATAAGTTATAACATGACTCAAGTCTTCTTCAACCATTCATCCTCTCTGTTGCCTTTCTTCACCATCATTAACACATCAACAACTAATCTAAGCAAACAACTTAATAACTAATCCTAAGTTTGACCCCTCTTTGTCGCATTTAACAAACACAATGACAGACATTAAATATACCCAGAAAAATCCTAAAAGTTCTTACCAGGTTGAGTGGCACTGTAGTGAGACGATAGAGGAAAATAACGTCTTAACAGAGAAAACTTGATAACCAACGAACCAAGAGAGGAAAAACGGCGAAGATGACAGTCGGGAGAGAGGAGGAAGAAACAAGCCAGCAAGAGGCAGGGTTTTTTTTTGGGGGGGGGGGGCAGTTGGGGTTAAAAATTTCAGGAGCAGTTGGACGACATCATTTGTCGTTAAACAAATGATGTCATCTCACTTATAATTATTGTTTTCATTAGCAACATTTGGCGAAGAAATACACATTCGTCGTCAAATGCCCAACATTTGCTTATCAGGGATGCATGATTGTGCACCAGCACAATCGTGATAAAATGCTTCACTTGTTAGGTGTGCACTATTGTGCACCAGCACGATCGTGGCAGAACCTTTCCCTTATCAGGTTTGCACGATTGTGATAGAATGCTTCACTTGTCAGGTGTGCACGATCGTGATAGTTTCTTTCCCGTATCAGGTTTGCAAGAACATGCATCAGCACGATCATACAGGGTAAGTAATAGATCCTATTTACCAACCATATTATAGATTCCTCGCCAATACAAGGAAAACAATTGGTGGTGAATCCATATTTCGTAACAAAATGTTAAAATATTGCTACAAAAACAGAATAACGTCACAAAATGTACAACAATTTGCTACCAAATTGATAAATCATCGCCAATACTCTGTACCTTTTCCGATGATTTGGAATTTCGTCGCCTATTAATCCATTTTCTCTACCAATTATACAAATTGTCGCCAAAACCTAAGCATTTTCTTTACATTTGCCAAAACCCTAGCATTTTCTTTACATTCTTAATTGATTAACATATATGAGTTTTTTCTATTACCAATAACAAAATGAAATTTTGTCTTTTACACTTACATATGGAGTTCATCTTGGTTTGCTTAATTTTTGGAAATTACTAATATATAGATTTAATTTGGTGGAAAAACAAAATACAATAGGTAAAGTTTTTGCAAAATTTTTTATCTTCTTTTTGTTATTAGCTGAATTAATAAGGATTGCAAACCACATTTCATTTAAACCAAATTCATCACTAACATTACAACATATACCCTTTAGCCCTTAATCTAACATTAACCTTATTATTTGTATTTAAAATTTTTTGGTTATTAATGATTTAGAATTTGGAAGTATGTCGTGAGTTAAAATTTGGGAAAAGGACTAAATTGACAAAGTGTGCAAATTATTTGGGTAAAATTGTAATTTATGAAAAATTTAAGGGCAATTTGGTAAATTTCAAAATTTATGATCAAAGATCCAATTGAACTATTTTATAAGTACTTTGGAGTGTAATGATTTATTTTAGATGCAATTGGAGTAGGATTCAAGTGTGAATTGAAGAAATTAAATGAATAGTATATTGAAAGCATGTAATTGAAATAAATTGGAAGTTGTGTAAATGGTGACCCAATTCATGGAGGGAGTTAATTGAATAACTAAATAAGAGATCGTGGTGTGAAATAGAATAAAGGAAAGATGAGAGTTAGTGGGAGACAAAAATCTTGACATGGACAAATGAAAAGGTGACATATAGTATTTTAGGTGAGATTGATAAGAAAAAGAAAGAAAGCTACGTGTTTTCTTCTCCATTTTTCATTTGAGCTAAGAGAAAGAGGAAAAGAGGGAGAGAGAAAAGCTTGAAGCTTCAGATATGGGAGCTTCAAAGAGAGAGAAAGATTTTCTAGGATTTTTAGCAAAATCTAGTGAGATTTAGACTTAGTGCAAGAAGAGAAAAATGTGGGAAATGAAGAGAGCTAGAGCATGAGCCAAGATTGATCCCATTTGGAGGAAAATAGCAAGGATTTCAAAATCTGTTAAGTTAAGAAAATGATTCCTTTGGTTTTGAAGTGACTTTGGTTTTGAGAAATTAAGTTAGAAACCTAACTTTTGTTCATGCTTGTAAAATGGGTTTTGTTAGCTATGAAACCTAGGATTTAATTCTTGGTATATGATAATTGTATATTTTAATGAAAATTTGTTTGTTTGAAGGAAACCAAGAAAATCCAAGGCAAGAGCAAGGGGAAAGGCAAACTTGAGTTTGGACATACAATCAACTAGGTAGGTAATATATTTATAGTTATTGTGCATGATGGGTTGATTTCTTTGTTATTTGTTATGGTTGCGTTTTATTTGTTATATCTTTGATGCATTTTATGGATAACAATATATTTCTGTAAATTAAGAGCACATATATGTTTATTTTACTTTAAATTCTAAATTTTGATTATGATACAAACTACACAATAGTTTTTTAAAATTTTAGTAAGGGTAAGTTTCATATCATTAGGTACATCGAAGATGTATAAGTGATAAACTGGACTACATTCACTTATCAATGAAATTGGAGTTGAACAAATTATCATTTAATTCTAAATCAACATTTGTAGATTAATCAAGGAATGTCGACATGGAGACTAGTTTCGAATGGCCTAATTCATTCCGTTGGGAGGAAAGTGGCAAAATTGTCCCTGCTGAAAAATTACATAATGTAGAAAAAATCTCCACTTCATACAATATTCATTGTTTGCCTTCAATGGCCGATCTTCTGCTTCAAGATGTGTAGTATCATTCGAACAAAGTTACTTTCCTTATTATGTACATCTCATTTCCTTTTATGAAGCTATTATACATATTTACATTTGATAATATATCCTACCTGTTGTTTTAAGCTTCCTCGAGTCTCGAAGATGACATGTATGACCATGGAGGAAGTAGCAATGTCACAACAGTTTGTGAAGGATTAGGGAAATCAGTTGTTTTGAAAAATTTGTCAATTTCACCTGCATCATTCGCTCATTCTCGTATGCATGTCACTCCAATTTCGGTTCATTTAAAGGTTTACCAATATGACAATATCTAAGTTATATATTGATTGTGTTTTAGGTACTAAATCTACCAACTCATTCACTGTATCCTATATAAGTTTAGCAATAGCGAAAAAGCTATTGCAAGAGGGTGTTAAAAACCCTTCACTTGAGGGAAGAACTATTATTGTTTCAATTCGTGCCTTCGAACGTGGAAGAACTCTTCTTGGGAATCCAGACATTAGGAACTCATTTACCTTTGCCGAGTCTCATGTCACTTAGAATCCACATAAATAATATTATCATTGTCATTTATTGATACAATCAATTGGACTCAGCTTTAAAGTTGATTTATGGTTGTGTCTGTAAGAATTTGTTAAACAAACTCTCTACTAGTTAGGGGTCAATCTGCGTACTATTGAATGTGGACTGTTATTGTTCTGGTTCTGTGACTATATGAATTGTTAAACTTCTAATTCAAAGTTCGTACTACTCCATATATCATATTATTATATTGATCAAATTATTTAAATTCTTTGAACAAATTTAAGCAATTTTAGTAAATATTAATGATTAATTAATACTAATGTTTAACACTTAAAATTATGTTGTGAATGTTTTCAATAATACCTTGTAAACATTCAAAACAAATCTCCAATAAAACATATCTTAACTATGATAGATTATAAAAATGTTAGTTTAACAATTTTGAAAAATGTCAACCATTTGGTGACGATTTCAAAAATTATCACTAAAATGTAACATTTAGTGACAATTTCCAGAATTCATCATTGAATGTGTAACCTTTTTTGACAATTTATGAAAAATCATCATCAAATATTGACCTTTTGGTCATGGTTTGAAATATCGTTGTCAAATATCGACCTTTGGTGATGATTTCCTGAATTAGGTACCAAATGTTTAACAAGCTATGGTGACAATTTAAAAAAAGCGTCATCATAAGTTTATTTAGTGATGAACATATGCAATCATCGCTCATTGCGCATCATTTAGTGATGATTTTTTTTAATCGTCACTAAATGTTCAGCGTTCTATGACGATTTAAGTTATGCGTCGCAAAATATTTTACCTTTTATCACACTTTTCGTTTTGGTCACTAAAGTCTTAGTTCTAATGACGATTGTTTTAAATCGTTACAATGTGTTGACTTTTGGCGACGATTTTCTAGACGCCGCAAAAGAAAATGTCAGTAAATGTATTATTTGTTGTAGTGTTTCAAATTGATAAAGAAGAGGACCATTACATTACTCATACCTCTTCTCCAATTCCTTCAAAAGTTTAAAAGCACTTATTCATACAAATAAGAATCAATGATATTCTTAAAGATTGAATTAAGTGTCCATGAGGTAACCACGTTATCAACTCTACACCATAATTTATAAACTGATGAATGCTCATTTGGTATTTGATATCTGCCATCTATGAAACCTAGCTTCATTTTCGCCTTGAGAGCTAACTTCATAGCATGACTTCATGAAAGATAATTGTTACCTGTAAGTGGAATTGTTACTAAAGCAATTTGAGGATGATCAAATCCTTGCAAAGTCAATGAATCATTCGTGCTTTGATTAATAGACTCCTCTATTCTCCATTCTCTTTCCACTTGTGTTCTCGAACCAAAATCTTCTTCTTCCGTATATTCATTAAGATAGTTAGCAAAAAATCAATGATGCTTACAAGCTTATCACTTTTGTATCAAGAACGACTTGCTCTGATACCATGAACAAGTTAGAGTTCAAAAACAAATTTCTTCTCGTACAGTGCAACTATAAATTATAATTTTCCAAACTATATACAAACAGACTCCTATAACTAACAAATAGAATAACTATAAAAAACAATTAACTTCGTATACGTGAAATTAATGTATTAAATAAACCAATATAATATTTGTTCACATTTTACATGAGAAACTTTGTAATTTATGTTAATATTACAAACAGATTGTACTCTTTCAACTCTTTGCTTTGTGTGTGAACATGCAAACTCTTATTAAAAATTTATTCTTCGTAAGTAGCATCTTGATGTAATATCTATTATTAAAAAAAGAGTAGTCCGTCTCATGACTACATTGTGTTGAAAACAGAAACCTACATTTAATACGCCCGTAAATTCATTAACTTAACCGAATTATGACATGCCTTAATATATATGGATGAGTCTATGAAACCTAGACTAACAGATAAGGACAAGAAAAATTAGAGCAGCAGACTGAGACGGACAAATTTTTAGTACTTAATACAGAAATTTTTAAGGTGCATTGACTTGGATCACAGTCGACCTTTCAAGGATGATGGAACCATATGTACCAAATGTACGGATAAGTTTTGACATATAGGCATCCATGTTATACAGTAAGATGTTATTTTACCTAATATGATCTATAAACAATTAAGATCCTATAGGTGTTGACCAAAACATATAAGACAAAAGTTATGTTCAGGGAAGAACGAATATCTAGCTCCTAGCTAATGTGAGTAATGGCGGTACATTTTTGAAGGACAGCCCACGCGAACATAAGAACCTAAAATTATCATGCAAGAAGACTGTACTTTGAATTGATAGGTTATGCATATGTCAGCATGTGATTATATAACGTGGCAAAATTATAAGCGTCGTTATTGGCAACCAAAACAACCGTACTTATCAAAGACATCGCCGTATTCTTTGGCCTTTTGTACGCCACAGTTGACTTTGCTCATACAGACCTTCCGTATGACATCACTCTGGAGGTAAAGAAAGCTCCATGTTTATGGCACTACAATATTTAAATACATTATTTATTTTGTATATTTAAGCTCGAATAAAATAATGATCTGGTCAATTAATAGAATAATAAATGTGAAATTAGACCAGTAAAATTAATTTTAAACATAAAACAATTAATTAGCAAATTACGCATTCATTTTTTTAGAAAAAAGAAAGTATTGAACAAATGAATAAAAATATTACAGAACATTTGATGCTGAGGGGATACCCTTGCCATACAACAGATAATACTAGGAGGGTCTTAACAAATATATAAACAAACACTACTATTTAGACATGTACGTGTGGAAGATCTTAAATAGACAAGGAGCTAGCCTGCAATAAAACCAATTCCCTAATGTCTCGTATAGCTTCCTCGGCTAATTGTGTCCCAGTTTTGCTGAGAGCTTAGAATTGTTTGGCATTCCTCTCTTTCCAGATAGTCTGAACGGTCATACCTATTGCAATGGTGCATGTCCCTCTATTTTTGGTTGGGAGAGTTGCAGAATTAGATAAATAAGTGATGATGCTTGTGAGTGAAGGAGCTGAAATGTCCCATCCACAATATATCTGTACCTGTTCCCATATTAACGCAGCATTGGAGTACAAGAAGAACAGGTGGTCTCAGGATTCCTCCTATGTTAAACAAAGTGGACAGGATCTATCAATTGGAGGTGATCCACTGTATTAAGTTTGTTTTCATGGTCAGTTAAAGGACGAAGGAGTCCTTCGGAGGGAGTGACGGTGCCAAATAATGTAACTCCATGCAACTCAAGGTAAGCTCCCTCGAAGAAGCTCCACTATGTGCTTGCTCCTCAACTAGTAGGTAGGCTGATCCTTCCAAAGAAGAACATCTGAGTGGTGCGAAGGAGGATACTAAGGCTGCAGGTGGTGGAGGTATTCGGAAAATCCCAAGAACCCCTTGAATAAAAAAAAACTCATTTTAGTGGAGGTGGGTGGGAAAAGAAAAAGATAAAAGAGAGGAGAGTTGAAGCAACGACTAGGGTAGGAGAAAAAAAAACTAGAAACCTAGGCCTTCTGATACCATGAGAATATTGAAAGAATGACTACACCTTGAAAAGGTGATAGTGTTTGTATAAATATATCGCTTATACACAATACAAATTACACAATATAAGGAATTGATTAGCTAGAGTTGCTCTTACAATTAAGGGTCAAAGAAAATAAATGGCAAGAATAATATCAAGGCAATGATTCCTTAACAGTGGGGACAGACAATAGGTGTGGATTCGATCATTGTAGCTATACCACAGTTCCATGATGGGACCAGTTATCAAATCAGAAAGAAGTTTGATTCCCATTTCCAATTCTATGTACCACATCCGGTTGAACCAAGTTCTTGAGGAGGATTAATTGGTTAAGGAAGAAGGAGTGCGAGGGATGGGTACTCATTTCCTATATGCTTCGACCTTTAAGAAAATAAGAGTGGAGCCAACGAATCCATACCAATTGTTTGCTATCAAGGATCCACCATAATCTTTTGAGAATAAGTGCTTGGTTGGTCAGCTTTAAGGAGGTAATGCCTAAGCCACCTTTAAATTTGGGAGCACAAATATCCGACCATCTAACCTTGGCATCACCTCTAGCACCATTGTAGTGGTTCCACAGAAAATTCCTGAAGAGATGCTCCACCTTTTTAATTACACCCTGAGACAGAAAAACATAAGAACTCCAATATATGTGTAAAGAGTTGAGGATTGTCTTAAGTAATTGAAGTTTTCCTGCATATGTGAGGAACTTGTTAACCCAATGATGGAGTCGTTTCTAGATTTTTTCAATAAGGGGTCGACATTCAGAATATCGTAGCCGCTTGGTAGAAATAGGTAATCCTAGATAAAGCAGTGGAGGGGACTGCTGAATCACGCCAGTAGCTACTGTAATAGGCTTTTCTAAGTGAAGAGCACCATGAGAGAGTATAAACTGGCTCTTGTGAAAATTAATGACTAAACTAGACATAGTAGAGAACCTTGCAAGTTCCCTTATAAGTGTACTAATTGATCCTTTGCTAATAAATAAAGGAGGACTTGTACAGATAGTTGGTTACTCTATGGGTGCAAAAAAAAAAAGTCGATGACTTATATTAGTTCACCAAATAGATTCGATCCTGAAATGCAGTCACGCATAGTCCAAATAAATATACTTAATCATACAATTATAATAAACTATATCCAACAACTGTACATTATTTACCTAGCCAGACATATCAATAAATTAATGCCACACGGTAGTAGGTAGTAGCTAAGCTTTTATCAGATATGCAGCGAAAATTGTCGAGTACATGTAATTTGTAATTAAGACTATGGAAATTGTCTATGAACATACATCATGAATACATTATAAGACAATGGGAATTAAGAAGCTTCCCAAATGTGTTATAAACGATGTGGTAACGTGGAGAATCTTATTGGTTATTGATAAAATATAATGATTATAAATAACTTGTAAAGACTTAAAATTTTATATCACTTAAGGATGGTAAGGAGCTTACTTTAAACTACAGGAACAGTGGGAAGATTTAAAGAAATCTTACACTTCTTCTGTAGTGCATTGAGGTTACCATAAGGCAAATCTTGGCCCAGGGTCAGGACCAAGATTCCCATAACAACATGAAGGCAACCAGAAATGAAGAAGGCAATCCTCCAAGCAGTGAATGGGGTAGCACTGGCTAGTTTAATGGTGGTCCAATATTGGCAGGACACGAACGTTGCAAGACAGAATCCTATCATGAACCTGACCTCTATGTACCCTGATGCATCAGAAACAAAGGACATGCAAAAAACAGTAGTGGCAGATAGCATTATGAGAAATGTTGTGCCATATCTCGCTCCTATGAGATCACAAACCACACCCATCATAAGCCTGGACAAAATGCTCCCAGAAACTGAGGCAACTCCGACATTAACAATGTCCAATTCAGTTAAATTAAGGTTATCTCGAATGATTGGAACAAGGGGTGCGGCGGCGAAAGTGGAAATGAAGTAAGTAAAGAAGGAGATCCAAGCCAAGTGAAAGGTTCGCATATGAGGTTTGGCAAAAGAAAATGGTTTGAAGATAGTGGCTCTATGTTCTGAATCGACTGGCAATGCAAATTTGGTTGTATGATTGGTAGTGCATATTGTTTGATCAACTGAGAAACCAAATACTTCCTCTTTGCCTGTTACACCATGCAAGGAGGTCCCAAGGGAAACTTCACCATTAGACATGATTAAGATGTATATTTTTTGTAAATGAGCTATGGAGCTTATGTTCTGATGCACAAATAAGTATGTAGGATGGTCTGTTGTTTATAAAATTTAGGTACTTGGAAACTCGAAAAACTGTAATATTTAAGAAACTAGCCCAAAAGTTGGAATCTTGGAATATTCTACAAGAGTTGAAAATAACATTTCGTTTCATTCCAGATTGGATCCTCTTTGCAATTTAACCTTGTCCTGTTTAATGTCCAAAATGATGTTATTTTAGATATTAGACAAAGGTTTAGAGATTGTCTAATCCTATCCAATGTCCAAAACAACATTGGACAAGAGTTGAGAGACGTTTTGGACATTGAATATTATTGGACAAGATTATTTTGGATGGAAGATCTCAATTGGTTTCATTTATCCTTAACTTCCTGTAGCTATGTTTAGTTGGGAGTTTATTAATGAAGTGAAATGAAATGCAATATTATTCCATCATATGGGAGGAGATTTTATAATAGAATAGATGGAATGAGATGGAAGAGGAGAGTTTTAAATAGATCTCGTGCTATTCTAAACAGTAAAAATGAGAAACCTCCGACTTAGGGAGTTTAGGATATAATGAAAAATGATGAACAACTTTTCACTATATTACATTATAAACTCTTCTTCCAAAGAACATTTTTCTATACTACATTATGAACCCTTTCTTCCCTCCCAAATAATAATTTTCTAATATTACATTCATTTACATTCCATTTTATTATAAATCATTTCATTATATTACATTCTATTTCATTTCATTAGAAATCTTACATCCAATCAAACATAGCTTGAAGGTGAAGTAGTTATTTATTTGCACCTTTACCAAGAAGAGCTTGACCATGAAGTAGATTTGTGTTTGGTTTATTAGTTAAGAAAAGCTTTTATTAAATCAATGTGTAGTTTCTGCTTTACAGTAGCTTCCGCTTATGACTTAATTGAAGATAATGTTCCAGAAGATCGTAATAAGATCTAGGATATGATATGGAAATGGCTAGGGCCACAGTGGATACGTTCATTCTTTTGGCTACTCATTAAAAGGAAGCTGCTGACCAACCAACAACGAGTCGTCCATCGTTTCACAGAGGATGACAGTTGTCAGCTTTGTGGTCAAGAAGAGACAACATTGCATGCACTACAGGACTGTAACAGGGTTAAATCTTTTTGGCTTCAATTTCCCTCTGAAGTGGTCAATACTTATTTCTTTCAACATGATGAGGTGACCTGGTGGAAATCTAATACCGCTAAACAACTACAAATACAGCTGAGTGAATGGACTATAATCTTTGGGGTTGCTTGCTAGTATATATGGCAATGGAGGAACAAGAGTATCTTTGAGGATGGGTTTGTTTGATCAAAAGCGACATCCAAAGTCGTGTTGGACTATGTGGCATGGATAGATAGGGCACAAGATGTAGCAGGCAGAGTTTTTAAGGCACAAGGTTTGCATTGGGTAAGCTAGTTGGATGGACTCCCCCAACGGAGGGTTGACTTAAATTAAACACTGTTGGAGCGGTTAAGCTTGGATCAAACATTACTACGACTGAAGGACTTTGATGTGGTGGTTTCATGCAAAATATCGGAGGGTGCTTGCCAATTATGCTGAACTATGGGGGGTGCATTCAAGACTCATCTTGGCTTGGGACCTCGACTTTCAACTTGTCGTCCTAGAAGTAGATTCTCTAGAGGTAATCAACATTCTTTCTTCACCTACATTAATGTTGATTGAGGGTCTTTTTTTGGTGCACGATATCTGGGCTTTAACGCATCGTGATTGGGATGTTCAACTTCAACACATCTATAAAGAAGGGAATCAAATTGCTATCAGTTTAGCTAATTTAGCCTTACTATCGAGTCTAGGCCTAGATGTTCTCCAGGAACCTCCGACTGCAACTAAGGAGCTAGTTCGAAAGGATCTGCAAGGCATTTCATATCATAGACTACTGTGATAGGGTAGTAATAGGTCTTTTTCCTCTATAACAAAAAAAAATCAACATGTACCTTTTACTTTTATGGTTTAGAAATTCTTAAATTTCTTTTAATAGTTAACTTGAATAACATCTCTTCATATGAACTATTAAGGTTGCTTTCAAAAAAAAAAACTATTAAGGTGCTTTCTAAAATATCTCATAATTATTTTAAGAACTTCATGTTATAAGAAAAAAAGAAATTATTATTTGAGTGGTCTTCATTATTTTTATAATCAATAATATTTAAATTAATTCTAAGCACCATAGATTATTTGATGATATTTGAGAGTAATTTAGATAATATTAATCATAATAATTATGAAAACTATTATTAGTACTTCTTTAAATAATCTCATAAGAATTTAGAAAGAACAAAAGAAGTTGGTTCAGTCGGGTTTGGTTGGGGCCGGGCGAAGTCGCTGTGATCCATGGGTCAGTCAGCTGCGGCGATGAATGTACCTGCAAGACAGTAATGACACGCCGGGAATAGATTCCCGGGAAGCCTCTCCGACGCTCAAGTCAGTCTCTTA
>JAOSBN010000008.1:5484238-5497782 GCA_027563595.1 Erythroxylum suave | reverse complement strand
TTTCGTTTCGGATGTCGGATCCACTTTGGCAAGTAATTGTTTTGCTTCGGATTTAATTTGCTTCAATTCCGAATTCCGAATTATTCGTTTCCGTTATGATTTCGCGTTATGTTTCGGTTGGGATCCGGTTTCCGGATCGGGTCCCAACATATCTTCATTAGAATTTCAGATCTTGAATAAAAATACATCAGCATATACGTACATCCTACAATCCATGAACCTTCTAGTTATACATCATCACTATTTAAACTTTCAAAGAATGTTGAAAAGTAAAAAAAAAATCCAACAATCAACCACAATACATTCAAGAAGAATACGATAATGAAAACCCAAATCATCAATAATTGACCAAATGAAATATATTTGACCAAATGCCTCTAAGCCTGCAGTAGAATAGATTTATTATTGACATGCCATGGAGCTACTTGTAATACCTTCTTTACACCGCTAGGATTTCAAAACTTGAATAAAAATACATCATCATTATTAATATGTACATCCTAAAATCCATGAACCTTCTAGTTATACATCATCACTATTTAAACCTTCAAAGAATGTTGAAAAGTACAAAAACAAAAACTTCCAATAATCAACCAGAATACATTTAAGAAGAATAAGATAAGAAAAACCCAAATCATACACTGCTTACAATATAAATAACAACACGAAACAAAGAAAAATTTTAAGAACCTAACAATAAGGTGATGATAAGAACCACATTGGACACTTATAAGTGGAGATATAATATTCTAATCAAAAGAAACAAAAATGCTAGTTTCGAAATGAGAACACGTTCAAGTTATATAATGAATCTAAAGTACACCATCCAAGATGACAATTGAAAAACAAAATAATAATGGAAAAAAATTGACATATGTATTCATCAATTACATCTTTTTATTATAACTTCTGTAGTTGAAGTTAATGAGCATGATGACACTTAGTCATCATTTTTATTAGAGATTCCTAAGTTGGAAGTCTAATGCTCATGATGAATGGACAATTCTAAGTACATTTCTCTTAATAGTATCTAGTTAATAATAAAGATTGTGATTGATTCAATATAAACCACCAATACAGATTAAAACATCACTAGAGATTAAATTAATTAATGATATAAAATCAGATATAACGAAACACTGAGATAAAAAATCTCCTAGCATCATCTTATACTGACGATATAATGATTTAAGAGATTTTATAATTTAGATCTGTGAAATTTTCTAAGTTAATGAATTGGCATCTATCAATATACAACAGCTATCCTAGATTTATAATTGATATTATTACCTAATCAAAACATTTAAAAACACATTGAGATACATGAAATTTACTAAAATTTTTGGCTTTAATACCACAATAGGCAGGCAAATCTATTTCTAGCACCCCATTCAAATCAAACAATTAATGCTTAAGTTGCCTTGCAAATATGTCTTTTCAAATGTCCACATATAAATTAATATTTGATTTAAGCTTTCTCTTTTATTTAGTCAACATTAAGAACAACAATGATACTTCATAAATGTAAAACTCTTTTATAAAATAACTTAAATCAATCCATAAAATGTCTTTCTTCTTATTGAAACATCAATAAGATTTATCCATTCACTATCCTTACAACAATAAAAGCAAACAAACTATTAAAGGAATATTTAAAGTAATTTTATTAATATAGATCTCAATCTTTGAATGTACTTCACTTTAACTTCTTTTTCACGTGAAACATGCTTTGAATTACTCTTGCATAAAGTTATGCTTTCAAATCTTGTTTCTAGAAAGAAACATCATTTAACTACAAACTTGTGTTAGGTTCTGCTTATCTTCTCTTTAACTTATTCTATCCAAAGAGGGATATAGGCAAAAAAATGCCCAAACTAAATATCATATTTTAACAAAGAAACATATCCAAAATTACCTAAAATGTTAAATACAACCAACCAATCAAACCAAACTAATTGTAATTTTTAAGTTTTGTTTAAAGGGATAAAATGCTCCCTTTTCTCTAACAGCCCTTCACCATAGCCAACCAACCACTAACCACCCCACCTTTCCATTTTTGATAACTTATCAACCTTTATGTGCAACATGAACCAAAAAATGTTGGTTTTCATACAAACAACTAAAACACCCTAGCTGAAAGCCCTATTGATAACACATTAACGTAACCTCCAAATTGGTCATACCCCTCAAATTTTCCAACTATTCCAACATCGAAAACTAGCAAGAGTCAAGAGTCTACAGTGAGGAAAGTCACTTAAAGCTCTACTTTGTGGGACTCAAGTACACTAGGGAAACTTAGATACATAGAGTCGAAGGAGGGGGAACCTATTTAAAGAAGAGACTTGCCTTCTCTATTGTACACAAATAGGCAACTATAGAATGGAAAAACATAGGACTTATGAATATAATGGTAAATGGAAATGAAATTTTTGCTTTTAGATTTATCACCTAAGAAAATGCCTCTACAATCATAGAAGTAGGGCCTTAAATAATGTATACAAAATTTAGGCAAAAAATATAACCAAACAAAAATAGAATCTAACTACAACTGATGCTTATAATATAATGTAAGCATAATGCATTACAAAAATATACCTAAACCAATGATTAAACCAATACCGACGATGACACATACAATCAAACCACAAACACAAACCCAAATGATAAAAGTAGTACACCCAATAAAAAACAAAACCCACTCACCCCAGTTGATGATTAAATGTGCGACGAAGACGCAGAACAATGTTTTAAACAAAACGCAAATGCAGAACAATGATGCTAAAGGATCTGAAGCACGCAAAGGAAGAAGACGCAGAATGGAACCAAAGCAATAGAATGAAGAACAATGTGGGACGGAGAGAAAAAGCGACGACGACAAACAATTGGTCGAAGAAGAGAGGTTTGGTGTTAAACCAAACGATGTCATTTTCAATTTATTAAAAACGTCAATGCCGAAGCCAACGATAACATTTAGTTTTTAATTTTATCGATTTATGATGGAAATGAGTGTCGTCGATAAATATACCGATGAAAATGCATATTCCATCACTATATTTCGACGGAAACTTTGCCACGATAATTTCCCTCCATCTTTACTGACGAAAAACTTGTCCGTCGCTAAATGCAATAACTTTACCGATGGTAATTGATTTTCTATTGTTGATTGCCTACGGTATCTATTCTGCCGGTAATATCCCGTTAATAATTTATATTTTTCTTGTAGTGTGAAAAATACATAATAATAACCTTGGCTTTTATTATTTGGAGATGTCTAAAAATTCCTAGTAGCTACATAAGAAACCATTGCAAGAACCAATTTGACCTTATGGCAAGAACTAAAATCTTACATTAATTTCTTAGGTTTACCTTGTTAGATTGTTTCTTTTTTATTAGTTTTAATTAGGTTATGATGATTTTGAGAGCATTTGACTTGATTTTGAATAATTTCTATAAAAATAGGTATTTAATGTGGCATATATTTTATTTATAGGTCTTCTTTTAGTTCTCCAATGAAGAGTGGATGAATTTGAGTAAGTTAGTCAAGTTGGAAAAGTTTTAGAGTGATTTTAAATGAACATAAGTTGAATATGGACTTATGTTTAGAAAACGGGTGAAATACAACACTGTATTAAGACTCGTGTAACCTAGTAGCCCATTCGACTTCTTTGGGAACTGACCATATAAAGGAACATGGCTTGAAAACAAACTTATGTTTATGACCTTCAGACCCATGTTCCTAAGATGAATGTCAAATGTGCCATAAAGGAGTTATTAAGCCAACACAAGTGCATTATGGATCCATGTTGGTAATAATATAAATACAAGAACAATATGGTATTGTGTCCAACCCAAAGTTAATAGAAAAAGTATTAAGTGATTGAACTTTAGGCTAAACTTGGTCTCAAGAAGTCTAGCTTGGCTTGCTTTGAACAATCTAAACTTGAACTAACTCATTTTGAAATTTAGAAAAGTGTGAAAATTAAAAAAAGAAACTCAAAACATGACCTAAAGCTCAATTAGACTTAAGATCAGACCCAAACCTTTTAGAAAATATTGGGTTGAGATCTACCTATTATCATGCAAGATTAAAAGATTATTAAAATATCTAGAAGGATCTTTATCAACGTAAATTTTCTTTTACATTAAAAACTCGGTTAATATTTATGAATTTTGTATGATAACATTCAATTATTATTTATCTGATAGAGCATAAAGATATACTTTTAAAAATACTTATATTTTAAAAATCAATTTATGTGATTAACACAAATTCTATCATTTAATTATATTCAACTTTATGGATATATACTTGTTGCGTCAACATATAGATTATAAGATTCATTATTTAGAACTTTTACGTCTATCTTAGCATGAATCCAACTAATCTTGATACTACTACATTTCATTCACCTAACTTGATGGACATATATAATAGACAAGACTTGATAAGTTTGACCTAAGGTTACAAACTTTATCTGAATATGTCATTTGATCTTAATGATGCCAATAAAGCTCAAATAAACAACTTTATCTATGTCTACAGATAACCAAAACTTTATGTGTGTTCAATTAAATCAACGAAACTCTACTTTAGAATATCAATTTGAATCAACGAAACTCTACTTTAGAATATCAATTTGATTCAAAATTTAATGCCCTAAATAAAAAATATGGAGTTAATTTGGAAGCGTTGAAATTGTAAACTTATCGATGAGTTTATTAATAAACAAACCCGTTCAAAACACGTAGGAAGTTATTGAGTTACTGGAACTTGGGAGGCAATATAACTGATAGGTCTAGGACTGGGAATCTATATTAGATACCCTGTCACTTAGGTAATAGGTATCATATTGAGACTGTTAAGCTTCCTGTATATTAGCCACTACTTGGTAGTCAAAACTATCAGCCTAGTGCTAATGGTAATATGGATAAAGACCAAGGCTTTTTATAGAAATATGGGTAGGGATACCACTTCAAAGGAATGTCACAAAATCTGTTAAGGTCACAACTCCTAAATTTGGTGGTACTATAGATGGTAATGCATTCTTCTGGTAGCTATTTTTTATTAGTATGCCAGACGATATTGAGCGTATTTAGTTTGTTAAAATGAAATTAAACAAGTTTACTTAAATTTATTGACAAAATGTACTATAAGATATAGACCACTTTTATGTATTATTTTTGACTCGGTGGGAAATCTTATGGAAGTGACTTATTTTCTTATATGATAAATCTAAAATAATAGACATCCAATGTAACTGCATATTCTACTGAATTTAAGACAACTAGGTTTTGGTATGTGAATTCAACAATAAAGATAATTTGTTTTGTGTTACTTGTTACTGCTTAAGTATGACATTCAAAAAGTGGTTAAAGTGCACGTACCAAACACACCAAAAGATTCACTACAATAGATAAGGTTATCAGCGACGAAATTAAACGCCATTAAACATTACAAATCATCGTAAATACTAATTTGTGACGAAAACTAATTGTCGGCTTAATCATTGTTGAATCCCGGTAGCAAAATAACATCCACGACATTTTAGGAAAATTGTTGCAAAAAAGTTTTTTCGACACAAAAAATTTGTCAGTAAAAAGAATAACCGACGAGAACAAAGAACGTAGTTCATAGGGTTTTGCGACATTTTTGTTTCGTAGCTAAAAGTTTTTACTACTAAATTGTTGTTGGAGGTAATTATTTTTAGTGATGATTTTTTTGTAGCAAAATAGTTTTAGCTACTAATTTTTTGTTATAGGTAAATGTTTCTAAAGATTGCAAATGTAGGTAACAACATTTTGTGAGAATTTTTTTTGGTAGCTAATAGTTTTTAGTGGCAATTGTGTTTTTGTAGTAAAATAGTTTTAGCTACTAATTTGTTGTTATAGGTAAATATTTTTAGAGACATTCTTGTAAACATAGGTAATAACTTTTTGTAACGATTTTGTTTTTGGTGGCTAATATTATTTAGTGACAATTTTAATTTTAATTTTATTATAATTGTTAAAGGCAATTTTATTTTAATTTATTACAATTTTTAAGACAATTTGAAATATAAAAATGACTTCTTTTTATAATTAATGTTGGTGACATATTTTTTAAATAATAATAAATTAAAATAAAATAAACATATAAAATGGAATGCATTTTATATAAAAAATATTTACACATCATTTACAAACTAGGAGTCTTCATCTAAGTCACTACCACTAACATATGCAGTAACCTAGTAATTGTTTAACCATCTTTTTAAGCTTGTTAACTTCTTTAATATTACGATCTAACTTAGTTTTTATTTATTGTTTCTCCTCTTAAATCGCCGTCACATATGCTAGTCGTAACGAAGATGCACCAACAGGTTTAGGGTCATACCCAAGACCTTTGATATAGTCCGATTGTGTACTAAGGACATTGTTGCAAATTTCATCAATATTGGGCTGATTCCCCTCAGATAATGATGTCTGCAACAACTCTTACATCTTGTCCTATAATTTAAAGTAGAAAACCGAGTTAACTAAAAATTATTACTTACTATTACATAGAAAAATAAATTGTAATATAATTTGTTTGTACTTACATAATTACCTTGTGCCTCTTCAGACGTCCAGCCTTGACCTTCCTTATAATGTGTGTGCTTGTATAGTGTGACCTTATCAAACTCTTTTCCTTAGAGTTATGTTTGGCCCTATTATATGAATTTAAAAAATTATAAGCAATTAGAATTTAGTGTATTAAGAAATAGAATAATAAATTGAAAACGTTATATTTACAAATTCTTGTCGGACGACAACAAATGATATAAAACTGGTGTTATGAGGAGTCTTCATTTTTGCACTGTTCTCCTTGGCTTTCTCACACTTTTCCTAAATTGAGAGAAGTAGTCATTAAATGCATAAACAAAATTAATGGAAGGAAAATATGAAGAAAAAAACCAACTTGAACATTCCCTGAGGCCCAATAATCACACATATGACTCTAATTTTTTGGAGCCACCCATTCCGGAACATGTCTTTTTGCCTCTTCATTGGAAGGGAAAGACGGGTAATATTTATGAATTATATATCGATGATCCTTCACCTTTATTTCAACAGTGAACTATCACTGCTTGAAACCTCAGACATATCGATATCAAAGATATTGAGCTTCATCTGTGAAGAAGAAGACGTATAAATTAAGTTATTATTTTTGTTAAGTAAAATCATAATACATATAATTAAATGAATTGAAATATTACTGAAACTTTGTCCAAAGCATTTTGGAGCAAGTTGTCTTCCTTCAACTGTCTGATATGATGAAGCCAAGGCAACTCATTCCTCACAACGATGCCCAACTCAATAGCTAATTTTGTAGATTGGATCTTATACAGTGGGCAACATTGTGTAGGGTCAATCGTCACAGATAACTTGTTGTTCATTGCAACATTCATCCTTTGCAACTCAACTCATTTTGTCTTACCTATACCTAGTTTTCTAATGCCAGTATTGGAACTTGAAAATAAAAAATTCATAATAAGAAAAACACATTGAACATGTAATAAGTAATTTCAATGTCAATATGTTTGGTTAACAATAACAGACCTGAAAATCCTTCATGATTAGCAGACAATGTTGGTAAAGGTTACTGTTGACTTTCTTCATTCGATGATGCATTTGTTAGTTGTTTTATGAGAGGAACGTCTTCGATCATTACCACCCTCTTTCCTTTGTTTCTACCAGGCGCCATTATAATGAACCTGTGTAAATCGAAATATGAACATAACGTATAATCTTAACTTAAACATTAATTTTTCACATGAATATAAGAAGATCAGTAGTCAAATACTAAACACATCATGATAACATTCAGCATAAACATAAGTGAAACATTAAAAATATGCATCTACTCATCATAAATTAACATAAGTAAAACATCAACGACATAAGACAATTAGGAACATAACATTTCGAACAACACAAAAAATTTATTTACTTTCAATCATCATAATCAAGATTTTGAAAATCATCATCATTAAGTACATTATCGTTGGATTCTTCATCACTAATTTATTCGACCAAAGTATCGTCATTGTCATTTAAGTCACCTTGAGTATAGTCTTCTTCTATTTGTAAGATAAGATAGGATTAGACTTAATCTAGTTGAACTATGTTAGGCTCAACATCTCTCTTATGAAATGATGATATATCTCTATCTTCTACTAGAATGCCTTCGTTATTGAACTCCAATCCAATATCTTGATAGACTTCATCTGCATCCTCATCCAATTAAACAATATCCCTTTTACAAAAATCAAAGACATTCCTTTGTTGAAAATTTTAAATAACCTTCCAATTGCTACCCAATATAGTATCGTTATCGTAGAAAACTTATTTGGCTTGACTTGCAAGGACAAACGGATCATTATCATACCATGTCTACTAACATTTATGCTAGTAAAATGCTCGTTCACTATCTTGTCAGTTAGATCAAACTATTTGCATTTAAGTATAACAACCTTCTTATCTTTAATGTAGTGCTGCAATATTATTTCAGAGATGACACCGTAAAAGTCAATTATTTCGTCGTCATGACATCCTTCAATGACAACCCCACTGTTTGACTTCGAACTGGACTATCTCGATCCTGTATATGAAATCTCACCCTATTAACAATGCAGCCTATCTATTTCTTTCCACAAATATAAAGCCTGCATGCCAAACTATATAATGTTGTTGTCGCTTCTTGCACGTTACGGTTATGTAACCGTATCATCTTTACGACAAATTTAAAATAAATATGAGAATGAGACAGATTCTCATATTTTCATAATGTGTAATCAATATGAAACTTACACAATTTTTAAACCATGATCTGCCTATGTCTTTCTTCAACATTAATAATCCCTTTGCTGTAAATTGTGTTTGTGCTCTCTATGCGAAAAAAGACAATGACAATAAGATCTTAGAGTAAATGAAGAAAATTGTAATATGATTGTTTGAATGAAAAGGAATATACATACACCATGTAAGTGTCAACTTTATTATAATTGTTCAAAATACACCAACGGGTTTTTCTTTAGTTAACCCTACATATTTACCCACACGAAATGGCCTAACTTTTTAGGAGAAAATAGATAAACTGCAATCGTCATGAAAATCAAAGTTACGTTCTGGTCTATTAAATCTTGTCTCCATATCAGTTAAGTACATTGAAAAAAAATTCAAGCATTCATTTGGTATATAAGCCTCTGCTATAGACCGCTCTGATCGAGCCCTATTACGTACATAATGCTTAAGAGAGCATAAAAAAATAAACAGTTATAAACTTAGGAATTGTTACAAACAAATAACATAGAAAATATTTGTTGAATTTAATATGAATTACGTTTCAATCAAAAACATCCATTGAAATCGAACCAGTCCACAAAGTTTTGCTTCATATAGTAAGTGAATTGCCAAATGAACCATAAAATCAAAAAACAATGGGGGAATAATAGTTCAAGCTTACACATAATCAATGCTATGTCTTTTTCCAATTTATCAAGCTCTTCAACTTTAAGTGTCTTGCAACATAATTGCTTTAAAAAATTTCTAACTTGACCCAAAATAATGAACACTTCCTTCGGCAAAGACCTATGTATTCCTACAAGAAGTAGTCGTTGCAAAAATACATGACAATCATGACTTTTCAACCCTATCAGTTTTCCCTCTTTAACATTCACATAACGACCTATATTAGATGAACCCATCAAGAAATTTGACTGACTGGAGGAACTGATACAATGATTGTTTCTCACTTTTTGACATGTTGAAACAAGCAGGGGGAATAAAATATGAACCATCATCTCTTCCTTTCAAATGCTCCTTTCTAATATTCATTTCTTCCAAGTCTAGTCTAGCCTTAATTGTGTCTTTAAATTTCCCATCAATTCCTATGACAGTCCCAAAAATAGACTCACAATTGTTTTTCTCAATATTCATGACATCAAGATTGTGCCTCAATAGTAATTCCTTCTAATATGGCAAATTGAAAAATATTCTTTTCTTATCCAATTCAATTTGATATCATATGTCTTATGCTTTCTATTACTTGAGTGTTTGTCAGGTGTAATGCCACCCAAATGTGACAACTGGTAAACAATATCATCACCGAATAACTACATCGGAGCTTCACCCAACTCAACTGTGCCATTAAACTGTTACTTCTTCGCAATCTATGTCTATGTTCCAAATAACGACGATGACTTGTATAACATATTTTACTTCATATCCTTTTTGAATATGTTTGATGATTACAGACAGTACAAGCCATATATCCTTTAGTACTCCACCTAGACAAATTCCCATAAGCTGGGAAATCATTCATATTCCACAAAATAGTAGCATGCATTGTAAATGTGTTGTCTTAAGCAACATCAAAAAATTTTAATCCAAATTTTCATAGATCTTTTAAGTCATCAATTAATGGTTTTATGTATACATCGATATCTTTACGTGGAGCAGTAGGTCCTGGGATAAGAAAAGACAATAACATAAAAGGCTCCTTCATACACTTCCATGGAGGTAAAATGTATGGGACTACAATCACCAGTCACATGTTATATGAATTACTCATATTACCAAAAGGATTAAATCCATCTTAGGCCAATCTAAGGAGAACATTACGACAATCTTGTCTAAACCATGGAAACTTTCTATCAAGATGTTTCCATTCCATTGAGTCTACTGGATGACGTATAATGTTATCATCAATGTGTTTCTTTTTATGTCAGCTCATATCTATGGTTGTTTTTGTTAACATAAAAAGTTTCTATAATCGGGGTTTAATAGGAAAGTATTGAAGGATTTTCATTGGTATCTTTTTCCCTCTCCCATCTTCTACCCACCACCTTGATGTATCACAAATAGGACACTCCTAAAGTTCTTTGCTTTCCTTCCAATAAAGAACACAATCATACTTCCAAGCATGAATTGTAATATATCCCAATCCGAGATCCCTTAACAGTTTCTTCACATCATAGTAAGATTTCGGCAACTTGTGTCTGATAGGTAATGCAATGTTTAGTAAGTCAATTAATATGTCAAAGGACTTGTTACTCCATTTATTATAAACCTTCAAATGTAACAACTTCACAACAAATGATAGTTGGGAAAAATTAGAGCACCCTAGATGTAATTGTTCTCGAGCAACTTTCAATAACTTCCCAAAATTATCTTCTGTAATACTACCAATTATATTAGGCATTCCTGTTTCATTCATAGTCTCCATATAATTCCAACAATCGTCGAACATCTCATCAGTCCCATCATCACCATCATCATTCACATTACAATCATCAACATCATTATTGTAACTGTCATCATAAGATGTACTGTCACTTTTACTATAACTTGCTTCTTTACGTTCATCATGATAAAGCTATGGACTATAGAATTTGGCTATGCCTCAGATCAGCAAGTAATTATATACCATATATTGACTTTAGAAGTCCAAATTTAAGCAATTGATGCATGGACAACGAACACTACATTCATCACCCATTTGATCTTTTACAAATTGCATGAAACTTTTAACTCCTTCTACATAATTAGTTGACCATTTCGATGACACATCCAACTCTTATCTATTTAGCTATACAATAAAAGAAGATAGCAGAGTTATAAAATGCATTTTTCATTTTACATTACATATAGAAAACCAATGTTTAATAATACATGCAGTCAATAACGTTGTATCAGTTCATATGCACCAATTAAGTAAACAATATACAGCGAAATTAAACAACAAATGATATATAAAACAATAATGGTTACTAATAATTCGCATACCTGAAGATGTCACATGAGTTCTGAGGTTTTGACTGCAACCAAATAGAGGAACATAAAATCTGCAAATAAGCCCTATACAAAATCAACAACTAAATATAAAATATCTTATTGATGGTACTGTAAAACCATATTTAAAGCACAACAAAGGATGTTGAACAATTTGATAATTACCTCTCAATCAAACGTAGCTCAATGAACTTGTTTAATATGTAAAAAAACCAAGTCTTACGGTGATAGAGTAGAGTTGTTGTGGACTTAATAACTTTAATTCATCTAAGACTATATGTTTATTGATTTGTCAACTAAGAAAATGAGATGGGATGCAAAGAATAATGATTAATCTTTTGTCTTAATAAACATATAGTGCATTATGATGCATTAGATATAAAGGTGAGTGATTTCTCATCGAGTAATGCTATTTTTCAGTTGTGAGTGCATTACAAGTTGCTTTCGTTAGTTTCTGTTTTCTTTCTTTTTTATGGTACAAAGATTGCCTTCCTTATTCGAATGTGGTTTAGGTATTCTTTATATTGTTCGAATTTGCTGTGTGTATTCCTTATCCCTACAATATGTTTATTTGTAATATTTAAAAAAATCATTCTAGCCAAAAAAATTATATTAATTAATTTAAAAATAAACAAAATCATTATGCTCATATGAAGAATTTTTATATTTCTAAGTATGTTTAATGCTAATAATAGGTGAGACTCCGATCTAAAACATGTGTAATGTATTTTTTTGAAAATTTAAAGAATATATTAAAGAGGGAGTATAAAAGGCTTGGGCTTAGATCACCATAAATAGGCAAACGTAATCTTCCAATAGTTGCTCACTTATAGGAAAGCAATCTATAATGACATCATCCACTTTAGGCTTACAAGATTAATATGGGAGGATGTAAAATAAGAAAACTATAGGCTGGTTTTATCCGGTAGCTCTTCCTAGTTGAAAGCATTTAATACGAACTTTTTAGAGGTTCCAAGTGAGAGCCAAAAGGAGTTGGTGATATTCAGTTGGATACCTAGGACAAAGAACTTCCCTTATCCATTTTAGTATGTTCTCTTAGAAAACTCCTTGTTTATGTACCCATCTTACCTATAGTCACTTCCTATCATTAAAGAGTTTCCATAATCTTTTTGCTAGGAGAATTTTGTTCAAGATCTGAGCAATTACTAGAAATTTGGTAGGAGAATTTCCAACTATTTATTTTTGTTTTTCAGAAGTTAGAGAGACTACCACTATACAATAAAATTTTTAAAAGTCTTGGTTGCTCACATTGAATTTAACAACTTTAAAAAGTCTTCGTTGTTCACATTCATAATCTACCGATTGATTCACACCGAACAATTACCTAGTAATCAACAATACATCAACTACCAATTAACAAACATCTAGCCAGCTGTGGGAGGAACAATTTTATAACATTTTTTAAACTTGTTTACCTAAGCTATCCAGAGAGGACTTTCATCGAATACCTTATAAGCATAACATAACTCAAGTCTTCTTCAACCATTCAGCCATTATGTTGCCTTTCTTCACCATCATTAACATATTCAAACAAGTCTACAAAAAATCTAAGGAAACAACTCAATAACTAATCCTAAGTTTGACCCCTCTTCATCACATTTAACAAATAAAATGACAGACATAAAATAAACCCAGTTTGTTGGACCCCGATTTTTAAGTGGAATTTAGAAATAATAAGTAAAAAGAAATGAGTGTTATTATGTATATGTTTA
>JAOSBN010000008.1:5449122-5469999 GCA_027563595.1 Erythroxylum suave | reverse complement strand
GAGATTGTTACTTTAACAATCCTACCATTACTCCCAAAGATATTTTAATATTAAAATTTCTATCAGCAGGTCCTGATTTCGATAATGAGGGAAAATACCCTGCATACCATTTGATACATCTTGGAAAAGCTGATAGTTTTTCGATATCTGTTAATCAGAATAAATATACAGATTTTATTAAATTTGAAGAAAAAGATATCCATTACCGAAGGGCAATTGGAATAAGAATAGTTTTGCAAGGAATGGAAGCAAGCTTTAAAAAGGGATTTCGAACATATGGAGGACAGAAGATACATTCATCAGTAATGACATCACCTACAAAGATAACTCCAATAGCGGCTCAGAATTTTCTTCGAACAAAAATGAAGTGCTAGAATCAGGAGTAATAAAATCTAGTCCTCAGGCTCAACAGAAAATTTGTTTATTTCGAAGACATCAAAAAGATATCTGCCCAGCCTGTACAAATATCTGGAGAGAAGACAAAGATAAAATGACGGCTAAAAAGAAAGACAGCGAAGCAGCTGATGAAGATAATGAAAGATAAAAAAATCTGTTATGTATATTCTAGAAGTATGGATACATATCAAGTCATACGTAGTCGGTTTATGTAATATTCAGCACAGTAGTATCCTTGTATCTATAAATATGTGAGTCGAGTACCAAGAGGGGCATTAGTTCATAAGCCCTCTACTTCTCTCTCCTTGTATCTTTCTTATGCATCAATAAAAGTCCTTCTTCCTTATACTATTTCTCCTTCATTCAAGAATACTATAAGCGAAAACCTCCAACATACTCCTTTACCTTCTTCTTACGCCTGAAGGTAGGAAACGAAATCAGGCTACGCTGGATATTACTGAAGGAGCTATAGGAGCTATAGTAATATAGGTTGGGGCTGAAACGCTCGGTAAAAGCTCCATAGGGCGACCCGATAATATTCTGGTCAAAGCGAAGACAGGTACGGAAGCATGCTGGACCCTTTTCTCTTATATTATTCTGTTGTGAAGATGAAATAGTATAGGAAAATTATTTATCATGAATCCTGAAGCCTATGGAGAACAACTAGTTTTATTAGATTTGCCTAATGAAGAAAGAATTGATAGCCTTATAAATGAATTAGTATCCCAATATTTGGCAGAACTAGATAATAATCAAGATTTAAATACCAAACGACCCGATTATAAGGCAATAATGTATTTTATGATAAAACAAATACAAACCCTTGAATATATTAAAAATTCTCGATATGGATGTAAGACTATAATCGATTTTAAAGTTGAAAAGAAATTAAAGATAGATTTGTTAAATACCAATTTGAACAATTTAGACCTGGACATATTGGACAAACATATGGATAAACATACGGACCTGAACAAAAACACCGATTATACACCCTCCACTTTTCAACCCAAAACTCGAGTTGAAGGTAGTGGATCTCAAATCTATATAAGCCACCCACCATGCTTCTATGAACGCTGGGTGGTTGGTGCAAATCGAAACTAGAACCATGGGGATAACCTATAAACTCTGATACCAGCTACAGAGGAGGGGTTCGCATTCTAAGTCAATATGTGAGTGCAACATGATGTAAAAGGAATTAGAGTACATTTGAATTCATCAATTCTAAGAAAAGAAATAGATTGGAACACAAAATATTGGATGATTTGATTTTTGTTCAATACAATTTAAAACTTCGAGAAAGGTATTTTATTATCATTAGTAAGTTGGATATATTTTCTTATAAATTCTTAATCATTTAATGTTATTAGTTTACTAGGACTCTTAATAGAACAAGTAATTTTATAGTTCAAATTTGCGTTGATTATATCGTTCTTTTAGTATATTAGGTTTCTAAGAAATCATATTTGATATATAAAAGCGACTTGAAAAATAATCTTAAATGAAAAAGTATTAACATGTCTTTTGGTATAATGAATTTGAATAATAGTGATAATTAGGCTCCTCTCAATGATGATGAGTTTATATTTTATTTTAAGTTTCACTTCTAATTGATTATTTTCTCAACATGAACTTTTGTTTATAAATTGTAATACGCTTAGAGAGTCGTGAATATTTATTATTTATTATTTGGTGTTTTAATGTAATTATTGTTTATTATATGTTAAAATTATAACATTTTAAGTAATTTATACTGTCTTTAATTTTATATTTGTATGATAATTGTTTACATAGTAATTATCGTTATTATTTACTATTTATATATAAAATATGTGAAAATTAATATTAATAAAAATAAATAGATTGTTATAATTTCAATTTTCTATTACTATCTTTTTTGGAGATATAGTTGATGTAAAATTATAAATTATGATGCATCATATTTTGAGGGACTATTTGCAATTTTAAAAACAAATCAAGGATTATTTTATAAATTTAAAAATTACTTGAAATGATACCCAATATTTATCAATATTGATGCAGTATTATATAATAATCAAAATTTAATACCAAATTAGGGCTTGGTTTAGGAGAGCGGTGGCAGTTAATAACCTGCTGAAATGAGAAGTACTTATTGAAAATAAGTACTTATGTGTTTAGGATTACTGTTTTGGTAACTGCTGAAACATGAAAATAAGTATTTGGCAAATGCAGTTGTGATTGGTGGAAAGAGATAAAAATGACTAAAAACTTTATTGATTTGATAAACTATTAATTGTTGTATAAATAATAAAAAATATTATTAGTCATATAAATTTAATATTATAAATAATAAAATATTAAATTAAAATAAGAAAAATATAAATAATATAAATTAAGTAAATAAAATATTTCATAAAAATATATTATTAGTCATATAAATTTAAAATATTAAATATTAAAATATTAAATAAAAATTAGAAAATATAAATAAAATAAATTTAGTAAATAAAATATTTCATTAAAAAATATATTATTAGCCATATAAATAAGAAGAAGACGATACGTTCGACTTGCTTTCTATTAGTTAAGGGTATAATGGAAAATAATAATTATCAAAAAGTTATTAATAGAAAGTAAAATTTTTACTGCATAAGTACTTTCCTACTATAACCTTCTTTTTATTTATTAATTTTTGTGGTCATATCTCACTTTCTTCCAACCTTCGATTGTTCGCCTGCAAATTTAAACATATGATTGTATTTAAAAATTATAATAAATAAGTACTTATTCTCTATTGAACCGCATTAGGCATTCGTAACGTTGATATTTATACGGCTCGTTTATTTTAACGCAAAATCAGCTCCGTCATAAGGCCTTCGAAAGAATGATGGTGTATATTAGATAAGACCTTAACCATAGCCCCCTTCATCATTCAGCTGGATATCATATCAATTAAGGAATGACTTATCACATTAAATCATGTTGTCACCATCAGGTCATAACTAAGGTTATCTATGTGTTTTGAGCCATCCGGATCGTTTTTTAATGATAAATTATGTTCTCATTTATCTGTGAAAAGAAAATTAAGACCCAGCATAAATATTTCGTTGAATTTATGTAAGTACAATCGTATAATAACATGAAATCAAAATCGGTCATTTAGTAGTCGGACAACCACAGCAATACGATTTGGTAAATGAACACTTTGTGATGCTCCAGCCAGTAATATTAAGTTGCAAGTCAAAATATTGAGGAAGTAATCCAGTGATTAGGCTCGTTTCTAATCATAATTGTTTTTTTATATCCTCAATTTGAATAGTATATCTGGATGCAAGGGAGATGGTGATTAAGCTTTTAAGAAATGCATATTGGATGATGAGAAAAAAAAGAGTGTGGAATAGGAAGGGGAAAGGAAGAGAAAAGAAAGGAAAATGGAGAGGTAGTGAGGCTACATAAAAAGAGAAAATGTCATCGGATATTGGGTACCTTGGGATGATCATTGCAGTAACTATAAATACTGTAAGACGAGAGATATCTTCATCGGAAAATCTCCTCGCATAAGTTTTTTGGGGATAAGCACGATCAGTACGGAATCACCGCCAGGTCAGATGTCATTTTTAAACTGATCTACAGAAAACACGCATGCTCGTGCAATGCAATGATCTGTTGTCAATTAAAGAAACATTATCATGTTGATAAAAATTGGGTTTAGTTTGCGTCTTTTGGTGGCTGCGTAATAACTTTCTTCTACCGTAAGATGCATAAGATGTATGAAGATCAGACAATGCAAATATCAAAAGAGGCTACTCAAATCGAGTCAAATGAGATACAAAATACCACAAGTACAAGCTTTATGTGAAACCTCATGTATTGCAAGTTTATCCTCCGGGTACAATTGATAAACAATGTCAATAGAACTTCATTACCAATTAAACAAGCTTACCTCCGTGAGGTCCTGCCAGGCAATACTAATTATCTGTCACTGCCTTCATATTTGTGTCTATCACCCCTTACGCCATCAAAATGGTGGGAAACAAGAAAGGCCACCTGCGTGCACACTAAGCACCGGCGCTCACCCTCCTTTGAACAAGTTTGTATAGCACAACGGTGACAAATTTTGAATGAAACCGATGAGTGAACCCGAGCGCCACTACTGAACGTGGTGCATCACGGTTTTCAATATAGAGATGATTAAGAATCACATGCTGCGGTGCTGGAATAGCCTCAGTAGCATCTGCACCAGCTGGGTAGCTAAGATAGGTATGTTGGAGGTGTGTAGGCACTACAGGTGGATCACGTGCTTCGTCTTCACGCCCTGGATAGACATTATTATAACTGGAATCTGGTGATTTTGGAACTTCAAATCCCACTACAGTTGCTTCTTCCTGCAGAAGACTTCAATTATGAAACTCCCACTTGATTTCATTAGCCAAAGAAATATCAAGCTTCACTTACATGATCTTCTCTGCATCGGTTGCTCATCTTCTAAATGGACAAGGCTCGTTAAGAGCGAAAGATCATCAAGTTGGCAAGA
Organism: Erythroxylum suave; assembly: GCA_027563595.1. Taxonomy (NCBI): domain Eukaryota; kingdom Viridiplantae; phylum Streptophyta; class Magnoliopsida; order Malpighiales; family Erythroxylaceae; genus Erythroxylum; species Erythroxylum suave. The sequence goes on along the minus strand of JAOSBN010000008.1, from coordinate 5,465,087 downwards.
CTGATAAACCTGAAATAAACAAGATTTTGTCCTCCCGTGAACTTCCAAAGATTAGGCAGGCGTATCCACAAATATTATTAGTTCTTCTATGTTTTAAAACCTGGGCTGCCAATTTATTTTATTAGGGGAGAGGGTCAAAAATTGACAGCTGAAGTAAGGTTGAGCGATGATTAACCTGGCATTGATTTGGGGAAAACAATATGTCTATAAACCAAATACGCAATCGCAAAATGAAAAATATAAACCAAAAAAATTTTTAAAGAAATCTTCATCAAATTACGACAATATAGCAGTGAAGAGACACCAAAATGTTCCCAATTCACTCATAGTAGACCAGCATTAGACCGTACTCCAATAATCCACAAAAACGTTCAAAAGACACAAACCAACAACTTAATTAGTTAAGAAATCAGTTTAAGACATGCTAGAAAAAATCAGCTAGTAGAGTGATGGTAAGCAATGACTGAAGCAAGGAAAAAAGCAACACGCTCAATTAATCTACAAGTGATTAATGAATTAAATCAAACCAGAAGCAAGCAGTATTAACTAGAGAGTTGTGGACTTAATTCACTTCTTTACAACAATCATAACACTAGCACTTATTCCACTTACGCGATTCTCTACTTCAAATATATTAGGAAGTTGGTATTTAAACACTTGCAATGTCACAGTCATCTGTTTGATTGCTACACGTTATTCTGCCTAGGGCTTCGAATATGTTGTGTGATTTACAGGTGCGTATCACAGAAGTGTAACCACGCATAACCACCCAGGTCGCAAATTGAAATCAAAACCTAGGTTTAAAGGGAGAAAATTACAACCTGGTTACCATAAGTGAACTCTAAATGCCTGAAAACTATTGAGTAACCCAAAAGCATGAACTATGACCAAAAGAATCTTCCTTTCAAGAAGTGACGAATTCATCCATAATTTAGCTATCATCGTTCGCAATTAATCGCTAGTCCACCCTAACACTTCGGGAGTCATGAGTAAATTCTTGGATCTAATTCAAATTAACAACAAAGTTATAAATGGATCCTGAGCCGAAAAAATAAACATTGCCGCCATAATCCATACAACTCATAATCAATTTCTACGAAAATCTAGTTTCCCAAACACAAGGCAATTATTTTTGACGGCTACATTGTTGAAACGAAAAGCCCCTCTCATCGTTGAAACAAAGAACAAAACGGCTTGAAAGAAGAAAAACTAAAGTACGAAACTACGAAAGCAAAGTAGAAATTGACTTAAGAATGGCCAGTGGGCGGTACAGTTTAATTTTTTTGCAACCGTAAACGTCTGAGGCCGACTCCGGCAACACCAACGACGGCAATCTGCAAACTTCAGCAGCGATAAGCGAAGCAAAGATTCGGTCGTCAGGAAGGAGGCGAAGAGAATCAACACGACACGGAAGTTGAGAGACGAAGAAGAGAGCAACGACGTTAGGTGGGCTTTTAAATTTACCTCAGCTCCCTAACGGCATAATTTCACACGCACATGAACTATTAAACGGAAGTGTTGACTCAGTCAACGTTGACCAGGACATAATCATATTCTGAATCTCTGATGCCTTGTGCAGGTATAAGAAAAGGTTTTTTTTTTTGGTTTAAATAATAAATACGGGTACAAAATTGTGTTTCTGATTGAATAGGAAAATGAAAATAAATATTATGCCCTGCCTCATTATTTGGACCAGACCATAACAAATAGAACAATACTCGGTCAAAACAATAAAAATGAACAGAAGCCCAACAAATAACATAAAGACTTGTGTGAAACAATCAAAGCCCAATTTGCGATGGGGAGACAAAAAAGGACCTTGGAATCCAGCTTATAGATTGGAAGAGCCGTCATCTTGCCCGTGCTTCGGGATTGTCCAGGACCAAGAATTCTCAATTTTCACTCAGTTGTAACATTACCACACGTTGGACTGACAGAATAAGTTTGACCAGACTGTAAGTAAAGTTGCAACACGTTTATAAGAAAAGACTCCTTCCTTGTAGCTCATGCTCGTGCTCTGGTCAATTTTGGTTTAGGATTTCCGAACCACCATTGAGGGAGGCACCTTACGTCTCCCATTCGAAGATGATGTATTGGATAACATTTTTAAGGCTCAACTCCTGGCACACACAAGTTTCATGCATTTATTTGGTATTATATATATACGCTTGTTTATCCATATTTCCTTCTTGTTGTCTTGCTTTATGATATTTCCTCCACATTGAGACATTTACTAAATTAAAAGTATGAAGTTCAACAAAGCTTAATTTATTTAAATTAATAAGTTATTGTAACAAAATATTTTAAAGGTTGATTTGAACATACTACATTACACTTAATTTTCATCCAAAAGTTCACCTAAATATATGAATTCAATTTGATCATAAAACAGTTAATTCATCTGGTAATTCTATTGCATTATGGATACCTTTACATCAAATCTTTATTATAACCACGTACTTATTTGCCAAGCTCTACGAGTACGTGAAGAAGTAAGTTAATTCAAAGCCTAATCCAACCGCTAGCAAGTACCTCAAGTTCTGCCTTTAAGAAAGCCGTGTGATGGCTGGAATATTCAAAATAAGTTCGTGTACTATGTTATACTTTGATACGAATTAAGCATACGCAGCCGCGACTCATAAACCAAGAAAACTGACCTCACATTTGCTGCCATGTGATGAGGATTTTGCTGTCAAACTACTTTTGTGCAATTATTTGAGAGAGGAGATGAGGAAGGAGGATGACATATATACGCAGGACCAACCTCGAATTCCGAGTAGGAAGGAACCATCCAACTGGTTGGCTCCTTCATCATAGTGAGACCATCGTAGTTGATTCAAGTACCTATACCTAACCGTGTTTTGTCTCTCCACACTGGTCATGAAGATGGCGAAACTAACTTTCTTTATTCATTTTTGTTAATTTACTCGTTTCATGTGAACTGCATTGCCATTATGCATTTTTATTATGAGCGAGAGAGCTGTTCCATGCCCTATGCTTGTTCTATATATAAACAATCATCATCATGACAACAACTATTTTCTAGTAAGATAACATGTGAGAGTATTGATGGGTTTTAGAATCAATCCTTTGTCTATTCTTCCGATGAAATTATATAATTATAATAACTGCTTATTGATTGTATTTAAACACAAAAAGAAGACGAATCAAAGTACAATAAGGTTTAAAAAATTGTATGTCAAGTTTCTTTGAATGCTCATGACAACTGATCTTCAAAGCAATAAAACTCATTATAAAATGACTTATATTAGGACAAAGTGCCAAGTAAATTCTACAGCAAAGGATTAAGGTACGAGGATTTCATAAAGTAGCTAATAAATTAGAGGCTGACACTTTGGGAAGAAGAAATTAACATGTTCAGGATCCTCTCTTTTTTTTATCTTCATGGTTTGGAATAATTTGACCGGCCTCTACAGTGAAAAATAAAAACGGATCCGTCGAAGCCAAAATATTAATGAAGTGCGTGAAATAGGGAACTAGATCTTCTATATTCACTACCTTATACTAACTTTATTCCACTCGATCTCATCCATACAAATAGATGAGACCATATAAAACTCACAGAAATATATGGATAAAATCAACTGGAACAGAGTTGGTATAGAGCAGTGGCTACAGTAAATCTCACTCCGTAAAATAGGTACCATAAAACTCATAATGTCCTACGCGCATGAGATAACTTGAGTTTGAATTAACATTATTCTTCAAACAATAGGAATACTCAGGCTCCTCTATATATATGTATTTTATTAAATTGGAAAAGATAGTCAAGTCTCCTGATGGTGCAATATTTATCGCACGAGTAACCACAAAGTCGTCGAAACGTGATTCAATATAAACCAAACATCTAGTGGTCCCTTCTTTGCAATGCATGTGAATGACAACAACTCGGAACTAATTTGATCTAATTAATTGCTTCCGCGGGAGTAACAATAGCAAACGTAAGCACCCTCCTTTTGCTGACATCATTTAGAAAGGTAAAGAGATTTAAGGGCTCATCGCCACTATCCGTGGCCGTTCGTTCATATGGATATGGAGATACCTGAACTTTGAGCAAGTTCGGGAATATGTTAATGGAATACCTACTTAAAGTTAAAGACGAAGTTTCAAATGCATCTCTTTCTCTGGTGAATGTCTTATCATATTATAAACAGACCGGGTATATCTAATGATTACGTACGTCGAAGTCACATATAAGGGCTAACAACTCGCAGAAAGAAAGAGTGGGAACTGGTATTTTTTTCTCTTAATTTGACCCAGTTAAATTGGATATTCACACTAATTTCCAAAACATAAATCTTGTGAAGATCGCGTATAAGGTAATCTGACATTGGTGCTGTATTCGAAAGCAAGAGGCTTCGGGTGTCTGCCATACCCTGCAAGCAATTTAATTCTCCAGGCTCAATCAGTTTACTCATTCTTGTTGGGAACGAGGAGAACCAATGGTTCGAAAAGGTCAATATAGCATCATTCAATGGTAGAAAATAAAATGAATAAATATATGAATGTCTCCGTAGGATTTTGTGTGTATTTGAAATCATAATTGCTAGCTATAATACCACAGCATACTTATTTCGAAAAAGAAAAATATTAAAACATGATAGAATAGTAGGAACATCTGAAACCTCTTTGGTAAAGCCCCAAGGGGTCAAGTCAAAGAGAAGCATCAATTGGCACAAGATAGGCCATTATCAAGAAATTATTTGGCGGGGGAGGGAAAGGTTGATGCTTTGTGTGGGAAAGAAAGAAGTTAGATGCTTCTTGGTGATTGACATTGATCTCAGTTGATCTGGCCTTATCCATGCCATACCCCACCTTCCATTAATTCATGATTTCCAGATCTCTCATTTTTCTTTTTTCTTTTTTTTCTGCAAAGATAGTTTCTATCAACTTTCTCTGTAATCTTTTTTATATGAATTGTATTGTTCTTTCCCTCCCTCGATTCAATATTAACTCATATCATTACATTGATTCCACCCCCTGGATTTTCTTGTAAAGAATCTAAACTTAAAGTGGACATTAAGCTGGAAGGTGTGGTTCGGTAGTTATAGACTACGCCTCGAGAAGTGTTTATAGAATATCTCTATTGTGTATTGTTAAATTTTAAAAATATCTTATAGTATCAATAATTCATGGCATTATTTTAATTAAAACTATTATTAAGATTACGCAAAAACAATTATAATTTTTTTTTTACTTACTTATCAATTAATTAATTAAGGTTTTAATAAACATTTAACAATTTTTTAATTTTTTATGTTACCGATTATTTCTTAAGTAATTCAGAATGATAAGATGTTCAAAATTATCTCTTTAAATTTTAAATACAAATACTTCCACCTTACTATTATTTTTATTGTTTTATTTTATTAATTGTGTCGAGGGCGAGTGTTTGTGAAAGCTCTACTAAAGGTCGATTTATTTTTGTCCCAGCTGAAAAGAGTATCGAGATTTGGGGTCGCCCACAGTGGACAAGACTGTTGGGACTGCCCCTCAGAAAGGCCTCCTTCACGTGGCGATGTAGGGTCGGCCGTACACTTTTCAATGGCCAAACTCATCCACCGTGGCTTCTTCCCACGTGACATACCCTCTCACACCTCACCTCCTCCTTGTCCCCACTTTGAGTCCCTTTGTAAAATAATTATTGTTAGACAATGATTCCTTGAGAGCGAGATTATTTTTTTTAAATGTCACATAAATAATATTCTAAAACTTTGATAATTTGTTATTTTTATATTTCAGAAAAACAAATGACTTCTAAATAAAATATTAAATAAACTTTAAATTTCAAAATAAAAATGAAATATTAATTGTTACTTTTAATACAAATATAAAACAAAAAGAAATTGGCTTGGCTAGAAGGGAGACAGGTGGAGGCACGTGTAGCGGCCAAGATGTGAAGGAAGACGTGGCACGCTTATGAACCTCCATAAACAAGTCACCTTCTATATATCTGCCAATTGGCAAGAGGCCAATCCAACGGGCAATTTCAATGTGACGTTTTCCTGATCAAGTTAAAGCACAGCTGCCAAAGTATCTCCCGCCTGCTAAAATAACAATAATAACTTTTAGTATCAATTTTATTGAAAAATTTTAATAGTAAATTTTATCTATAAATAATAAACTATATAATGCCTATAAATCCTATACGATTGTAAATTACTTACACACACCTATTAATATGGGTATTCTGTGGTGTTCCCATGTCCTTACAAGTTCAATCTCGTGTATAATTGCTTTATCCTAATTACAACTGAATTATTCCTAAAACACTGCGATTGCGTAACTCAAACTTCATACACTGTCCGCGGAATAAGTAGATATTTGAAGGACTCATCTGCGTATAATTAAATAACAGGACAAAAAGTGAAGTAAAACTCATATTATGATGTCACTTTAATACATAATAATCAAATATATTTTTTAAAAATTTACGTCTCTACCAATTTAAGTCATATTTCTCTTTATCAAAAAATTTGAATAAATTAATCGTTAATTTATTTCTTTAACACAGTTATGAAAAATCTTTACTTATTACTATTTATATAAAAATTTATGGTAAATTAATTTATCAGTCATGTTTTAAATTTAGCTTTTACTTATTTTAACTATGTAGATACAACTTTAATTAAGTATTAAAACTGATTATATATATATATATATATATACATATATAGACGATTTCATTATTAGTAAAATTTAAACATTATCTACTGATTAGAAAAACGAATCATTTCATAATTTTCTTTTCCAAAATTTAACTAATGAAAACCGAAAGAAATCACTGAATCTTGTATATATTATTTTAAAACAAAATTGTTTTTTTGATCTTCAAAAGAGTTAATGAAACCCTTGGGAGTAGGTCAATCCAGCAGTGAAAGGTTTTCCAAGTGCCTTTCCCCTCAAGTAATTCGAGTTGTACAAATTGTGATTCATCAAAATTTCGAGTTTCACGTATTAATTAATTTAAATTTATTATTTATTGAACTATTAATTCATTGATAATTTTGTTAATATAAGTTTAAAGGTAATTACTCAAAATTTTACAAATGTTAAAAAAAGAGTTAATGAAAATAAATAAACGTATTAAATGATTACATGCAATAGATCGCGAAGGGCTAAAAGGAAAATCAACATAATTTTCTTCGCAATGGCGATGATAAGACGGAGATTAACGGAAAAAACGCAAACCGGCCTTGTCAGAAATTGTACGGAAATGGGCGGTATGTGGTCCCGTTATTCAGGTGGCGGAGACTTGATGGAAGGGGTCTGTCTCTGCCACATTCATGTTACTGTACTGCCTTTTTACTTTTTTTTTTAAATACTACATCGTAGTTTATTCATTTAATATAACGATAACAATTACGAAGATAATTTGGTTTGACATATTCCAATAGAGATATCGTCAGAATCATCGGAACAAATGAAAGCTTCAAAGCGAGAAAAGAAAAGGGGAGTGAGAGAAAATTAAAATGAGGCTTTGTTACGGCAATTTTGGTTGTAAAGAATAGCACAAAACATGTCAAATGTAAATGAATTATGTAAAATCTTGCATTTTACATTTTCTTATATTAAATGTTTGAGGTTGCGGAGAAATAGATAATTTAATTCTATAATTTCAAGATTTGATATAACTTATTTTAATTATTTAAAATAGATTAAAATCAACAAGTGAATTTAAACATCGAAATTTATTATTTCATAGTTAATTATCTTTTAAATGATACGACTTGGAATAATTGATAAAATTGTTTCTTTATGTTACAAGTTTAAGTCATAAAAACAGTCTCTTTATAAAAATTAAAAAAATAGCATATATTATGACTGTTCTTAAGTGAAGAAACTTTGTACATTGAATATGTTGATTTTAATTATCTTTTAAATCAATTCTACTACCAATCTTAGTCGTATCCTGTAAATGAAATCTATTAAACTCTATATTGTTATTTAAGTTACTTTAACCATGCTAAATTAAAAATAAGGTTCATAGTAATATCATTTTTTACCCATTAGATATATGGTTAGGGTTATTTTTTACATCGGAGAGTTTATGGGTAGAAGATGAGATCATCAGCAACATCATAAACTCGAAGTCGAAGACAAGGCGGTATGTGTGTAATGGTAAGAGCAGGAGACTGAAAAAAAAAAAAAAAAAAGAAGCTGAGAAGAAGCATAAGGTCAGTTCTGGGGGCAGGTACGCGGTAGGAAACAGCTATTAAACGCACAAACCAACCTCGAGGGTTAATCCCAACGCCAATGTGTCCCCGAGATTAGACTGACTTGTTGTGATCGGCCCAACGGTTATCCAAATTCGATGATGTTAATATTAAAACATGTTTTTGTATTTGATAACCAACAAAGCATAATTCCAATCCCATTATGCACCAAAAGAAAAAGATGTATCTTCTGATCCTGTCCAATGTGTAATGTCAAGTCAAGTTGCCTTGAGGACAAACTGAAGAAGTCCTTAAGATATTAGTTGATACACGTTAAAGGACGTGAAAACTTCTGAACAACGTTTGAGATCATCTACCATATGTATAAATTGAGAATTTTAGGGTTTTCTTATATGTCAGAAAACTGAACCATTTTCTCTCAACAAAATGTTCTCAAAAGATCAGAAAAAAGAAAAACATTATAGTACTACTATACAGCTAAGCATCAAGCAATCAGCATTGGTACCAGAAACAGTAAAAATGTCACCAAAAGCAGAAAATTCCCACAAACAAAAATCTAAGGGGAAAAGAATTACTACCTACAATCATTCATCTACAAACCTGTAAACTCCGAGTCATCTCTGCGTGCATAAACCTGACATCCTCATTAATCCCTCTGCTGTTACTATTCCCGTACGTAAGCCTCCTCTCATGTCTCTCTCTCTCTCTCTACAGGTTTCAGGCTTCTGCCAACTTCATCTTTTGCCTTTTGTTTCATAATCGTTTGATCTTCATGCAAAAACAAAGATTTTCCAATCTTGTTGCTCGGCTTTTTTCTTTTAATTTATAAGTACCTATTGATTCAGTGTACGATTTTTGAGTTTTTGATTAATTTAGCATTTTGTATTTATTGGAAATTTCTTGATTAGGGAAATTGACCGTTGGGTTATCTTTCCTACTCGTTGTTTTGGCCGGAAACTCACATGAATACCCAACGAAATAAGTGTTTTTTTTTCTGGTCAGATTCTAACCAGAAAAACCGACCCATAAACCGAAATAAATGATTTTTTATTCGGACGAAGTCCAAGATTACGATTAAATTTTTAAACCACTCAGATGCCAACTTTCGGTTCCACTCTCATCTCTTAGTTTTTTTTTCCACAAATAATAATAATAAGAGGTGGTTGTTTTTGGGTTTTGTCTTGTTCTAATAGGTGTTAAGAGTGTTGCACACGGTGGATTCTTCCGTCTTGGGGTGCCCCTCTTCACGTACTGACTCAAGGTTTCCACCACTGGGAAGAGGCCACGTCAGCTGGCGCTCGTGGCCTTGTTGCCTCTGATATTGTTCACTAATAACAAATGGTCTCGGCCGGAAGCAGTCGATACAGATGCTAGTCGTTGTTTATTGATCTTTTTTTGTTCCGATCCTCAGTACCTTTCATATAAATACAAGCGAACATATTATGTTTGAGTCAAGAGGAGAAGATGTTGGGAAGAGGCTTTTGTTTTGTGCATGGATAGATTAACTAACAGTCGTTGTTTGTGGGTGTAGCATCATCAAGATTCACATGCAAATGCAAGGCTGTGTGTGGTATGTATCACTCAATCTTTTACCTCAAAACCAAATTGGTTTTTGGAAGTGAGAATCTTGATGATGCTGCATCGGCAATAGACGACTATATTTCAACAACAACAAGAACAAAGGTGATGGATCGATGATGGCTGATTTGTTGTTTCTTTTAAATTTTAATTAATCCGTGTGTGAGTACTTTGTAACTTTCACTTCTGTTGCTGTCAGGTGGGTGTGAAGCGCATATATGTTCAGTATTCAGCTTGTGGTTTCTATTTTGTGCTTCTTTTTATCTGAAAAGCAAACCCATTTCATGGATCTAATGCCCATGTTTTCCCTTTTCTATTTTCTTTAAGTTTCCTTTTAACAGTTCCCAGAGAAAGTAGAGAATCCCATAGGCTACCAAACTACCTTTGCTTCGCTGACTTTGCAGATCTATGATTATTACCTCCGAGGTTTAGTTAGTTGGTTGGATATGGCCATTCCTTTTTTACTAGTTTCTTGCTGTAGATGTGATGTGAATGATTTTTCTAATAATCCCCCACAAAGAAGACAGAAATAGGCGGCGGCTGGTGGAGAGAGAAACAAAAAGGGAGTAGTCTTGATGTGATGCATGAGCGATGAAGTGCCCTTGTCTTTGCAAAGGCAAGTCTTTGCGATCTAGTTCTTGAAGGCGTTACAGTTTGATCAGTTTCTTGTATAAATATATATGTAGTACACATATTTTAGATCCATAGTTATTTTTATGTTCCTTCAAAGAACAGCTTTAGTGGTTCCTCAGAACTCATCTGCAGAAAGGCCAAACAACAAACTGGGGAGGGTGTTTCAGGGAGCTCCTTGGCGGCCAGCTGCTTGATTCTTTTAAGATGAGAGAGAGGAACTTTTGAGCTGAAGCCAAGAATGATGGTAAGGAAAAGAAGTGTATATATGGATATATATATCTATCTATATGTTTGTAACTTTGTATATAACTATGTTTAGAACTTCTGTCAATATTTTTGTTTTATATGGGATTCGGTGATATCGGACAAAGTAGCTCTGAGTTTAGTTTCTAGTTCCAAAGGCTTCTTTGTCTCCACTAAATTGCCCTAAAAAAAGGTCTTCTTCCTGGACATTTTTTAGAGTTGTAGCGGTAGTGGATAGATCGTTGAACAATGGAATTGCTCTCTCTCTCTCTCTCATCAGAACATTGATCTGGTAAATCGAAGAAGGGAACATGTCCCTCTGTCACTAGCCACTGGCTGCTGCATGGCGGGCCTATCTTTAGTATTAAGAGACCTATCAATCTTTCTTATGGACCATCTTATCTGGCGACTTGAACCTCTTGACATGTACTCCTGTTTCAAGTTTCTCATTCCATCTTCATCTCTTCCCATTATTAGTTCTCAGGTGTTTATTTTCTCATTTTCGGTTGATTATTCTCGACTCTGATAAGTCTGTTCTTCGAAGATCATAAATGTCCCTGTGGCTCTATCACTCTCCTCTATCATAATTAGCTACTAACCTACGTATTTCTTATTGACAAAGCAATAGTTACAAGTTATGTGCACTGGAATATAACTTGACTAGTTGTTCGTGTGGCACACATCTCCGGCTTTGATTTATTCGGACATATTAGTGAAAAGGAAGACATTGAAATAAATTTTTGAATGCTGTTAACGATTACTTAGTTTCACTTGATCAGTTATTGGTCCCTTAGTCGAAGAACCTTAACACAACAGAAACGATTCTGGAGTTATCTTCTTCTTTGTCAAAGCACCACTGATAAGACACTTTGATTGCAGATAGATTTTCCTTCCTTAAGACATATACCTTTGATATGTCTTTGTTTATTATTTTATGTCATTTTCCGTCTATAAGATGCAGATCCTTCGACAGAAACTGTCTTATCTTATTTACTGATAATACATTTGCAAACATCTTTCAACTTAAGCCAATAATCAATAAAGCTGGACCCTAGGTACTCCTTTTACAGTTCTTTGCTCGAATATATATTCAAAATAGCACTAATGGCAGGGAGTCTTAACGACCTTAGCAAATCATTTTGTTTTAGTAAACAATAAGCTAGTATGTTTCAATGCGCCAATGCCTTGAAGTTTCTCTTAATAGTGCCATTAATTTCATAAAATTAACTTTTACCAAATACTCGTTGCATTTTTGATCTGCCATTTGAATCTCTGTTCTTCTTTTTGATCCAGCGCAGAAGCTTAAAACTGTTCATCTTGATAAAGTGGTATCTTCTATGTATGTTCTTATCTTACATTTAACGTGTGGAAGATACCTTCGCTGGCATTCATCTCAAAAGTTTAGCTTAGCAGTTAACCTTTTATCTTCGGGTTTGAATGACTATCAAGAATATATAGGCTCGTGCAAAGATCATGTATTGCAAACTGCCTCAGTTTAATATCATGACAGGCAATTTATACTTGTCCTGGTTCATGCATAGTGCATACCATTGGCACAACATATATTAGTGAACAAAAGGCCAGGGTATCCAGAATTAAAGGAAGCTGGAGGAAGAAAAATGAGAATTAGAATAGTTGTTCATGTCTCTCACCAGAATTTGGTATCTTCATCTTCTCTAGTAGTCAGTACTGTGCAGATAATGGAACTTGATCGGTCTTATCTATGTGGGTTTTCGGAATATTGACAAGTTATTGAAGCTTTTATAACTCAGCTGCAGATCTCTGATAATTAGAAGTGTCTTCCTCAGTCTCGGCAGTGCTCAGGTATCATATATCTCGTCCCTCATGTGGGTTGAAATTTGCTTTTCTGTCTCTACTAAAACATCTAAAATTATTTAGACAGACAATTTAGTAACCTAAATTAAATTAATGTATAAAATTATTACATTTGGTATAAAATTGGAATGTACTATTTACATTTGATTTTAGGATAACAGATCTATCATATAAAATTCTACTTATTGAAGTTTTGTACTATATTATATATTGCATATATATATACAAATAAAGCAATATTTATGTTATTATCTGTTTAACAATTTTGTGTATCTCGTGACTCTAATGTCAGTTATGCTAGAGTCTTCAGAGTCTGTATCCGAAATTTAGCTCGAGTTTTCTTGCTATCATAACCTGTCCTGTTTTCTTCAACCTGGCATAGCCTTCCTTTCTTCTCTTCACCATCGATCGAGTATAAATTAGAAAGAAGTTAAGGATTTTTTAAATTTAGCTGGAATCGATCATTTCGAGAGTAGAATTATAATTTGTATGGTATATATATATATATATGGATAAATAGATATTATTAGAGTTCTATCTATATACAATTCATTTTTTTTGCCTTCCTTTTTCACAGGGTTGTAAGGAACAATGATTACTCTTTAAGTGTTTAGCAGTTACTGTTAGTTGGAAAATTTCTTCTGCCGTTCTTTCTATCGAACAAAATTTTGGTCAAGATTTGAAGTTTTTTTTTTTTCAATTTTTATCTGCGGATCATCTATCTGTTATAATTCTCTCTAGCCTCTCAATGTTAGATCTTGCAACTGGAAACTCGCCAAGATGCAAGTAATTGAAGAATTTCAGTGGGATTGTAACGTAATATGTATAGGGAGTATGAGCAAGGAAATTTCAAGGTTATACTGTAACAACATAAATTCTATAGTATATGAAATCTGGCTTCTTCTCCAGGTTGCAGTCTATTTCTGGAGTAGTTGGGAACTGAAATTTATCCCATATTGTCTACTAAAGTTTCCTCTTTCTTGTTTTAACTGGAAGGTGAATGAAGGACTTCCTTGGATATTGTCCGAAAGCAGGGATAATTCACTTTCCAGAGAAGCTAGAGTATGCGCTTAACACAAAGATAGATGTGCATGCCAAGTTAATTACTAACACTGATGGGAAACATCGTTTCACTTCTTACTTGTATTGCATGTTTTATGTACTGCCACTTGTAAACGATGAATTTAACTATATATGTGTAATAAGCCGACGTTTGCAGCACATCAGGCACAGATTAGGTATAAGCACAATTTTACAACTTATCCAATATATTTGTCAAATTATATTTTTAATAACTTTTTTTTTCATAGACTGGTATCAACTAATTAGTTCTTATTATTATTATTATTATTATTTTGGTACCTTTTTATTTTCATGTTATATTTTATTTATGTATTTATTTATTCTAATTTTATTTACCTACTTTTTAGCATATCAGTTATATATTTACTCTTTTAACTTTTTTTTCATGCATTGTCTTATTAGCATGTAGGTCTATCGGAAACAGCCTCTATATTTAATAAGGGTAAGGCTGCGTATATTAAACCTTCCTAAACCTTACTTTAATATGAGATTTCAGACTAGGTGACAATGACGATGACCTATATATAAAAGAGCTAAAATTTCTATGGACTACAGCCCAAAATGACGAGTTGGTATACAACTGCAATAGAGTTAATTAGCAGTATATTGTATGGAACGTGTATGAAATTTTGTACGTATTTTCATTTTAAGAATTCTTTATATGTAAAATTTCGTAATTATTTTTAATTTAAGAAAGCTTATGTAAAAATTTGTAATTATTTTTATTTTAAGAACGAAAAAATATAATCACATTGTAATTTAAGAGTAAAATTAAGCCATTAATTATTTCTTATGTATAAATTAATTCATCTTTTTATTTATTTTCTTTGTTTATTTAGGATTAAAATTTATTAGTCATTTTTAACACTTATATCTTTATTTTTTAATTTTAATATCAATATTATATTATAAAATGAATATTTTGTTCAATGAAGTTTCTACTGCTTCTTGTTCGGTAAAATTTTTATTTTTTATATCAAACTTAGTATTTAATAAAATATTTTTATTTGAATATTAACTTTTCAGTTAATTTTAATATTATATGAAATTTTGTAATTAATCTTATTTTAAGGTAAATATATAGTATTAAATATAAAAAGGTTTATATCTTAATTAAAATTTTAATTTCATATATAAATATTTATAAATTTTGTATTTATTTCCATCTCAGATTTGTTAGGCCTTCTAACAATATGCTTTTGCAATCTTATTCCGTTTGTCTACCAAACCTACCTCTATCTGTTTAGTATACTGTATTTAAACCCAAACAAAGATCTCCATGCATCAAATTCACGTCATGCAATCATTGCAGAACGTTATCCAAGACAGCATTATCTGTTTGCTGCCATAATATCCAGCATTTATGTTCGGAGGGGATGCAGGACAGAGCTTCAAGACTGTTTTAAGTGAGAAATGGTTGTTAGCGCCATAGATAGTATACATTACAATTGACGTTGACGGGGCCTTCAATTGATTTAAATTCACTTAACATGGAAGAGCGTTTGTTTTAGCTAGTTCTCTGACAGGGTTCTCTTCTTGAAAATGGAGTTCTTTTTCCACCTTTTAAGAGAAAAGATGATCTTGTTAGTTATTTCCAATAGACACATTTTCCTTCAATATGGCTGTTGGATAAATATAATTGAAGGTATGTAAGTAATATTCATCAGTTTGAACAGTAATCAGAGAAACTTGTACGATAGAATTTCTATCATAAACATTTGTCTTAAGAATCTATTAGGATTGTATGGGATGTTATGCAATGCACATACATTACAATTAATCTATACTCGGATTGGACTTATACTCCAATTACAATTCATTATACAAAACACTATATTTTGTTGTTGTGTTGGCTTAAAACTGAATGGTCGTACTTATAATTTGATCGTTTATAAACTTACTGATAGATTGCTCTTTCATTATTTCAGGAATCGAACGCGAACCTTATTAGAACTTGCAAGCACAGCATGTGTTGCATTTTCATCGAACTTTAAATCATATTCATACTAACCAATTAAAAAGAGGATTCATCAGCTTTTTTCTTTTCCTAATCTTACGATTTTTGTTGATATTTTTGAAGACGTCCCCAGAGGCCATGTACTATTCGTTTACGTGGGTTCCTGTCATCGTTACACATGGTTGTATGTGGTGATCAACTCAGGAACACTGAGTAGATGGATGATTGAAACGTGACTGGTTATGAATCCACCATTAATGTAGCTTTCCAGGAAGCTTCATTTGGTATAGATCTTTTAACCTTTAATTCAAAAGGTCCCCAAAAGCAACAGTGGTCCTGCTCTTGCATAGGGTTTGTACTTGTGTAGAAGTGGTCCTCGTCTTTTGTAACAGTAGGATTCACGTGTTAGAGAAGTTGCAATTCTTGTTCCAGCATTA
>JAOSBN010000008.1:5425323-5449022 GCA_027563595.1 Erythroxylum suave | reverse complement strand
TGTGTAGAAGTGGTCCTCGTCTTTTGTAACAGTAGGATTCACGTGTTAGAGAAGTTGCAATTCTTGTTCCAGCATTACACGATTATACTTTTCTTATATATATATATACACACACACAAATTACTAAGAGGTAAATTTTAAGTTTTACTTGTATAGAAGTCATTTATTGACATTCATTTAATTGAATTAAAATATATATTTCTTGTTATATTTACCGACTTAGCTATCTTTGACTATAACAGGTCATAAGTTGTATCGAAATATAACAATCTTTATATAAGATACTTGAGCGAATAATTATTATAATGATAAATTTTATCGACAAACAAGTAATCTTCTAAATAGAGTTCTCATATGAGGTTAATTCAATGAACTTATTCTCTAACAAGCACCCACATATTTGTTTAAATATTTACATATTTTAATCTATCAGATTAACTACTTCTTTTATAAGAAAAAATGTAACGCATGTTAGTTTCATGTTCTATCAATTTCCAATCTCAATAGAACAATAACTAAGAATGGTAGGAATAATATATAAAATACAATATAAATCTCATTATAATTTCATTTATAATGTATATTTTTATAAGTTTTATCGTATACATCAACATATGTATAAGATAAAGAATGTATTTAAATTATTATGTAACTAAATTACAATCAACCTATTGGTTATAAGACGTAAACCAATAAAGGACTATAAGTCCTTTACTCTACTTCAATAGCGTTATAGTCTAGCTCAAAGACTTTAAAAAGGTGCTTATTAGGAGGCAACATATCCCTTTATTTTATGCAATTTATTTTCCTCGAATAATTGGGTCCTTCATTGTTAAGTGATTTCATGTTGTTGTTTGTTTATTTTCTATATAGGTTCCTGATCTTGATATTATGAAATCAGTCTAAAAGAAAAGTAACATTCAAGAACAAGGCTTAAAGAAGTTTTCTCAATCTTAATGCTTCATCTTTTTCTACCTTTTTTGTACTTTAATTTGTTTATTTTTTATGTTATATATGTGTGTACATTGAGGATAATACGGAAAGAAATCGTGGGGGAGTCATTCTGGGCCTTAGTTTATTTGTAAGCATTTAATTTAATACATGAAAATTTTAGGAAATTAAATATGGAGATTGAGTTGATTTATTAGAAGTAATATTATCTTGTGAATTGATTTCATTAGGTAAATAGATATGATCACTAATAAGTAGTTCAGTTGAAACTTGATTGAATAGTCTTAAGAACAATGGTTAGATTAAATGATGAGTTGAATGTATACAATTATAGTCTATTGAGTTTTTTGAGTTTGGGTTCATGAATGACTCATTAATTTATTTTGATTGTGAATTGATAAAAATTCATAAATAAAGTGAATATAAATAAACTCTACTTCGTTGATTCTAATATAAGTCAAATTTATAAGTAATATTAGTAGTCAGTTGAAGTTGTGATCTCACTAAAAAATTAGAGGTATTCTTAACAAGGTATTTATCCTCGCATAAATAAGTTGAGATGACATTTCAGTTAAGCTAGTCATATTCATTATGAGATACAAATATTTAAAATAAAAATTGTTTCGTTTTCATTATGACTTATTATCAAATACTTCTTCGATTAAACTTTTTTGTTTTTCTTTTTTTCACTTTATATATAAGGTAAAGTTAAACTAAGTTGAATTTGAAACATTATTTAGCAAGTTAAAATTGAATTACAAGTTGGCATATTGTTTACATATCTATGTGGTTGATGAATGAGATAATTAAATTGATAAGGATGATACTTGACCATTTTGATTGAATTCTTAAACCTTCTAGAAATCTGACCTACCCAAACTAATGTCTTTTAATATCCATTTTCTAAGGACAATTAAAAACTTAAGTGTGGGAGTATTTAACAAGTCAAATATAGATATGTCACTAGGAATTTTGATATGATTTCCATACAAATTACTATATTTTAATTGATCTATGTTGTGTTTTAGGTAATTGTTGAAAATGTTGCCTTCGGATGGGATTTATCAAGAATTAGAGAGCATTGCAAGGAAAAGATTGAATAAAATCATAATTATTTGTTAAATATGACTTGACCCATATGTGAGTCCATCATGGGGTAAGTACAAAAAGAGACACATATTAAAACACAACTTAGGAAAAATATTGTGTGACATTGAATAAAATTTATAGAGCAACACATTAAGAGCAATGGTTGGTTGTGCCAATAACTATGTTCTAGTCATAAGGGAAAAGAAAGATCCACGACTCAAAAATATGATTATGCCAAGTATTAATTTCAAGAAAGACAATGAGATCCGTGGTTTGTTGATATGTTCATGTTAGAGATTGCATATTATCCCCCGAAGAATTATGGCTTGGGGTGTGGGAATACCAAATATCATATCCCTCTTTAGATTTATAAGAAAACGTAAGCATTTCTTAGTAAATTGGTCGTAACATTTCTCATTTGAACTTTGATTGAGATGATTCAAGTGAATATGGAAAAAGATATTTACAAATTTTATGTATTAATTTATACAAGCTCTTGATAGCCAAGATATTTGTCACAATTATAGCTAAAAACATGTCTTAATAATGGTACATATTATAAATAAACATTTTTAAAAGCCAAATTAGAAAGGTTTTTATATTCTTTTATTCTAAATTTAGGGTTACTCGTAAGAGGAAAGAGAAATATACTAAAAGAACATAAAGTAGCTGCTTTTAAAAGAAAATAAGATCAAAATCACCTCAATAACTCAAAACTCAAATCAAAACACTAAATTATATCTAGCATTTTTTTATGTTGTTTCTTTTTTCTATTATTAGTTTAAGCATGATGAATGACTGATTATTTCATATGTATAGATAATAGGGAACCTTAGTAATTATTCTTATACAAATGAAAATTTTTATCTATGAATTGAGATTTATATTTGATTGATCTTAATGCATGATTTCGTTACACTAACATCCGAATCTAATTTAAATTTTCTTATAGGCAACTCAAGAGAGCATATTTGTGAGTGGAACATTTGAGGTAAAAGTAGTTAAATAGCATGCTAAAGAGTGACCTATATATTCTTTTCGATGTTAGGATGAAAGCTTTCATGAGATCTCACAAATCTTAACATATTCAAAGGGGTTATTAGCTTGATAGAGATACGAGTTAACCAATCAGAAAGTATATAGTTGTAATTCGGGATAGTGCAATTTTAATCTCTTAAAAAATCTATTGGTTTAAATGATAAATACATTCTAGATTAATTAAATCATGACATTTAAGATGATGCTAGGGTATTTTTACTTAAACAAGATTCGTGTATGTTTTCTTTACTCGATTATAGTTTAGTTCTATCTATAGTGGTTATTTTCTATTTATCCTACCATTCCCATCATCAAAATAATTTTTTTCATTTGAATTAACTAGATAAAAGTAGGAGAGTTGAATAAATTGCTACCATTTCCTCATATAATTGATACTCTATAAACCATTATATTACTACAGAGCAATAAGTGCACTTGTTTTAGGTTGTGAGTAATATATTTTTTAATATAGAAAATTTAAGTGGTAATAAATGCATACGTTGTACACTATATATATAAATAATCATATAATAATTGAGCCCCTAATTCATTTAAATAACCAAGATAAAATTATAAGAAGGATTATAATAATTTGGTTAAGTCTTGATAAGCTGGATTCTTCCTTAGTCTTGGTTCTTCATTTGAATTCAACATGCGCTCTACTTTGTTCGTTTTCTTTATCCTTTAATTGCTCAATTGATTCAATTAATTCATTTACTCACTTTACTATTCCATTGAACTTGATATTTTATATATTAACTTAGTAAGATCACCATGATAAAAATATTATTAATAGCATATTTTATTAATTATGGATTAGAACCTCACTTGGTCCAATAATTCGTATCCTAGAATTACTTCTATCATCATTTCAAAATATTGAGTAATATAGCTAGAATTTATTATTAAACCTCATCTTACAACCTTTAATAATATTTTATATAGTCTTGCCCTAGGGCTTGAGTCTGGCGGCCACCGCAAGTTCCTGTTCTGATTGTAATTTTGATCTGTGTGTTTTGTTCCGACTAGGCACCCGAATTATCTGATTTTCAGGCGTAAACATGGAGCCCGATGAACTGTTGAGACAGCAGTATTTAGAACTTTCCATTGAAGAGGACATTATTGTTCCAATAACTATCCCGAATGGACAAGCAACACAACTGGAGTTTTTTTTTTTATGTTAGGCAGCTGCAAACTGATAAAGAAGTGAATGAGGTAGCCCTAAAACGCACTCTCTCTAACCTATGGTAGCCAAGATTTGGAGTACATGTCAAGAAATTAAGCAACAATAATCGGTTCCTGTTCAAATTCTTCCATGTGATGATTATGACCAAGTATGGAGGGGATCCCTATGGGTGTTTAATATGAAGTTACTGGTGTTGGCTTCTAGATTGGCTAATCAAGAACCGGATGTGGTTCCCCTTCAAACTGTTCTGTTTTGGGTTCAGGTGTTTGGAGTTCCATTAGGGTTTATATCGATGCACCTATGTGAAGCAGTTGGAAAATTCATTGGCTCATTCATAGAGGCTGATGAAAACAATTTTAAAGTGGCTAATCTCTTATACCTTAAGGTTAGGGTTTTAGTTGATATTACTAAGCCGTTAAAGAGAAAGATGCGGCTAAGCATTAATGAAGGGATAGTTTTAACTGTGCAATTCCAATACGAGAGGCTCCCATCCTTTTGCATGATTTGTGGGTTATTCCAACACACAGAAACCCCTATGCCCTCTCACCTATCTCTCAACGGGTCCTCCAAACTGATTGTATGATCATAGCATCAGAGCTAAGATGAGGAAAAACATGATAATGGAGGAAGATAGGTGGCTAAGAGAAAAAGATGGCAATAGTTTGGTGGTTATAGGTTCCAGTAAAGCGACGGCAAGCACAGATGGAGCTCAACAAAGAATGGCCGAAGCTAAGCAGCTATCGTGTAGGCACATCAGGGGGCAGGAGTTTGAAGATGATGCGGCTACAGTGACTAATCCAAAGAGGAAAAGGGAAGAGGATTCAATAACGGCCATGGCCATCGATTATAGAAATAGTGTCAACCCTACTTTTCAATCAACCAGTGAAGCGACCTCCGAGAGGAGAGCTCGCGAGAAGCAATGAGAATTTTGAGTTGGAACTATTGGGGGTTAGGCATGGATCCGACAGGTCAAGAGCTTGAAGACCTAATGTCTTCGTTAATGCCAAAGGTAGTTTTTTTTATGGAGGTTAAAGTAGGAAGGGATAGGGTGGAGAAGGTTTGAAGGAAGATTAGATTTGAGGGACTTTTTTATGTGACATATGAAAATCATGGAGGCGGTTTGGCATTGTTATGGAGGTCGAGGGAGTTGGCAAGTCTAAATAAATTTGCAAAAAATTTTATTGATGTCATTATTCATGATAATCCTGAAGATTAGAGGTTAACCGGTTTCTATGGGTTCCCAGAGAATGATGCACGTAGAAGAAGGGAATCATGGAATTGCTTGTCCCAATTGAACAATTTAAGCAATTTACCATGGTGTGTAATTAGGGATTTTAATGACACGTTGACATTGGAAGAAAAAATCAATGGTATCCCTAGACCAATTTCTTTGCTCAACGACTTTCGGGATACTTTGACAACTTGTGGGTTGGTGGATTTGGGTATGGCAGGCTACCAATATACGTGGGAGCGAAGTAGAGGAACGGAAAATTGGATAGCAGAAAGATTGGATAGAGCGGTGGCAAACTTGGATTGGTTGGAGTCCTTCTCGGATGCATGGGTGCAAAACTTTACCATATCTTAATATGACCATTCAGCCCTTTTACTGACTTGCAAAGTGGTACAAACACGTCACAAACCGGATTTTCGTTTCAAGAATGCATGGGCGGACTTACCTGGTTGCTGTGACTTGGTTGGACGCTACTAGAGCCTGATTCTGTTAGCTGCAGTCCTGGAGAAGCTATAGCGCGGTGGAGCTGTAAAAATGGGGCAGAATTCAGCATGATAATTTTAAGAATAAATTGAGGAAATGCAGGGCTAAATTGGTTGAATTAAAACAGCAGTCAAGGTTGCGTAATGGGGCTGATTTTTGTGCAAAAAAAGAAGAATTGGGAAGTTTGCTTAAGCAACAAGCATCTTATTGGCACCAAAGATCAAAGGTTACATGGCTGCAACAAGAGGATCAAAATACAAATTTTTTTCACCGAATAGCAAGCTTTAGGCAGCGAAAAAATTCTTTCCAACGTCTGCAAACTTAGAGAGGAGAATGGGTGGAATGGGGACACGGTTTGGAGAACGAAATTCAGCAATTTTACTCATATTTATTCACTTCAAGGGGAACCACTTTTGATCATATTATTGAGTTAATCCAATCGAGATTATCTTCAGAGGTGCAAGCCGATTTGCAGAGGAGTTTTTTGGCGGAGGATGTCAAGGAAGCATTCTTTCAGATGCACCCAATAAGCACCCGGGCCGGATGGATTTAATCCAGGATTCTGTCAGAAGTTTTGGGATATTATAGGCTCGGAGGTAACAATTTTCTATCTAGATTGCTTGCATAATAATTGGTTTCCTGATGGCCTCGATGCTACTAATGTTGTTTTAATTCCAAAGAAAAAGGCTCCTATCACAGTCAATGATCTTAGGCCAATTTCTCTTTGTAATGTTCTTTTCAAAATCATGTCAAAAATGCTAGCTAATCAAATTCAACCAGTTATGAGTTTGATTTTTTCAGAGGCTCAGAGTGCATTTATTCCTGGGCATTTTATTACAGACAATATTTTGATAGGTTTTGAAATTGGTCATTACATGAAAAGGTTAAGATTGGGTTGTTCTGGTATGTGCTCTTTAAAGATTGATATGGCCAATGCATATGACAGAGTTAAATGGGCTATTTTACAGGCTATGTTGCTAAAATTAGGCTTTTCTATGCATTTGACTGATACTATTATGAACACAATTTCCTCAGTTTCTTATAAAATCACACACAAAGATGGGATTTTTCAGGAGTTCAGGCCTCAGAGAGGAATCTGTCAGGGTGACCCATTATCTCCTTTTCTTTTCCTAATTTGTGCAGAAGGCCTATCTGTATTAATTCAGGATCAAATTACCTCAAGTATTTTACATGGTTGCCGTTTATCACCCTCTTCGCCAATTGTTTCACATCTCTTGTTTGCAGATGATAGCTTATTCTTTTTCAAAGCTAATTTGGAGGAGACTGGAGTTCTAAAGCATTGTTTCTATTTATATGAGATTGCCTCGGGACAACAGATAAATTTTAACAAATCTTTGGTCGTCTTTAGCCCTAATGTGTCACAGCTTGCACGTCAAAGTATTGTTAATTGCTTGGGGGTTGCTGAAGTTGAGGATCATGGTATTTATCTTGGCTTACCTTCGTTAAATGGTCGCTCAAAGAAGGAAGTTTTTGCCTATATCTTGGAGAAAGCCCAAAAGAAAGTTCAGAGTTGGAATCGCCGTAATTTATCACAGGGGGAAAAGAAATCATACTCAAGTCAGTAGCGCAGGCTTTACTCGTTTATGCTATATAGGTATTTCAGTTACCCGCTCATGTCATTGAAAATTTAGAAAAAATCTTCTCTAAATTTTTGTGGGGGTCATCTATACGTTGGATTCGGTGGGAGAGACTTTGTCAACCAAAAGAAAAGGGGGGTTTTAATTTTCGATCTTTAAGAGAATTTAATATGGCGATGTTAGCAAAACAATCTTGGAGATTAATTTCGGAACCGGAAGCCCTACTGAGCCGTATTTTCAAGCAAAGATACTTTCCCAAGTGTTCTTTTTTTGATGCATCCCTTTCTTCAAACGTAAGTTTCATTTGGAGAGGATTATTTTCTACCAAACAAATCATAAAATATGGACAGGACATCAAGTTGGCGACGGGGTATCAATCTCGGTTTGGAATGATAATTGGCTTCCCTCCCTTGACGTTCCAGCAGTACGTTCCGTTCCATTTCCGGGATTTGAGGAAGCTTCGGTTAATATTTTAATCTCAAAAGATGACAAAACGTGGGATGTGGAGCTGCTAAGTTTACTGTTCTCGGCGGAGGAACAGCAGTTGATTAAAAGGGTGCCGCTACCATGGTTTCCGAGAACAGATGGAGTATACTGGAGACTAGAACAATCCGGTGAATTCACGGTAAAATCTTGCTATTATGCTCTGATTAATCAGTCTCATTTGCCCTCCCTGAAGTCAAATTTTTTGGCCCCCAAATGGACCAAACTATGGTCACTTCACTTGCCATCTCGGATAAATTTTTTCTTGTGGAAAATTGCAACTAATTCATTGCCAACTCTGAGGAGATTAAGGCAAAGACAAGTGCAAGTGGAGGCGTTATGTCCGTTGTGTGGAAATGGAGAGGAAACCGATTATCATGCTCTAATTTCCTGTGGTTTCGCATTGCAAGTTTAGGCTGATTTTTTCGGTGAAGGATGGTCGTTCTCTGTACAAGATATTACAGGCTAGTGGACTTGGGTGTGGAAAAAGGATAGAGCAGTAATTGAGAATGCGGTTTGTATTTTATGAGCTATATGGGCATGGAAGAATCATTTTGTGTGGAATAACAAGTTCTGGGTAGCCTCTCAAGTGCTTCGGCATGGGTTGGGATTTTTAAAGGAGTGGCAGGCAGCTAATGTCAAATCTGTGACCTCGGCTTCATCATCTCAACCTCAGGTATGGCGCAAACCTTCATTAAATTGGGTTAAATGCAACATTGATGCTAGCCTATTTGATTTTGGAAATCGTTTGGGTCATGGTTGTATAGTCCGGGATGCAAATGGCCACGTTCTTGTTGCACGGTCTATTCTTTTACAAGGAGGGGGAGATCGTTTCTTAGCTGAAGCGATGAGTTGTCGGGAAGCCCTTAGCTAGTTGAAGAATTCTAATTTTGACCAGGTGATATTGGCGATGGATGCATTGAATGTTGTCTCAACTCTGAACAATGACTCTTTATTTTTTGCACCAATTAGTTCTATTCTTAATGATTGTAAGGAAATGTTATAATTCTTTTTTCTCATTTTCGGTTAGTGTTTGTTAATAGGCCTGCGAATCAAGCTGCTTATTTGTTAGCTAGGGAAGCTGATTCCTCGACAAATAAGGGGACATAGCATAATGTTTGTCCACCTTTGATTGGAGCAGTTGTTACCTATGATTTGATTTAATATGAGTACTTTCTTCAGTAAAAAAAATGATTAAACCCAAAAGAAATCCTAAATAAGAAAATAAGTCCCCCCCATCTTCCAA
The DNA here is from genome assembly GCA_027563595.1 of Erythroxylum suave. Classification (NCBI taxonomy): domain Eukaryota; kingdom Viridiplantae; phylum Streptophyta; class Magnoliopsida; order Malpighiales; family Erythroxylaceae; genus Erythroxylum; species Erythroxylum suave. Next base: position 5,439,717 of record JAOSBN010000008.1, on the reverse strand, counting down.
CACGATTAAGAGATGAACCTACAATATTATGGTGCTAGTTAAGAAATTATAATTTCAAGAGACAAAAACTAATAGAATGTTACGAGATGCCAAATTACTGCTCCACTTGATCTATGAAAGAAAAGTAATCCTTAAACAACAACATCAATAATAAAACCCTATAAATTCCGCTGAGGCGTTAAATTTGGAGAGGTCTAATGGTACGCAATTTTACTCCTAACTAGTAGGTAAGAAAAGTAATCCTTGTTTTTGGTAATCCATGTCTATATATGGGTTGACTGTCTAAAAGAAGGCAATAACACATGAAATAAATATACAAATCAGATTAAAAGAGGGCAACTAAAACAATATTAAAGGATTTCCAAATGCAATGCAGTGTTATCCAATAAAGCAACAAAAAGATAAGGCGCGAATCTCATAATGATAGAGGTAAAGGAATAAATAGTGTTACATAGAGGGAAAAGGGTAGTGTCACAAACTACAAAAGGTATAATGTACGGCGTAGAAACAAATTGCTCGTCATAAAGCAACTTAGTGTTGAAGGGCGAGAAAAATTTAAAACAACGAGGGTATTAGAGCTCATTGGTCCACAAGAGCAAAATGAAGACACTCTAGGGATTCACGATTTAAAATTGAAATGATAATCAAATGAATAAATTGATTTAATAAAATGCGCCCATGAATCGGAACTGATACAAGAAATCTGATACATCACAAATATGCTTCTACAAAATTTTTGCTGCTTTTACCTTTTTTTTTTCAACTCACTGATATTATGAGTTTCTAAACTTTAAACCAATATTTAATATTTAATATAGAATTTACTCATTAAAATTCATTTTTATCATTTTTAAAAACCGTTGGATTGCTATTTTTCTACAATAAATTATGGTGTTTTCAAGGTTACTAATGTAAGTGTTCTTGAAATTTTATGTATGAACATAGGAAACCTTATTTCTTAGTATATTTTTTCTCTACCAATGAAAAAGATTATGGCTGGCCTTTCGACCTTTTATGTAAAAAAAATAATTAGGCTGGAAAATGGGTGTTACTACTACGTGGCAATTGGACTTTAGCCTACTAAAACCTCTGTATCACTAATTAGTAAACGTACCAGCCAATTAATGGAACAAACCCACACGTAGTTTGCATCTTAGTTCGAAATTACATGGATGGATTGCCAAATCTCTAGAACTAGAGATTTGGTTCTTTGTTGATTTGAATTATAATTTCCTCGTAAAAATGATACTTGGGAAAATTCCATAATTATATGCTCCAGGCCTTTGTTAATTGATCTATATTTAGTACCAAAAGATTGTGACATGAACGCATCTAGAACATCCAATAATAAATTACAAGCGTGACTAGGAACTTGGATGCATATACGAGAATTCAAGAAACAGTCTCGATCGATCTCATTTAAACCTGACCTTCAGGTCTGTGTCAGGGTGGTTCTCAACTGCAGAGAATCTGTTGAAATCTGTAAATGTTAAAGAAAATGTTAGACACCCATTTCCTCCTATACCGGTCGTCAGAAATGTCGTTATTTGGAACTAGAGTTCTTGAAAATTTATTTAGTTAGATGCTCAAGGTTTTCTCTGAGCATAATAAACTTTAACTGGTTTTGGATACTTCTCACGTGAAAAATAAAGGCATAAGATCTATGAGAGGACATGTACTTTGCCCTTGCTTTGGCTGGAGCTAGCCCTAGAAGTTCTTTTTTTTTTTTTTTAATAGAATGATCGATTTAGGTATCGATGTGTTTGTACATGATTGTCAACTTCTCGAGGACGGGCTTTGCAGGAATGAAGAAATCAAGAGGTGTAAAGCATTGTTGGATTATTAATTGTAAGCAAAGGACTTAAATCAGATTATCACCTCCTATAACATAATATCAGACCCTCTTGCCAAGAGATTGTATTTTCCAAAGAGGTAGATTCCTCGTTGCATTGATGGAAGGGCAAGGAGAGTAGTTAGCAGAGACATGCGAAATATAAGAAGCTGCAAACTTGGCAACGAAGATGCATGACAAAAAGTTATAGAGCTGATGCTCACATGTACAATATGATCTTAAATGGGTGTTTCAGACAAAATTCACTCACATGCACAATATGACAGAAAGTTATCTTGCACATACTGAAATACACCAGTGTTCTTTTTTTTTTTTTTCCCCTGAAAAACTGATGTGAAGAAACTATCTGCTTCTCCGTGGGGTACTTGCAATCTGGATTGAACTCTTTGGTCTTTGATGGGAATGTTCGAATGCTGAGAATAAGAGTTTCAGAAGTCAGCAACTACATGGCCTTGTCCAGATTGTCTATTATCACAGTGAATGCTTTGAACATCCCGTCCGGTCTGGTCCAGTCCGGTCCTTTAAACATTGTGCCAGGTCTCAACAAATCTGATTCAATTGGCTTGAACCTCGTCGACTTATTTCATTTCAATTTGTACAATTTCATTCCAATTCAATTGTTGTTACCATTTCTTTCCCATCGAACGTATCGACTGAAGAGTGAACGGGATTGTGTCTAAGATTGAACAGATACAAACAAAAAACTTAAGGAATTGGAACACTCGTCAACCCGTCACAAGTGCTTAGTTCTGCTCTATTTTGTTTCCTAGGAAAATTATTTTGAATTTATGATGATTGTTCTTAGGAGAACTGCAGTATTTGAAGCTAGGTCGTGTTCCATCAAGCTCAACTTACGGTGGACTTGGCAATCCCATTGGTAATTCAACTACGCGAAATATACATATCGTCGAAATGACTTGTGGATTAAAAACCTCGTAAAGCTACAAGGGAAAGACAAATAGCAAAGGGCAAAATTGTTATACCATGCCATGGGCTCTACCTCTGCGAGGCTGCCGAAAGAATGGGATCTCCAACTGTTGACCCATGCTTTCCCATGGCCGGTATGCTGAGTGAACGTTTTCTCATCTTGACATTAACCGACTTTGGCGTTTTCTCACTCTTCTCCATGACTAGAGATGCATGGTCCAGATTCTGTCTGTACTTATCTCCCTTCACGGGGATTGATCTGCTCCTTGACATGGGATGTAACTTGTCTCGGTACTCATCATCATCTGACCAATAACCAATAACTTGTCTCTGCACATCTTGCATTACCAAATCATCGTACTCTTCATCTGATTTTGTTGACTCCTCATCAACTGATCCAATCTGTCATACAAGAAGTTGGCCAAATGTGTCAGATAAACAACTGTGGAAACCAACATGATTTCATGGCAACGGTGGAAACCAACAACTGTGAATGCAACGCCTGGTCTTGGTTTCATAGCACAACCAAGGATTTTGATTTGAGAGTCATAAATCTGAATTCTGACACAAATGTTTCAGGCACCCAGCTAATTTGTCAGATAATATACTATTCAACAGTCCTCCTAACTACTCAAATGATGAATATAAATGCTCCTGAACTTTTTATCAAACAAACACGCCAATTATGCTAACCTCTTCATGAACACGTTCATTATCTTCATCAGTGAAATCCTCATCACTGTCAACCTCAGGTGGATCATCAATTTCTTCATCACTGCCATGAACCGAATTCTCCTCCTTGAGCTGTGAATGAACACAACAAAATTCCAATAAGTGAAGCATTATATGGAAGATTAGAGATTTTTCATCTTAATGGGAAGGTAGGCAGCTCAAACTACTAGTCTCTATCATGCTAAGCCTTGAAATACTAATTCTACCATCTAGAAATCAAAGCTTAATATATAATGGTAATAGTTTCACGTACCTCTTTAGAAGGTCCATCTGACATCCTCGGAGAGCTGCAACAAGAAGAGTAATATCTACTCCCATTATCATTCAGATCAGCCCTTGCCTCATCAACACTACTAGCATGGCTAGTGCCGCCGCCTCCACAAGGCCAAGCACTGATCCCAAAGTTCCCAAACTGAAGATTAACTGGTTCAGCTTTACCAATCTGCAATGGTCCACACGTTGGCATCCAAAATCCAGTGTCAGAGGCACCAAATTGAGGTTTCCCATTAGAATCAACAGGCCAAGCCTTTGCCACCGAACCATCGATATTAAAAAGAGCCATTAGATGCCTAGAAGAACCTTGTCTTTGAATCAGCTGAAACATCCCCTTGGAACTCAATGAATTGGCAGCACACTGGTTTCTGTATTCCTCATCTACAAGGGAAACAGTATTTCTGACAGGATCATAGAGATGCTCGCCTGACTCACGCCTCCGAAGGCAGCTGAAAACAGTAGCATGAATGGCTGCCACACTCTTGTCAACATTTGTATTGTTGATTTTTGGGACCAGATGCTTGTCAGCCCTTTTGCAAAGATAATCTTGAATTGTTCTGATGTTTCGAATGTATTTCACGTATTTGTTTTTAGCAGGGTCCAAAGTCATGTACTTTGCACGGACAGCAAACCGTTCCAAATGCTTCTCTTCATTTGTGATGTATATCATGAATGGTATAATAGAAGGATGCTTCTTCATGAGGCCCATCTAGATCATGATAGAATGGAGAAGGTACAAAGCCATGTTAATATGGAAAAGAAGAATCCAAGGAGGGGAAAAAGGTTAGATATAACATGATATAAGGCCAAGGGAAATTGCTTACCACAAAGTTTAGACTCAGGTGAACACCCTCAACAACAACAGACTCTTTTCTATGTTCCCAGGCAGTAATCAAACGATCAAGACTATCAATGACCATCTCACTTTGTGCCTTAAACCCTTCAATTGCCATTTGTTTAGGACTAATGGTACCAGAACTGGTCTCTAACGATCTAGTACCATATTTCCCTACCGTAGAACCATTGGCTCCTTCCTCAGTGGGATTTGCACTTGCAATACCTGCCAATTTTTTTGCTTTTCTTTTAGCCTTTGCTTCTACAACAGCAACTGGATCCAAATATTCTCCAGCATGGTATGTTGAAGACCACAGCAGAGGATTTTCTTTCTCATGTACAAAACTCCTCATCATGTGCCGAATAGAATCAGTGGATATAACCGTTGTAATTCCCAACCTACTACCCTGTATAACAAAGATAAAGACATGGATATGTTCACGGAAATGACAACAAATCACAAGCAAAAATCATAAATAAATGAATTCCTACTTTGAACTAAATACAACAAAATAGGAAAAGTAAAGGAAAAAGAAAAGCAATTTGAACTCAAAAGAGTACCAGCAATGCAGACAATGTAGATTTGCCACAGCCACTAGTGCCACACAAGAGCACTGTCACAGATTCTTTCCTTTCTCGGATTCTGCAGTAAAAGTAAACAGTAATTAGGGAAATGAAGCCAGATATGATACCTTTAAGGAAAAGAGTAAAGCATTTAAGGAAAGGACATTCTGTAAATAACAAATAGCTAAAAAGGCAACAATAGCATCCAAATACATTACATCTATGCAATTAAGTCACATCTAAAAAAGGAAAATGATGCAAATATTATGTTTCAAGATGCCAAGATATAGACCTACCCTAGAAGTAGATAAGCCAACTTACAGACATGAAATAAATTAAAGAAGCGTGTGCAATAACATACTTTCCCCTTAGGTGACAGCTAAAACATATGTCCGTTCAGCACAGCAGTGTTGAGATTGTAGTCCAACTTTTATTTGTAAGATCCACTACTATTTACTGGAGAAGAAGAAGCTTATTTTTAATATACAAATATAGCCGTTATTTAAATGGTGTTATATGATAAGCACACATAAATCGGAACTATTCTGGAAACTGGATAACAAGAAACTTGTGATTGATGCAACTACCTATATTAGATAGGAATTAGGAAAAAAGGAATGGTGAAAGCACAAAATGAATTTCCTCCACCAAAGACATTTGAACAAAGTACACTTGGGAGAATCAATCACAAAAAAATTCCAGTTTTGAGGATCTACAAGCAATACTAATTCAAAAATACACTATGACAACTTCAAGCCACAAATAACAGTATAAGAAACGTCAAAGCAAGATTAAGAAGGTAGAAATGATTTTCATTTTTCCATCATAGTAGAGTTAATTTCTATTGTCACAACAACCATGCATCAATGACAATGCCACATGACATTAGAAATTATCTTTAAATGCCATTATTAGTCAAAAGAGTGTTCTAAGAGAATCATAAATGAAGTTTAGCAATACTAAATTTAATAAAACAGTTATAGTTCAATGCTTTACCTGCATGCCAAAACAAAGTCTGCCCTTTGGTCAGGACCCACATACTTATATTCAGTCAACGCATTGCAAACAACATTTAAGAAAGTCTGCCTTCTAATAATTACAGTTGTACGCCTTTTATACAATTCAAATGGCAGACTTTTACTTCTGTCTTCCATATCAGAGCCGAAAAGTTTTGCCACCTGTGCTTTACCAAAGTTGCCATCAGTGGAAGAAACAGCTTCCTTCATAGAATTATCCTTTTGAGTATCAGGGTTTGTTGTCTCTTCTACTTTGGGCAGCAGAGCATTGGTTGAAGATTCGCTTCTTATTTTTTCGAAAACTCTTTGGCTAATCTGGAAGGAAAAAGAAAATGATTTCAAAAAATGAAGACAAATTTGGATTTCACATCATCTAATCAGATAACAGAAACACTGATTAGTAAAGTTGCCCCACCAATTAACAAGAACAGCAAGTTACACAATGATGTGACGAACTAATTTCAGCAGCAATACCAGTTAACAACATCAAAACAAATGAAGTAACCGATCACAATTGCAAAATTAGAACATAAAGTTGTGTAAATATGACAAACCCCAATAGAAGAAGCGAATGCCTGATCAGATTGGTAAAAGGTATATGTGGAAACATTCCAATAATGTAGGCTGAGAATTGGAAATAAGATGTAGATAGTAACAGAAGAAGACACGATCTGTAGCAGGAACATTAAGAAGTAAACCACACTGGTCGGTTCCACAGAAGAACAAACACCCCTAGCGAGAATGACATTACTAACTCTGCTCTGTACACACGGGACTTAGTAGAACACCATAAAGAGACAAAGGCAGTAAGGCACACTAAGAAAAGGTTCACAACCAAGCAATGTATCTGACAAATAACACATGAACAATCTCACTTATAAGGAAACGGAAAAACTCAGATTCAATTAGAAGTATATTATTCAATCAAATCAAAAGCATACAACATAAAGAACCGTCTTAAATTTCCTAAAATAACGACGATAACGAAAAAAAGGCAAATGCCACTCTATGTATGTATGTAAGTTTATGTATGTATACCTTGAAAGCATGCCGAGCTTTACATCCCATGAGTTGCAGAGTGCTTTGCAAGACCGGACGCGTGTACCGAAACGACGCTTTTCCATTCTCTCTCTTGTCTTCATCGTCCACGACCACTATGTACAGTACTTTCGCCACCTCCGCCATCTGTATAAGACGCACAAAAATAAAGGTAGAAAAGTTTCAGATCAATTCCGCTACTGAAAACAGAAAAACTAACCGTGTCATATGCAGAGAACCAAACAAAAAAGGAAACACGTCATCAAAAGCTACAATCTCATCACCCAAAACGCATGAACAGAGCAATGCAGGTAAGGCAACGGACCTTCGGAGTATGTACAAAAACCGAGGAGTTAATTCCCAGAATGAACGGAAAATAAAGGAAAGAGAAATCAGGATCGGAGAAAAACACGGTTCGGGTTTATGGAACGCGGAGAGAGATCCGCCATTTGAATAGAAAAAGAGGAAGAGGAGGAGGAGGAGGAGGATGCTGCTGTGTCGATGTCACCTGTTCTCCACTCATCTAATACTAAGAGGCAGGCCACCATAACTCCCGTCGTTCTCTCCCTGTGTCTAAAACAGCCTGTCTCCACCGATTTGGAGTCCGGATGCGTTCCAAATTTCAGTTGTGGGATTGAGCGATTTATGGGGATTCGTATTTATAATGGAGCACGCGTGAAAAGCATTGTATGGTACTTTCCGTAATTTTGAGGTTCGATAGGGGTAAGTTGGGTTGAGGAATTGTTAAGTGTTACTTTTCTTTTGAAAAGATCAAACGCGAAAGAACTCGTGCCAATTGTGCGTGCGTCTCTTTTGCGTAATTGTAAGTATGAGATTAACAAACAAATTAATATAACCCATTGCTTTATGGAATTAAGTATGATTGATTAAGTTAGATGGTATTAAACTAATTCATCAATTTTTATTATTAAATTTTCTAATCTCAAATAATTATCACATACCATCAGCCACAATTAACAATTACAGGACAGCCGTGTGCTAAGGTTTGAACCCAACCACCTCTACTGACCAAGACATCGACACTGTATTGTTTTTGTTATTGAGATAAATTGTAGTCCTACGACGTTAACTTTGAAGTAGAAGTGAGCAAGAAAGGGAGGTATTGTTTTATAGCATCTAGAAGCTAAAACCGTATAGAAAAGGGTCAGTCACTTTCAGATAATGTTGGGAGTTTTTACTTGGACGATCAACATACTTGTTCCAATAGAAGAAGGAGCCGAGTTGATAAGAGAACAATGAGATGGAATATTGAAGCAGAGGGACCACATCTCAATCTCATCCCATTATTGTGATGTGCAGCTTTCAATTCAAAAAAACGAGTCAACCCCGTTTAGGACTTCGAAGTGCTTTAACTTCTTTTGTTTGACATTGACTTGAAGACTTCTCATTCCACACAGTCATCTTTTTGGTCATAAGCAACAAATCTAATATGGAGCAGTTTTGGACATTGTCAATCTTTAAACTCTCGACTCGGAACATTCCTCTTGTTTGGAATCAATTAGCGCTGATTGAATTTAGGAATTTGAATTTATTAAGGTATAATTTGTATGGTCTCTTAAACAATTTCATTAATAACTTAATTTGCTTCAATAACTTTACCACTTTTGTTTAGTTAGAAAGTCATTTCATGAGAACGGAATAATACAAAAAGTAGTTACTTGTATAAAATAGGTAGTTTGTCCCAAATAAAGTAGAAATAGGCGTGACTTTAAAACATTTCCAAGAAAGCACATTCTCAATCAACAAATGAATCATATCTTTCGAACTTTAGCGCATGAAAACTTGATGTAAGAAAGAATCAAATCGAACTTGCCTAACACAAAAGGTAATGGAATTGTCGGCCTCTCAAATAATTCACATTGAACCTCATGAACTCACTTGTACCTTTTCAGGGTCAATTCCTCGACTTTGAACACTTGGTACTTTAGCTTCATATTTGTATTCTACAAAATCATTTGCAGATGTATTGCCAGCACAATCTTTAATCATGAGATTCATATGCCTTGCAGTTATTCACTATAAGGGCCGTGTGATTTTGACCTAGTCAAATATTATAAGTAACATTATTGAACTTAACTTAGTTATTTAATTTGGCAGTTATTAATGAACCAAAATAAAACATAATATTATTTCATCGTTTAGAATAAAAGATTATTAATGAAATGAAATAAAATAAGATATAAAAAAAGAGTTTTACATTTCATCTTAATCTTTAATTTGAAAAAATTATGATAAAATGTAAAACAATAAATAATATTTCACTAAAATTACATTATAAACTCTTCTATATGAAATAACATTTTCTTATATTACATTATCAATCCTTTCATCCTTCCCACCCAAATAATAATTTTATAATATTTTATCTATTCATATTCTATTATATTATAAATGATTTCGGCCGAAATTATCCCCTCGATAATGTGCAGAGTTACGAAGTAAACCAACCCCCCAGTGTTTTAAGTCAAAGGCGCAAGAGTTGAAGTGAAAAGCAACAGAATCACTTTAAGATTCATGGGACTACAATGAACTTTAACTACAACGTCCGAGCACATCAGACATTGTTGAAAGGGGGTAACAGAAGGTTAACAATTCCGTACATGCAAAAATTCCCATTTGAGTATGAAATGATTTATACCCCACATAAAGACACTGAACTAAGTTATTACCTCTACCCAATTCACCGCCAATAAAACACTCTTTCTAGCTACTTGATCTCTTATATTTATTTAAATGGTAAGCCCTTGTGGGGGTGCAGCTGCAGGTGCCTTGGGCTTTGGCTTTTCGACGACGATGGCCTGAGTAGTGAGGACCATTCCAGCAACAGATGCTGCGTTCTGGAGACCACATCTTGTCACCTTTGCTGGGTCAATTACTCCAGCCTCCAATAGATTCTCGTACTTGTCCGTCATGGCGTTATAGCCAATCTCCCATTCACTAGTCTTCAACTTCTCCACAACTACCTCACCTTCAATCCCAGCATTTTCAGCTATCAACGATGCTGGTGCCACCAATGCCTACAAGTAAACATATCCATCAATCCGCTGGAAGCAAGAAATCAACATATGAAAGAGCATTAAGACCATTTATAGCTGGACAAAAGTCATGAAAATGAAGATCCTGGGAAATTCTTGCAGTTTTCATTAAGGAAAGTAATTAGGAGGCTTCTTATTTTAGATGAAAAGAACCCTTTCCCTGTAAACCCAACATAAAATCGAGATCCCAGCAATTCACAAGACCAAACAAGTTCAAGGAAGCAATAGTCTACAGGAACTAGTCATATGCATATACAGGACAAAACCCCGTCGCTTAATATAAAGAAAGCTTGCTCAAAAAATTATAATAGACAATCCATCCCTCACTTTGCTAGCAGAAACGTATTACCTTTTGCACAATATCAGCACCCAACCGCTCATCCGCATCATCCAATTTTTCCTTAATTGCAGGTACTAGAGTTGATAGATGAACCAATGCAGCCCCACCACCGGGCACAATCCCTTCTTCTATGGCAGCAAAAGTTGCATTCTTGGCATCTTCAATACGGAGTTTACGATCCTCAAGCTCAGTTTCTGTAGCTGCTCCAACTTTAACAACAGCAACCCCACCAGAGAGTTTGGCAATTCTCTCAGCCAATTTCTCAGAGTCATAAACAGAATCTGTCTCGGCCAACTCCTTCTTCAACTGTGCAATCCTAGCTTGTAACTCATCCTTAGATGCAGCATCAGCAATAATGGTCGTGGAGTCCTTGCTAATAGTTACTTTCCTGGCTAAACCAAGCTGTTCAACTGATGTATTTTCAATAAGCAAACCCAAATCATTGGCTTGGAACTCAGCCCCTGAAATTGCAAAGAGAAGATAGGTCAACCGGTGCAAACCCAATCACCAGATGAAGCATTAAGCAACTATAAACATTTCATGTTTCCATTTAATTTCTCGAACCTATTTTATAAGAAAACTACTTTGTTTGAATAGAAGGGACAGAAAGAAGTATGCAATAGCCAAATTCTGATGAAAATCTCAGTCAGCTCTTCTGGAAAATTTATACAAATCTAACAGCGACAAGTGGGGCCCAAGGATTCAACATCTGGATTTTCTCGTAAATCATGACCTAAGAAGCAACTGCTCATATATCAAATATAGAAAATGAACAATATTAGTCCAAAGTGCAACCTATGCGCATGTAGATTAAATTTGTATACGGCATCAGCATACTACTTCAATAAAGAACCATTCTACCTGTTAAAATGGCAATGTCCTGAAGCATAGCTTTTCTCCTTTCACCAAAACCAGGAGCCTTGATGGCAGCTACATTAAGGATGCCCCGAAGTTTGTTCACAACAAGCGTAGCTAAAGCCTCTCCTGTGACATCCTCCGCAATTATAAGTAAGGGTGCTCTCAATTGAGTGGTCTTTTCGAGCAAAGGAATTACATCCTTGATGGCTGAAATTTTTTGATCTGTCACCAAAACTCTGGCATTCTCAAATTCGCATATCAATTTCTCAGGATTTGTTACAAACTGCGGGGAGACATAACCTCTGTCTACCTGAAATCATCAAAAACAACCAAAAAAGAGTCAACAAAAAAGAAGATATCAGCAAATAAATAAAAGGCAGATACCAAAGCCTGCAGAGACCGTTGCACACCTCCATTCCCTCTTCAACTTCTACTGTTGTATCAAATGATGACGATGACTCAATTGACAGAACACCGTCAGGCCCAACCTTGTCAATTGCATCAGCAATCATAGTACCAATAAGATCATCATTCCCAGCAGAAATGGAAGCAACAGCTGTAAATAAAACAATATATGAGTTACAACTTTCAGAATCATAGGTAACGATTACACAGGAAGATACACATCTTCATGGAAAATAAAATACCTTTGATGTCATCACGACCTTTTACAGGCCTAGACTTCTTCTCTAGTTCCTCCACCAGTCGTTGTACAGTTTTGTCAATGCCTTTTTTTATTGAAACTGGATTTGCGCCAGAGGTAACATTCAACAATCCCAATTTGATTATTTCTCTTGCAAGGACTGATGCAGTTGTTGTTCCGTCACCAGCAGAGTCATTAGTTTTGCTGGCAACCTGCAACATACATATTCAGAGCCACTTAGCACACGTGCAGTTATGGGTGTCATAAACGAGACTGTAAATTAACAGGGAACAAGGAAATATTAGTAAGCCTACCTCCCTTATAAGAGCGGCCCCAGCATTCTCCATGGGATCAGGCAGCTCAATAGCTCGGGCGATTGTTACCCCGTCATTGACTACCTTAGGATTCCCAAATTCATCTAAAACAACATTTCTCCCTGCAAATAAAGAAAATATTCCTCAGCCACCACGATATTTTATCCTGTTTAAAATGGTTGTGAAAAAGGCTACACTAAGAAAGCAACAAAAAGAAAATTTTGGGAGCTAACTTTCATAACATAACAAACATGATAAATATCAAAGATAAGTGAGCATATGGCATGTAAGTTTCAACAAAAGGATAAAATTAGTAGTTAATACCCCTAGGACCAAGAGTAAGGCCAACAGCATCAGCAAGCTTATCAATGCCAGACTGGAGTGCCATCCTGGAATTCTGGTCGAAAGCAATGTCCTTTGCATTAGCTCTAACCACAAATTTTCTTCCATAATTCACTCTTTGATTCACTCTCGTTCTTGGACCCCCCTGCAGGTAGAATAATATCACAAATGAATAAAAAAAGGCGCATAAATCGAAATTCCGCAAATTAATTGAGAATACCCATCAATCTTAAGTAACAGCCCAATCACTACGAGTACAAAACTAAGACCTTGGGGAAAAGTCCTAAATTTAATGGGAGAATTCATTTTCCTCCTACTCCTGCAAACTAATATCAAGTAAAGAATCTTCCAGCAGAACAAACACAGGATAGGAAACCAAGTACCAGTACCTGTTTGGGAGAGCAAAAAATGGAAGCAGTGGAGAGTGCATTAGAAGTTGCCATTTTTCTTACGAATTGCAGAGGTGTGCGTCAGCTTTAAAAGTGGGTTTTGGGAGGATGTGGATAAGGAGAGAAGGCTGAGTGAGAGAAGAAAATGGAGTGAGAGGCAATGGGTTAGGGTTTAGGTTTATAATTTTAATTGCGGGAGAAAGAGATGAGGTTCCAGAAGATTCTAAGAATTGATACAACCTAATTGAAACTCAACACAATGACCTTTCATACCTGATCTATTTTTTAATACAAAATATATAATTCAAAAGATTTACTTATTCTTTTCGGTGAATTAAGTAAGCTCTTGCCTACTTTATTTTTATCTATTCTAAATAGGGTAGGAATGATAATGAGAAAATTTGGACAAATTTTTTTTTAGAATTTACGTAATTACTTTATTATAAAAATATAATAGTAATGATAATAAAAAGAACAAGAACAAAATAATAATAAAAATTAAATTAATAATAAAAAGGAAAATAATAATAACAATTAAATTAATAATAAGAAGAAAAAATAACAATGAGATAATAATATAATTAGTAGAGACTAATAAATATTTTATTTTTTAATTATTTTTGTTTCAAATTTATGTTTTTAAAATAAACATTAGCATTACGTCATAATTAGAAAAAATTTATATTCGTAATAAATCACCTATTCATTCCTTACGCAAGTAAATCAAACACCTGATAAGTTGTACACTCCCTGACCCAACTTTCTCCTCTGTAGTTTCATATGGAGCTGGCAATGATCCTTGTGCGTTAGTAAAAGGAGCTTCGCGGCCTATTGTTGTTGTCCCCATGTGTGAATTGAAGATGTTGCTCGATCTTTAGTGGTAGATATGATATATGATCCTCAACATGGGTAGAGCGTTCTCTGTGTTGTCAGATATGCAATCAACGGTTGAGGCAGCAGGTAATTATATCTTATGCAATGATGTGAAACCATTTGATTTGGTTATATACTTTTAATGATATTTATTACCAAAAACAATCTCTTTATTATATAGAGGTAAGGTTGCGTATTATTAGATCATTTTAAACTTCAGGTCTTAACGAAACATCAATAAGATATGCAATCAACGGTTGAGGCAACAGGTAATTATATCTTATGCAATGATGTGAAACCATTTGATTTGGTTATATACTTTTAATGATATTTATTACCAAAA
>JAOSBN010000008.1:5414863-5425223 GCA_027563595.1 Erythroxylum suave | reverse complement strand
ACAATCTCTTTATTATATGGAGGTAAGGTTGCGTATTATTAGATCATTTTAAACTTCACATCTTAACGAGACATCAATAAAGTGTAGATGATGATAATAATAACTTTTAACAAGATTTATTCTTTTACATTTTGGTGGATGAAAAATGTAATATGTATTCACGTCTTGATAAGACATGTTGATTGTATGAATGTTTTTAAGGAACCCAAAATGCATATAGGTATTATTGATGTTGTTAGAAATTTAGAAATTCACAAATCAAGTAAATTAATTTTACATTAAAAATAGATATAAGGATGAATTAAGTTATGTACAAAAATATGACTCATAATTTATTGTTTTAAAGTTTTGGCTTAATATATGATGTTATAGTTATAAATGTGCTCACTTAAATCTGGTCTAATTTTTCCTCAAATCTCCTCAAAACCTTTCATTAGTATCAAAGATTGGTTGGTATAGCTCAATAAATAGATATTTGGTGACTTTGTTAAATAATTAGTGATGAATAGAGTGATTCAAATGGCTTGGCATTAATTCAGAGTTGAGAGAGGGATGTTCTACTATTGATAGATTCACTCGTGAGGAGATAATATTGAAAATTCATAGTTGAAGTAATCTTATATCAAAAATAGTTTTAAAGTTTTTGGTTTTTGATGTTCTAATTGTATATAACCTTAGTCGGAGTTAGTTCAATTTCTTTTTAAAGCTTCTCAAAACCCTTTAGTTGCCACCTGCCTTGCCAAACAATCCAAGGTTCACGCTTCCTTATCTATGATAGGTGCATTGGGTCATATGATGTGACATTAAAATAAAATCACCACTGTTTACTTGACGATTCCAATCTTGGAACTAAAAAGCATACATTAAGGGACGGTTAAATGAGAAATTTTGATCAAATAAGTGCTTTCTTGAAGATTATAGAAGTCTTCATCTGTACACTTGAAGATGCAGATCTGGTTTTTGGTATAATGGCTGCATTGTTGGAGAATATAGTAAGTATCACAATCATGGCTAGATCCTTAATTTATAATGAGGATGTCAATGAACCTGTATGTGAGGTTAGGCCTAGGCTGCCCGTGGCTCTATTCTAGGCCATGGTGGCCCATGGCCTTGAAGGTTGGGATGGGTTGGTCCGCAACTCGACCAATCTATTGGTTGGTGGGCCCAATCCAACATTTCATTTATTTTTTAAATAAAAAATTTCAAAATGACCTTATTTTTAATAAAATGATATTATTTTGGAAGTAACGGCTAGACCCATGTTCAGGCAAAAGCAGACTGTGTCGGGCTAATTTCGACATTCCTATTTATAATGTTCATTATACTACTCTTAATAAATATTTTGTCGACAATCTTTAAAGTTCAGACATCACTTATAAAATTTAATATATTTTAGTAATAAACTCTTTAAAATATAAAGTTTAATTAGAGAAAGCATTAAATTATATTTGTAATGTCCAAAATTCATATTAGTTTGAAACTTTTTAGATAATTTACGAGGAATAAATAAAAATAACAATATTTTAAAATTATTTTTATAATAAAAACTATTGATTTAATGATTTTACTATAATTATAATTAAACCTTCTCGAACATTTTTTTTTTCGTGCTTTCGCATTTTTCCTGTAATTTCCGAAGCAAAAGTACCAATCATGTATGCATCTTTAAAAATTGTCTCCGCGCTTTCATTCTATTTACTGATTTTTTTTAATGACTGCATGAACATCGAAATTCGATCTCTTTGTGCCTCAGAGGTAGCCAGTGTATTGGGTGGAAGATTTCCCTCTTTGGGTGCTCTTCAAAGCGAAGAAGTGTTGGACGAGGAATTGAATTCAAAGGAACTGGGTGATAACTTTAAGAGCAGAATTTTCGGGCTGAGACTTCCGACGCGAAGCGCTAATGTTATTCAGAAATGAGTTAGGGAAGAGGAAAACTGTTACGACCTCTGAGCTTCTTCAAATCTCCAACCGCCATTATGGGTGCTCTAGAGGTTTGCTGTTTGCTTTGCTCCTTTGTTGTTATCTCCTACATTACTCCTACTTATATGTTTTGATGAGAGCAGTTAGATTTCATGCATTTGCATTTATCAAAAAATGATTTATCTACGGGTATACAAACTTCCTCAGTTGTCAATTACTAAGTTCGGGTTCATTTCACCCAAAGAAAAGAGAGGAAGGATTTTGGGTTTGCATTGCAGCGGTTCTACATAACTCCGCAGAAAACAGAAAAGTGGAAAACCCATTTGTCAAGTTTACAAAAAGAAATGGAAATACACATTCTACATGTATGCCAAGTTGTCTGGGATACACGTACTTATGGAAAAGTAGAAGGTATACTTTATTTGATGTAATTTTAATACATATTTTATGCTTGGAAACGGTAAAATCCCTCAAAATTATGAGTTTCTTTCTTTTTAAGGCGTAGATAAGTGTAGTTGGCCATTTGGGTATTCGACAAAATCGATTATTTGGTTCAGTTTGAAGTCGATGTTTTGTTAAGATTTTCATTACAGACCACACCAATATTGGCGACACCCTGAGAAAGAGACCAGCTTGACCCGCATTTTAGTGAGAAAGCAATCGTATTCTTCATCTCTGGGTAAGACCGGGACTTTGTGAGATTAGGCTCGAAAGTTGGAATCATTTTCTGGAGTTCGTTTTACACTTTTTGTTGAATTCCTGAAAGAAATGACACTTAGTAATATAGGCAGAGAAATGATGGTGCGCCTGTATTCATTTTGGTCTCTACTTTTCATATGTAAGGCGATAGTAGCTTGCTTATTTTCTAAAATTTTCTTGCATAATGTATTTTCGGGCTAGTAACCTGGATGCATCTACCATTACCCTTGAGCACTTGGAATTTTCTTCACTTAAAAGACTTAAAGAACAAGAGTTGCTGAGTTAAGATGTTATGGAACCTATGCCCCAACGTGTGTTGTTTCAAGTTATTTGTTGGTTGTTGAATTTTGCTTTTAGTTGATGATGGCTTGGTGATTGACAATGGCTGTTGCTTACATTTCCCAGATTAGTCACAAAAAAGAAGACATTTGTGGATGTGGTGAAGTTATAACATAATTGCCTGATACGAAACGCACTTGGATGCTTATAATTTTGTCCTCTTTGCTATTGCCTAATGACTAACTCAAAACAGACCTGTTATGAATACTTTTGAGTCAATCAGGTCTCTATTAACTTTGGTGTGGTCTGATCCGAAATGATCTGACTTTTGAAAACCCCAATACCATCTTATATCTTGAGTACTCTTATCAATTTGTTTACTGTTGTCAACCTCTGGTTTTTAAATGCTTTACTTCAGTTCTGCTCTTTAGTGCCCTGGATGCTCTCTCTAATGCATGGAAGGTGTTTCCACTGCAGGTAATGCATTGATCTAATGGCTAGTCAGAAACATAGAATCCTGATGGTTTCAGATTTTTTCTACCCTAACTTTGGTGGTGTTGAAAATCACATTTATTACCTGTCACAATGTCTACTAAAGCTTGGTCACAAGGTTAGAGGATGTTTATCAAGGAGTAATTTATGTGTTTGTTCCCTGGTGCTGGTTACCATTTTGTGGGCAGGAGGAAATAGTAACAAGGGAGGAATTTTGGTCTGTTTTTTGCTGGGAAAAATTTACACAATCATGTGTATGATAATGGGCTAGTAAATAACAACCTATACTGATCCTTTGGGTAATCGACAAGATATGATCTTGGTGTGTGGCTTACTGGTCTTGGTCAACTTGTATTTACATTTATCAATAGAACTGTGGTAGATGGTAATGTTTCCTCATATTGGAAGTGAATAAAGGCCTTTATAATATTCGTTCTAGTCCATGAATTAATGTACGGTGGCTTGGGAAACTTATTGGTCATTTGCATTAAAACAGGCCATCTAGTGTGTTAAAATGGGGGACTGGTTTCCTTCAAAAAATATCTTTTATAATTTTTTTTCTCGTACCTTAGAGAAATGAAAAGAGAGAATATCATTTCAAGTTGCATTAGTCTGTGTTTATTTCTAAGTGGTTACTGTTCTCTTATCTCTTTTGCTTTTGTTATGAGCTAAGGAATGTTTAAGCCATCCACTTTAGAAGGGCATCATATTATTTTGGTTTAAATGTTCTTGACAGCATAACTTAATCTGCAACATGAATTTTCAGGTTGTGGTTGTGACTCATGCCTACGGTAATCGCTCAGGTGTAAGATACATGACTGGGGGCTTGAAAGCTTACTATGTACCATGGAGACCATTTATCATGCAAAACACACTTCCAACCCTTTATGGGACTCTTCCCATTATAAGAACTATTCTTATTCGAGAAAAAATATCCCTCGTGCATGGGCATCAGGCCTTTTCAACTCTTTGTCATGAAACTTTAATGCACGCACGCACGATGGGTTACAAGGTTGTATTTACAGATCATTCACTTTACGGTTTTGCTGATATTGGGAGCATCCACATGAACAAGGTATTACAATTTACTTTAGCGGATGTGAGCCAGGCTATTTGTGTGTCTCATACAAGCAAGGAAAACACAGTGCTTAGATCAGGTGTACCACCGGAAAAGGTCTTTGTTATTCCGAATGCAGTGGATACTACTATGTTTAAGCCTGCTTCAAAGCGACCTGGTGGTAGTGAAATTGTTATTGTTGTCATAAGTAGATTGGTTTTTCGTAAGGGTGCAGATTTGCTTGTTGAAGTTATTCCAGAGGTTTGCGAATTGTTTCCAAATGTAAGTTGATTGATGTGTAAACGTTGTGTTACGAGTGATTTCTCTTAAAATTGTGTGCCTTTGTGGCGCTTGAAATTTTGTTAATGGATTATTCCATGTTGGTTAGCAATTAGACATACTAAAAAGCCCAGGGCTACATGTTCTGTCAGACATCCCACCCGATATGCTGTTTTTTATACGACAAGATTGTCACGGAGCCTCATATAGGCGAGGCATGCTTTAATGTTGTATTTGTGTTTTGTTTTTGCTTTCCTTAGGAATCAAAAAAAAAAAAAAAACAGCATAGATAAACTGGTGCTTAACAATATTGCATGTTGGTTAACAATCGGACATACTAAAAAGCAGCATAGATAAACTGATGCTTAACAATATTTTAGAAATTTGCATGCATGTTAACTTCTCTGCTTATAAACATTGTTACTTTTATGATCGCATCCATTTTTGTCATATTGACTTAATTATCTTTTGGTCTCATTAGGGTTTTTTATGAATTTACATACAGTTGTTTCTGAGTTTGGTAAAATGCATTGCTGATGTAGGGAGAGATATTCCTGCATCAATCGCAGGATAAACTTTTGCAATAGTAGGCCATGCTGTAGAACAACTAACTCATTCTTCTCATGGTGAGAAGTGGACAGTGAAGATTGTATGGCATCTTTTATTTTTCTCAACTCAAATGATCTCTATGCTTATTCAGGTGCGGTTTGTTATTGGAGGAGACGGACCTAAACGGGTGCGATTAGAAGAGATGAGGGAGAAACATTCTCTTCAAGATAGAGTTGAAATGTTGGGTGCTGTGCCACATTCTCATGTGAGATCTGTCTTAATTTCTGGCCATATATTTTTGAACAGGTGGAGAATTTCTGCAGAATTTGAATGTCTACTAAATGTTTAAATGTTAACATTTACACCTGACCATTTTCCAATATGGAGTGCTAGTGTCACTTAGATTTGTCATAAACTGATGGATATTTTGTTGATGGCCTTCAGAGTAGTCAGTTGCTCATGAGTGGATTAAATTTTGCCAACAAATGCATCAACTGGTGCTTTGCTTTATCATAGAAGGGATCTAGAATTTTGGTTCAATGGGGCCAAATAATAATGGCTATAACATAAGTTCATAATATTCTGTATTGATGAATTCTTCATCTTTTATGTGGTGCTAAATGAAAATTGTGCATGAAGCATCACTATAGGTCTATTCGTGTACGTATAGGGCTTCAAGGAATTGTGGAATGGAAAATAAAGAATTGGAGTAGGTGTGGCATTCTCTTCTACTGAACCTAAAAACCAACATTGGAACTGGATGGAGATAGTAATTTTGGATGTTTGTATTTTAGCTAAAGGGGCTTATCATATTGCTTGGACTAACCTTTTCCTGCCTATTACTTTTCTATATAACAAGAACTGGTGTGCCCTTTGTTTTAATGCTAAGGCAGATGACTGTTTCCTTAATATAACTTTGCTGGCTGTTTTCTGTATTTATTTTTCATACATTTATAAGCATTGTGTCTAATTAGGGGAGGACTTTTCTCATACGTGCATGCTGATGGACTAGGAACAGGATGCAAATTTTTTTGGCTCTTAACTATTTAGTGGTTGAATTGACTTGAATTGCATTTCACACACGAGGAAACAATCAAATGAAGGGTCTAATGTAATATTGGTTATCTGATTATGCTTTTTGATCTGAAATACTACCATAAATGTATCTAAAAGGGTAACAGCTCGTGTCTATTGTCGAATACCCCTATAAATTAAAAGTTTGTTATGTATTTAGCATGTGAAGAACTGAGCTTTTCAATGCTTCATAATATGCAAGCTTTATGTTTATGATTATTGGTTTTGGAACTTTTGCAGCAGTTGGATTCTTAGTATTGATGGTTGTTTAAACTCCCAACTGTTAGTAGGTGGAGATGCATTCTTAAAATTTTACAAGTGACTGCAAATATCTCTTTCATGTTGTTTCTTATTGGCTTTCATATTTTTGGTAGCTCATTAACTGAAGCTTTCTGCATAGCCATATTAGAGGCTGCTAGTTGTGGGTTGTTGACGGTTAGTACGCGTGTCGGTGGTGTTCCAGAGGTATGTGTTATGGGATCTTTTTGGGGAAATAGGATTAATATGATAACACTCTCTTGCTTGATTTTGCTGTTTCTAAGTTGTGGCATGCTAAATTATTAATTTTTTGGGGCCTCAGCAATTTGACCAGCTGACTTGTCCCCTCTTTAATATAGGTTCTGCCAGAGGATATGGTTGTGCTTGCGAAACCTGATCCTGGTGATATGGTACAAGCAATCAGAAAAGCAATTAGTCTACTTCCAAAAATTGACCCACAAGTTATGCATGAACGAGTGAGTAGGATTATTGTATCAGTTTTGGCTCCTGCTAAATTTATGTCTCCTGAATCATGCCTGATAGTTTGTCTTATACATTATGTTACTAGATGAGGAAACTTTATGATTGGCGCGATGTTGCAAAAAGGACTGAGATAGTGTATGACCGTGCTATGAAATGCCCAAATCAAAGTCTTTTGGAACGACTTTCACGGTCTGCAGCATTTAAGATTGTATTATTTGGCATATTTAATTTGCATTATAAAGATTATAATAATCCAAAAGTCGACAAATTTAAACAAATGCTTTTACCAGGTGATTTCTTTTGAGAGTAGTATGAAACTGCTGGCCTTCTTATCTAAAATTTATGTATTGCCTTCATGTTATAAACCATCCAAAGTTGATAAGGCTTTCGTAGATTGTCCACGATTCTGTTTCCATGCTAGGTATCTTGCTTGTGGTGCTTGGGCAGGCAAACTCTTTTGCTTGGTTATGATAATCGATTATTTGTTCTGGTGTCTATTGCAGCTGTGGCAGGTATTACCCTTAGATTCCTTTCATGTTGTTACTTTCTACTTAGCTGGTCCTGTAACTGATAATTTAACAACCCATTTGTTCTCTCTTACCTCTCCTATGTTTGACGTTCCTAGCCAGCTGAAGATATTGATGAGGTGCCTGATGTTGCTGGATGGAATCGACAGGAGGGAGAAGAATTTAGAAGTTTTAGTGAAGACTAAAACCTGGATGGCAATTATCAACTTTCGAGCAGAGTTTAAATGTATTTCCTGGACATTCCATTTGCAAATGATCCAAGAGATTTTCAGTCACTTTCACGACTTTACGGTACTATATACTCCATTATGCCAGGACAGTAATAAACAACGCAACTATTTGTTTGGTTGGTTGCATTTTTGTCAAAAGAAAATTGTTTTTGTCCATCTTGTGTTTACCACATGACAATTATAATTTCAACTTCATCTCTGAGAAGCACCTAATTTGTGTAACCAAAGATCTAGTGGAAAGATCAGGGTCCTTATATTCACCAAACTATCTATACTCTTTATTTATTTAATTGGTTATGATTCATATATATTATTGCACTGGACTGAAACATCATATCTCATTATCATCCAAATTCTTAACGTATACCTTTCATTAGTTCTACCTAATGTTTTTAAAAATAGTATCAATTACTTCAGTCTTTATTTATCGTAAAAAACAAAGAGTGAAAAAGCAAAAGTGGGTTATACGTAAGAGCTAGATGAATGATACTAAGAGAAAAGAAATGGATTTCAACCTAGATGTTAGATGATTTTAATCAAATATGTTGTATACGAGATAAAGCATGTCAGGTACTCACGAAGGCCCAAGCCATTAAGAGTAGAGGGTAGAGATACTTTTATGGCCCGTATGACGAAGACATCTTGGTCAACATAGAATTAGGCGAATCCTTCGTGTTGGAGCTTTTTCTTAACTGATCTCAATGTGAAAGGGTCACAAGGAGAGAAATTACAAAGGTCTTGAGAGAGATGACGAGTGAAAGGGTAGTACGGCCGGATGAGATCCTTATAGAGGTATGGAAGCGAATAGGAGTTATAGGTATTGAGTGGTTTGCTCATCTTTTTAATGTGATCCTAAGTCAGCCAAAATGCTAAATGAATGAAGATTGAGTCGGTTGATCCCGTTACACAAAGCCAAAAGGGACATCCAACATTGTCACAACTATAGAGGCATCAAAATAATAAGTCACACTATAAGGCTATGGGAGAAGGTAATTGAAAAGAAATTCCAGAGAGCTGCTTCTATATCGGCCAATTAATTTGGATTTATGCATGGTAAGTCCATGATACAAGCAATACATCTACTTTGTAGGCTAATGGAATGCTACAGAGAATGAAAACATGATTTACATATAGTTTTTATTGATTTAAAAAAGGCATATAACATGGTTCCTAGGGAAATCTTTTGGAGGTGTTTGAAGGCAAAGAGAATTCCTATGACTTATATGCGTATAATTAGGGATATGTATGAAGAAGCACTGACTAGTGTAAGGACAATAGGGGGTAACACGGAAATATTTTCTATTGGTATTGGATTACACCAAGGCTTCGCCTTAAACCCTTTTTTGTTCGAATTAATGTTAGATGAACTTACCAAATATATTCAATGAGAGGTACTTTAGTGTATGTTATTTGCTGATGATATTGTCCTACTGGATGAGACCAGGGAAGGGGTCAACTTTAAGTTAGAATGATGGAGAGAAATGTTAGAGTCGAAAGGTTTTAAAATGAGCATGATTAAGACAAAGTATTTAGAATGCAACTTTTGGAGAAGCCAAATGGGCCATGGGGCGGTGGTAGCAATTGATACTGACATCATACCGCAAGAATCGAGAGTTAAATACCTTAGGTCCATCATTCAGAGAGATGGCAATATTGATACTGATATAGTCTATCATATCAGATCTGGGTGGGTCAAATGGTGAAACACATCAAGGGTTTTATTTGATAAAAAAATTCCTTTAAAGCTTAAAGGGAAGTTTTATAGAATGATGATTTGGCCAACTATGTTATATGGGACAAAATGTTGGCCCGCCAAATGTAGACATACAAGACAGTTGCTGGTAGCAGAGATGCGTATACTTCAGTGGATATGTGAAATTACCAGAAGAGATAAGATCCAGAATTGTGTGGTGAGAGATAGACTACAAGTGGCTAGTATTGCCAACAAGTTGAGAGAGATTAGGCTTAGGTAATTTGGGCATATGAGTAGGAGGTACTCTAATGCTCCAATATGATGTTGTGAGAAAATAACCCTTAGTGACTATAAGAGAAGAAAAGGAAGGCCATACAAGAACTGGAGGGAAGTGATCAAGAAAGATATGACAGAGTTAGTCCTTACTGAGGAAGTGACCAGAAATAGAAAATTCTGGTGTGATTGGATAAGGGCAGGCTCGGCCCTAGGCAAGGGCGAGTTGGGCCTGTGCCCAGGGCCCAATTTCAATAATGTGGAGTGGTTTATTTATAAATGAAAAATAAAAAAATAAGAAAAATCTGCACGCATTCTTCCCATAAAGCAGAGGGAATGGAAGACAAAAATACCATGAATTTGAGTTCATCAAATTATCAATCATCTCTTGATCTCTGACTTTCTTAATTCTCATTCCTATAACCCAATATCACAGGCTCACCCCTGTTGCTCTTCTCTGCTGTGATACGAGTTCACATGAAGTTCATGAGGATTTATGTGTTGATGGTCATGATGAAAATGACAATGTGGAGAATAGATCAAATGC
>JAOSBN010000008.1:5398793-5414763 GCA_027563595.1 Erythroxylum suave | reverse complement strand
GATAATTCAAGACATTTTGGTTATAATCATTATTCGAGAAAGTTGAGTAACGGTGAGACTAGTGATAGAAAGTGGTTAGTGTACTCAAGACATGTAGATAAAGTGTATTGCTTTCCCTGCAAGTTGTTTAGTTCTAGTGTTAACAATCATTTGCTAGTGAGTATTGGGTTCAAAGATTGGAAACATCTCAGCGAGAGGCTCAAACAACATAAAAATAGTCCTGAACATATGGCTAATATGAGTTCCTAGAAGGAACTACGTGTCAGGTTGAAAAAGAATGAAATAATTGA
The DNA here is from genome assembly GCA_027563595.1 of Erythroxylum suave. Taxonomy (NCBI): domain Eukaryota; kingdom Viridiplantae; phylum Streptophyta; class Magnoliopsida; order Malpighiales; family Erythroxylaceae; genus Erythroxylum; species Erythroxylum suave. Next base: position 5,414,473 of record JAOSBN010000008.1, on the reverse strand, counting down.
TAAGGAACTGCAACAAGAAATTATGATAGAGCGAGAGCAATGGAGAGAAGTTTTAAAAAGAATAGTTGCTGGTGTGAAATTTCTAGCCGAATATAATCTGGCTTTTCGTGGCTCCAATGAGAAACTTTATGAAGTTAGTATTGGTAACTTTTTAGGACTTATGCAAATGATTGCTAAATTTGACCTGGTAATGCAAGAACATATTCGGCGTATTAAAAATAGAGAAATTCATCATCACTATCTTGGCCATAAAATTAAAAATGAATTGATTTCTCTATTGGCATACAATGTGAAAAGTTCTATATTGAAGATCATCAAAGAGGTGAAGTATTTCTCTATGATTCTTGATTGTACCCCAGATGTGAGTCATTAAGAACAAATGACTTAATAGTTCGATGTGTGAATATGTTAAATGACAAGATAATGGTGGAAGAGCACTTTTTAAAGTTTTTGAAAGTTGATGAGATATCTAGTTTGGGACTTTTTAATGAATTATTGTAGGTATTGAAGTGTCTTGATTTTAATGTGTATGATGTGAGGGGTCAAGTTTATGATAATGGTTCAAACACGAAAGGGAAACATCAAGGGGTTCAAACGAGGCTTCTTGAGATAAATCTAAAAGCATTGTATATGCCTTGTGCGTGTCATAATTTTAATCTTACCCTTTGTGATATGTCAGAATCTTGCGTTAGAGCTAATCATTTTTTGGGGTTGTGCAACATATATAAACATTATTTTCTAGCTCTCCTAAAAAGTGGAAGGTTCTAACTGACAATGTCCCTAGATTGACTGTCAAATCATTGTCTAATACATGTTAGGAGAGTCGGATTAAAAGTGTTAAAGCTATTAGATTTCAGGTTCCTCAAATAAGGCTTGCTTTAATGAAGATGCATAATTCTAAAGATGAATCGGGGATAAGGAGTCACGCTGAAGAATTGGCCACATCAATAGAGAAATTTGAGTTTTTGCTTGGCATGGTTATTTGGTATGATATTTTATTTTATGTTGATATGGTGACTAAGAAGCTGCAATCTAAGTCCACTACCATCGACATTGCAATCAGTCAAATAAATGATGCCGTGAAATATTTTGAGGTGTAGAGATGAAGGGTTTGTTTCTAGTTTGATCACTGTCAAAACTATTGCTTCTAAAATGAGTGTTGAGCCTATATTTCCAACCAAACACCGTATTATACAGAAAAAGCAATTTAATGAATGTGATCATGAAGAAGTGACACAATCACTGGAGGAATCATTTAAAGTCAACTACTTTCTAGTTGTTGTGGATATGGCCATCGCTTCGCTTAGTGAAACATTTGAGCAACTAACTGTCCTTCAAAATATTTTTGGATTCTTGTGTGATTCAGACAAGTTGAAGTCACTGGATAGCAATAAATTAAAAGAATGTTGTTTTAAGTTTAGCAAGACTTTTTCTCACAACAATGTGTCCAATGTTGACATCGATGATCTATTTTTTGAATTAAGAGTATTGCAAAAAACTTTGCCAGATGGGCTAATGTCTACCATTAATATTTTGGAGTTTGTCAAAGCAGCAAAATGCTATCCCAATATTTCCAACGCTTGTCGAATCTTATTGACCGTTCCTATTACGGTTGCATTAGCTGAGAGAAATTTTTTGAAACTGAAGATATTAAAAAACTACTTGAGATCGTCGATGTCATAAGAACGGTTGAATGGTCTTGCAATTCTATGTATTGAGAAAAATGTGCTTGAATCTCTTGATTTAGACTCCGTTATTAATGATTTTGTATCAAGAAATGCTCGTAGAAGACATATTGTTTGATTATATTTTGTGTATTGATGAGTATAATATTTTCTATGACGTAATAAATATTGAATTCTTTTTTTTTAATTTATTTTTAATTAAAATCAGAGGCTCACATTTTTTCTTTCGCCCCAGGCCTACAAAACCTCAGGACTGGCCCTGGATAAGGATAAAGGATACCCTTTAAAGTTTACGAAAACAGTCGAGTAAGTTATTAGGAGATGTTTACTGTAACATTTGCACTACGTATTTACCGTGTAGGAAGTCCAACCCTAATGTCCAATCTGTTTTTTCTAGTTGCGTGTTATGGGCAAGTCGTTTTATCATACTACTTGGCTTTTCAGCACAAGTGTGTGGGGAAAAGTCCAATGAGGCTGTCTGAAACCGAAGAATTATCATATTCACAGGATTTCTGAGCAAGGACTCCTAGCCCAACTAGAGACATAAAGGGCCATACTTTGTAGCTTATCAAGTATTAATAGATCTGGGTATCATATCAGGTATATTTTTTGGTTCTATTTTATTTTTTATTTACGTATTTATATTAATTTTATTTACCTAATCTTTTAGCATAACAATTTTACTTATTAACTCTTTTAACCTACGTCATTTTTTCATTGTCATATTTATATGTGGGTCTACCAGAAATATCCTCTCTATTATGTAAGGGTAAGGCTGTATATTATCAGATTTCTTCATATCTCATTTTGATGCAAAATCGGACTAGGTGTGATGATGATGTTAAATGATTTTATAAGAGATTCGGATATATAACTCCAATATTTTGTAACAAGAATAAACTCATACGTATATTTTATATTGTAAGAAACAGTAAGTACCAAATAAGAAATTACGTTGATTTTGACATTTTATAAGATGATGGTTCATCATTAATTTAATAAAATTAGATTAAATTTAGGGCATAATAATTCATAAAAATTTATAGTGAATAAATTTTATGTTTAATATAATGAAGTGAAAAAAATTGTTATAAAAATTATGATCAAATTATAAATTTATTTGTATCTTAAGAATTATTTTGTCTATAAATAATAAAAATATATTTTATTTGATAATAATAATGATCATTCAAGTTCACTAAATAGTGATCATATAAATAATTTGGTTCCAAATTATAATGAACAAAATTTTATGCTCAATCTAATGAAATGAAGAATGTGATCATATTATAACTTCATCCTATTTATTTTACCTAAAAATTTTGAAGTGATAAATGTGGAGTGCATAATGCATCAAATCTTAACAATATGTCACTTTCTTTTTGGGTGAATATACAACGTATACCAATTTGTCAAATTCATTATCAGTAAGAAGGTGAACATTAAAAACTTCTAATAAGGCCACTTACCATATATATATATATATATTATGGACACCAGGCCATTATAATTATTTTTTCAGGTCTTGCTCATTATGATGTGCTAAACATAAAACCGCCGGTGTCGATAAGAGGAAGGTACACTTACTCATGCATCACTTGTTGTAGCATTATGAAAAGAAGTAACTTCAGGATATCATTGAACATTTGTGTAAAAACATCAGAACAATGCACTCACTGACTCACACATCAGACACCAACCTCTCTCTCTCTCAACATTCCAGCAATGAACTGACTCGACTTTCGTTGTCTTTAAAAGCCATGCTCTTGTAAATCCTCTTGTGGTGTTCTGGATAAGCAATACCCTTCAGCAGAATCACGTTTGACAGCAAATCGAGTGTTTCAGAGTTTATGGCTCTTTCTGACTCCTCTAGAAGAGACCAACCGGACCCCTTTTCACAGCCTAATTTTCTTCCAAAGCCAACGAACTCATGGAAACCAAAGCTCGGTATTGTCACGGAGAATCGTAAATCTAGGAAGGATCGACATGCAAAGGTGAATGGTCGAGACCGCCGCATCCGCCTTCCAGCTCTCTGCGCCGCCAGGATCTTTCAGCTTACTCGCGAGCTCGGTCACAGAACTGATGGTGAGACCATTGAGTGGCTTCTACAAGTAGCGGAGCCCTTTATCATTTTAGCTACTGGCACAGGCACCGCTAAATATCATTGCCCTCGCCCGCCTCCTCCTCCTTCTCCTCGTACTCATTCTTATCCTCCTCCTCCTCCTCCGCCGCCGCCACCTCCTGCGGCTGCTGCTGCAAACGAACCACCAATTCATTTTCTACAACCTATACCTGAAACCCCAGGTTTGGTGAGGAACACCTGTGAGATTTCCAATTTAAAACCACCTGTCGAGCCGAGTTTTCACTATCTGGCTGACGATTTTGATGTGGGATTTCCTATGAATGAAGTTTTCCAGCCTGCACTGACCCTCAACTTTCTTGATGACGACTTTATGTAGCATAAGTTCGTAAAGCTAGCGGAAAAGAGTCGGTTTGACTTTGTTTTGTGCAAAGGAGAACAGCCTCCTATCTTTACTGTTTTAGCTTTAAGTTCAGGATTTTTAGGTTTAGGTTCTAGGTTTATGCACTATTGGGTTGATTACACCGATGATTTCCAGTTATCTAACAGAACCATCAACTAAGTAAGCGCTTTAATGGCTGAAATTGCCAGAGAAAGAGCGAAATGTAAAGAAAAGTGCAAGCATGCATATCTATCCTCTATAAAATCTATAAACTTCCATCTTTCTGCAACTTGTTTGCTTTCTTATCTTTGTTGTTTTCATAGATACAAACATGACGAGGGTCTTCATCACAGAATATCAAATTTGATAGCCAAAAAACAAAAATTATAAACAAACGAGAAGAGTAAAGAAACTGCTTCCGTTCTTGTTGTCTTCAATTTTGTTATACAAGTTTGGTAATCGAAACTCAGTTTCTGGTTGTCTAGCGTAGCTAAGCTACACGTGCAGTTAACTTGGTTGCATGGTAATGGTTAAGTTTAGCATTGCCAAATTGCCTCGGTTTTCACGAAGCTAATCAGTACAAAAAGTAGGAGTCTGTGGTGGTTTTTGTGTTTGTATGCAAAGCCAGGCAGAGGAGAGACGTTACACGTGAAGCATTCGAAGGTTATTACATGTATGATTGTGTAAGCTGCGTGTTATGTGATTCTTTTCTGTCTTAATTTTCACGAAGCAGTCAGCTGTTTATGATTTCCATATGGTGGAAGGTATATACCACGAGAGTAAAAGGAGGAAGAAGATAGCTTTCAAGGAGGAATTTGAGAGGGCCTCAGAGGTTCCAAACCTTAATTGACGTTATGGAAGAAAATATAAGACATACAACACAAAGTGGACAACATACAACGCAAATTGGACAATAGGGGTTCAACGATTAATCAGTTATTAAATGAAATAATATAACAGAAGAAGAAGGTAATCTTAATAACTGCCTTCTTTATTCGAGGTGTGAGTGAAAATAACATTTTGACTGAGAAGTCATAATGCCTATCTCGATTACGAAAAGTAATTTAAAGAGATAAAAAAGAAAAAAAATGCAAAGTAACAATAAGTATAATTTTATATATTCGATAGACACATGAAAAGCAACTGCGAGATAATCGGAACTTTATTACATTCTTATTGTCTATGATGATAAACGACAAATATGAATATTGAAAAAGTCTGTTTGATAGATTATATCATTTGTTTTTATATAGAAATATTGAAAGAAAAATAAAATGTACTTAAAAGAATTATGTGTATATATATATTCAATTTCTCATTCTCTCTTGTTGAATCTTGAGTGAAAGGTCTTAGAAATCAAGAGCATATAAGACATTGAAATGTTGAAGTTTTTGGTCTTCAGGTTAATAATAGAGTGAACATTTCCCTTTCATTTTGACAGACGCGCATGTCTATTCCTAGGACTTCGCCAACTCTTCCTCTCTGCCATTTCTTTCCTCTGAAACACAAAAGAGCCATTTGTCAGCTCCCTCCAAATCTTGTGGCCTACGTCTTTCAACTTCCACATTGTCTGTGGTTGCTTCTTTGATCATTCAAGCTCGCAGGCAGTCCTGAAAATCGCTGAACAAAGTTTTTGCTATGTAAATAGCACAAATTTTTATTCCAGTGTGTATAGATTTTTGGACAAAGATATGAGCAGAGCGAAGGTTGATGCATATCATAGTTTTCTCTCTGGGTCGATCTGCATTGTCTTTTTTGGATTGGTGTTACTGTCACATCATGTCTCTTGCCAAGATGCTCAAGACCTTGCCAAAAATCCTGCGGTGGAACAGCTCCTATCGCAGATGGTCTACACTAGTCTTGCAAATATCACCTCTGTCTTCAAGGAAGATATTAAAAAACATTTAGGATTCTGCATAACGGACGTGTGCGTATATGAAGCCCTTTAATGTCTCTGTACTTTTATTTTTTCGTTCTCAGATATTTTTCAAATGGGATTGCAATGGCTTTTGCTCTGTGTTGCAGGGATGCAGATTGGAATATGGCATTCAATTTCTCCAAGGACACACAATTCATATCCAACTGTGCAAAGAAAACCAAAGGTTCAGAATGAATTAAAACTGTGCTTATTGCTCGTTATTCTGTTTGTAAATCCTAAAGCCTTAACAGCTGCAATAGAAAAGTTTATTTATTGCGGTTGGGGATTTCCAGAAATGTATGGTTCATAGGTTAATGATCACCAAATGAGTCTCTTTCAGTCATCACATTGTCTCTGACATTTCTTTTGTCAGGAGACATAACACGGCGTTTATGCAACGCCGCCGAGGTAAAGTTCTACATAAACAGTTTCTTTGTCAATGCCAAGAAGAAAGCCAATTACTTGGAGCCTAACAAGAACTGCAATTTGAGCTCATGGGTCTCTGGATGTGAACCTGGATGGGCTTGTTCTGTTGAAAAAGGAGTTAAAGTTGAAATGAAAAATTCAACCCACATGCCTCTTAGAACTACTAAGTGTGAACCTTGTTGCGAAGGTTTCTTTTGTCCTCACGGCCTAACTTGCATGATACGTGAGTATCGGGAATCCTGTGCGTTAAGATATTATGATACTTTTCATCGATCATTATCTTATTTTTCGTAATCATAAGTTTCATAATACTGCTTGTCTTGTGTTTCTGCCGCAAAATTTGAAGAATTCAGGAACATGATGCATTTGTTTCTGCAGAACAGATCATTGCGTCGAGTTCATTGCCTTCTGATAAAGAGCCACTATATATTTTTTAACATCTTCTTATGTCTTGCCATTGCAGCATGTCCATTAGGTGCTTACTGCCCAGTTTCCAAGTTGAATAAAACCACTGGTATATGTGACCCGTAAGTCCTTTCTTGTTTTGCACTTGACCTCAAATTCCTTGTTGTTTGACATAAATAAATGTTCAATGGAGAAACTTTTTCTTTTTCTTCTTTGTTTTTTGCAGATACCATTACCAACTACCTCCGGCGAAACCAAACCATACATGTGGTGGAGCAGATGTTTGGCTCGATGCAGTTAGTACTAGCGAGATATTCTGTTCAGCAGGATCATACTGTCCGTCTACTATCCAAAAGAATCCTTGCAGTAGGGGGTATCGATAATTATCCCAGAAATTCCACCACTTATTTATAAAGTTACAAGTTATATCTTTTTTCCATTGTTGTTGCATATCTGAGATTTTCTTTTTCTGCCAACTTTTTCAAGTTCATCGTGACAATTGATCTGTCGCTGTTTCCTAATCATGCATCCCTTTTCTGCTTCAGATATTACTGCAGGGCTGGTTCTACATATCAAACAGGTGTGTGATTCCTAAATTTGTGCTTCTTGTAAACGTAAGAGCGATAAAGATAAGAAAAAGAATGGATACAGGAGTTTGAAAACCACATGGATCTCGAACATGGACGAAGGAAATTAAAGACGTTCCTGACTTTCATGTACTTGGTTAAAAGCAAATTAATAATGCCAATCCCCCTAGTTCACCAGTTTATAATCTTTAATCACGATTTTTGCAGGATGTTTCCGTTTGGCAACTTGTAAACCTAAATCATCTAATCAGAACATCACAGCGTATGGCGTCTTGGTTTTTGTAAGTGATCAATTCGATGTTCGCTTGCTTGAAACTATAGTTGCAGAAACTTTCTATCAACTTAAGATAGTAGGTGGATAGAGTTTACAGTCCGGTTTAACCTACTAAGTTCAATTCGGTGTTGTATTAAACCTGACACCAAAACTCTTCATGTAGGCTGGCTTAAGTTTTCTGTTGATCATAATGTACAACTGTTCTGACCAAGTTATTGCAACCCGAGAAAAACGACAAGCAAAAACCAGGGAGAAGGCAGTTCAAGATGTGAGAGAAACAGCACAGGCACGTGAAAAATGGAAATCCGCAAAAGATATTGCTAAGAAGGGTGCAATGAATTTGTCTCAGTTGTCACGCACATTCTCTCGCACAAAATCTAAAATGGACCAACAGAAAGGAATGGGTAAACTTGGAGGTGATGGTTCCTTACCCCCAATGTCCTCAGCCGCCAAGGGAAAGAAAAAGGAAAAGAGTAACCTAACAAGCATGCTGCATGAAATCGAAGCTAACCCTGACAGTCCTGAAGGCTTCAACCTGGAGATTGGAGATAGGAACATCAAGAAGAACGCTCCAAGGGGTAAACAGTTGCATACTCAGAGCCAAATGTTTAGGTATGCATATGGGCAGATTGAGAGGGAAAAGGCATTTCAGGAGCAGAACAAGAACTTGACCTTCTCAGGAGTGATTTCCATGGCTAGTGATATAGAAATCAGGAAGAGGCCTCCAATCGAGGTTGCTTTTAAGGATCTAACCCTCACTTTGAAAGGTAAAAACAAACACCTTCTTAGATGCGTAACTGGAAAATTATCACCTGGCCGAGTGTCTGCAGTCATGGGTCCTTCTGGAGCTGGGAAAACTACATTTCTTTCGGCTTTGACGGGAAAAGCAGGTGGGTGTACCGTTACTGGTATGGTTCTTGTAAATGGTAAGATGGATCCGATCCAATCTTACAAGAAAATCATTGGCTTCGTGCCTCAAGATGATATTGTGCATGGAAACTTAACTGTGGAGGAGAATCTCTGGTTTAGTGCTAGATGCAGGTAAGCATTACCAAATCCAAACTCCCAGGAAACTTTTTAGTATAAACATCTAGTTAAGGAGTTGAGAAAATTTTTGGTAGGCATGGTTCATCTCGAGAAATTTCGGGAGTTTGCATAGCTACAGCTTATCTTATCCTGCCAGTCTCATCTGTCAGGCTCTGGCTGGCACTTTGTAAACCAAAAATAGTGAAATTAGCAGCAATGGTTTGTCAATCTTTCTTTTCTTTCATTCACACTGGATTTCATTGCAGATTGTCCGCCGACCTACCGAAGCCAGAAAAGATTTTGGTTGTTGAAAGAGTGATCGAGTCCTTGGGGCTCCAGGCAATACGCTATTCTCTTGTTGGGACGGTGGAGAAGAGAGGAATATCTGGTGGTCAAAGGAAAAGAGTAAATGTTGGTCTTGAAATGGTTATGGAACCTTCACTGCTTATATTAGACGAGCCCACATCAGGACTCGACAGTTCGTCCTCCCAGTTACTGCTTAGAGCTCTCCGACGTGAAGCTTTCGAGGGAGTAAACATTTGCATGGTCGTTCACCAGCCAAGGTTAGCTCACCTTCAGTACATGGATTCACGTTTCAAATTTTTATCCACCTGCCGTCATTTCCGTTTTGAACATTATATTTCCACCATAGTTTCAATATGATTTTGTTTCAGATTCTGAGTTATTCCTTCTTTCTGTTGTTTCTTTTCACTCTCGGATTGCTCCAGCTATACATTATTCAGGATGTTTGATGACTTAATACTTCTAGCCAAGGGTGGCTTGACAGTTTATCACGGATCAGTGAAGAAAGTTGAAGAATATTTTACCGGACTTGGACTCACAGTGCCTGAGCGTGTGAATCCTCCAGATTACTTCATTGACATTTTGGAGGGCATAGTAAAACCAGCCTCAGGAGTGAACTACAAAGAACTTCCGATCAGGTGGATGCTTCACAATGGCTACCCAGTTCCCATGGATATGCTGCAGAGTGCTGGTCAACTGGGAGCGTCAAGGGGTGAAGACTCATCTCACGGAGGAAGGCCAAGTGATGCAACATCTGAAGCATCAGCTTTTACGGGAGACTTTTGGCAGGATGTCAAGTCTAACGTGGAGACTAAAAAAGATAACCTCCAATACAACTTTTTGAGTTCTGGTGATTTATCTGGACGGAGAACTCCAGGTGTCCTTCTACAATACAAATATTTTCTCGGAAGGTATGCCTAACTTCACTATTTTCAGTTTGTTCTTGCTACAAGTCCTGCAACTAAATAGTTTCTTAAGGTAATGGAACTTTCAAATTTGAACTATCAGGACCATGTTTTTCTATAGTGAAGCATTTAACTTCATGTTGCTCATACTTTCAAACTCGTCTTCATCATAACAATACTGAAAAACCATTATGTCAAAAATTTCCTTCAGGGTTGGTAAGCAGAGGCTACGAGAAGCAAAGACACAGGCTGTAGATTACTTGATTTTGTTGCTGGCTGGAATCTGCTTAGGAACATTAGCTAAAGTGAGCGACGAAACTTTTGGGGTGTCCGGTTACACATACACTGTCATTGCAGTTTGTAAGTAAAATCCTTCGATTTGTTGCATTTATAATGATAATAACTGGGTTTATGTTTCTGAAAATATAGAGTAGCCAAGTAAGTGTACCTGGCTTTTATTAGGTGCCTGCAAAGGTTCTTTTCTCACCAGTATGAAGTTCTGATTGACTACAGCTCTCCTGTGCAAGATTGCTGCTATGAGATCGTTTGCCCTGGACAAACTCCATTACTGGAGAGAGAGCGGTTCTGGTATTAGCAGCTTGGCTTACTTTCTTGCAAAGGACACGATCGATCATTTCAACACAATTGTGAAGCCACTTGTGTATCTATCAATGTTCTACTTCTTCAACAATCCAAGATCAAGTGTCGCCGACAATTATGCAGTTTTAATCTGTCTGGTGTACTGTGTTACTGGCATAGCTTATGCATTGGCTATTTCCCTTGAACCTGGTCCGGCACAACTGGTAAAGGATTTGGAGAACCATTTGCTTTATGGGTTAGGTCCACAAATATGTTTCCACTTCCACTTACAACCCACCTTCTGTGTGATTTATGCAGTGGTCTGTGCTTCTTCCTGTTGTTTTAACTCTAATAGCAATCCAGAATGATAATGGCAAGATTGTGGAATTCATATCTGACTTGTGCTTCACCAAATGGGCATTGGAAGCATTTGTCATATCAAATGCTAAAAGGTTAGGTTATTCTACTCCATGTTGATAAGATTCCTTTTACTGGATCAACTTTCCTGATTCAATCTTCTAATTTCTTGCAGATATTACGGGGTGTGGCTGATAACAAGGTGTGGTTCACTTATGAACGCTGGGTACGACCTCAACAATTGGTATAGATGCTTACTCTTGCTCTTCCTAACTGGGCTAGTTTCCCGTATGGCTGCCTACTTCTTAATGATTACCTACCAAAAGAAATAGATTCAACGTTCTCTACGTTTCAACCTTTTCTGTACAAAATTAGAGTAAAAATACCTCAAGGAAACTTATGAGCTGGGCAGCTCAGAATCCATCGCTGAAAGAAAAATCTGCAAGGTACAGGTCGAGATTAGTTTGAGATTTCAATCACAACAATATACCAAACTTCTGATGCTTTGTACAGAGATTACCTTTTTCAGTATAACCTTGCTTCCTATATGAAATGAAAAATAGTGTAGGAACAGAGTACCACCACCATCATTTTCCTTTTCTTTTTGTAGTTTTTTTTTTACCTTTCACCTGTACATTGTGAAACATAAATGTTCAATGTGCTCTTGCATTATCGAAATACTAGCATCTGTAGACTGCGCAATTGCGCAGTCGTTACCTATAGTATTATGCCCACTTTATTTAAATTTCAAGAGTATTCATAGTTAAATTATTTGGAATGAATTAATAAAATATGTCAATTTAAATAAGATATTTTCCATGTTTGTAATTATTGTCATACATAACTAACAATCACTGGTATAATAAATTTAAAAGATCTATATATAAAATATGTGACTAAATATTTTCAAATCTATATGAAAGAAAAGATAAAGTAGTTTGAGACCATGTTGAAAAAAGAAATCATAAGATAAAAGTTAGAAACACATAACGATAGCAGAAATGGTTCAACACAGGATATTAAATCATCAAAGTTACAAAAGTTACATGATTATATTGTTTTACATATTGCGAATAAAGTCTAGGATAATTTGGGTTTTTTGTTGCTGTCATCAACGTCTACATTTGAATCCGGATTCGACTCATGGAATCTTTGGTGAAGACATTCTCTTACTTTAGAAGAAGAACTGATAATATCTTCAAAAAAAAAAAAGTCATATAGTATAAACGTTAATATATTTTTTTCCTAAAACAATTTAGTAAATAAATAAAAGATAACAATATAATTTATCCTAAAAAAAGTAGTTAAAGTTATTTTGATGATGATAAAAACAGCAACATTCATTAAATAAATAATGATCAAAACCTGAAAGAGGTGTAGATGATATACTTTCAGCATTGATATGTTGATAATCTGTTAAAATTTCATTATCTTTTTCAATTGAAGTTTCATTCTTTTGTGATTCACCATCGTCACTTTGACGGTAATATATAACAGTGAATCGTTCTCTTCCATCAGATGACTGGATTTGTCCAGGTTTGATATGAACAAGAAAGGTCTTCGTCTTCAATTATTTGTGTACCTTTTCTAAAGGAAGTTCAATACTCTTTTTAATGGAAAGATAAAAGTTGTCAATCATTAGTAAAATGATAAAGTTGTAACGATTTTTCTTAATCAATGTAAATTGACTTGTAGTAAATGTCAAATAAAACCTGACGGTAAGATTGCATAGCTTCAATTGCAATAAACGTCAAAAGTTTTTCTCCTAGTTCATCGAAAATTGAAGCTATTACAGTTCCTGTTTCGTCTGTTAAATCAATATCATAGCGGCATCTGTATTTTTTTAAAAAAGCTAATGAGGAAATACATTCACTGATATATACAATAGTCATGTCAAAGGCGTGAAATATAATCTAATATGGTATTGTGTGAGGTTTAAGATAAATTTTTGAACTATTTTCTTCTTTTGTTTAGTTGATGTGAAGATTAACTTAATAATGTTGAAAAAAAATTATTTCCTAATAAATACGTTGTATCACAACAAAAGGTAGAAAATTCAAAAGAAAAAAGAGAGAAGGAAATGTTTGGGTTCAGATGTAACTTTTTCCTTACAAGAATTGCACGTGAATGTAATTTTATATGTAGCAGCTGTTAAACGAAAGCATTTTTTGCATGTCATGTACCAGTACTTTTACAAAATGTGCTGAAAAGAAATATGAGTTTTAATCCATGCTGCCTGGAAATATATGAAAAGATATTGGTTCAATATCACATAAGTTGGAAAAGTTATATGAGAATATTAAATAAAATGTATTTACCTTGGACTTTAAGAACATGATTTTAGTAATTTTTTGATCCGATTCGAAAGACACATCAGGGTTATATTTGAGATAATCTTGTTTGTTAACAAGATTTTTGAGCTCTTTACTATTTCGTACAGCCCTGAAAAAAGATAATTATAAATATCAAAGCATCAAACTACTATAAATTTTTTATAAAACTTTATTTGTTTTTAGAGAAAGATGAAAACTTTACAATACCATTTTTTAAGATCTGTAGCTTCTTGTATTGGTGGATCAATAAAAATTGTAGAGTCAAACCAAGTAGATAATGCCACACCTAAAATGTTCCATTATAAGGTAACAATGAAATAGTTGATTACTTAACAGACAAATGGAAAAGGGTGATGTCAAAAAGAATAACATTACCATTGTAAAAATTTACTTTGACCCTGCGACATACAACTATCAAGAAAGTATGTAATGATTGCACAATTTTATGACCTTCATTAGCAACAAAATCATTCCACATTGAAAGTACAACAGTTTGTAGGTTAAGATAAAATAGTAAAAGTTAGTGAAAAAAAACTTTATGTTAACTTTTAAAAGTTTTAGACGATGATAGCAAATGTAGCATACTGTTTGTTGGCAAGACCAAATTTTTGGACAATTGAAAACTTGCCATCTTTGCTGATTTCTTTTACATCCAAGACTTCAATAACGACTCCCAAGATATCTATAACATTAAAGATAAATATAAGTAGATTTACTGGGTAAAAGAAAGTGAAAGTTTAAAAAGAAACTTATAAAGTATGTAACCGATTAATTTTTTCTTGTCGCTCGTATAATTGGTGAGATCCGTAAAAGCTGTATAGATGAATTTGATGGGGATGATACTGTCGTCATCAACTACAGGTTCAACAACAGTACGACTTGTAATTATCCATTGAATTTTCAAGTTGCCTATTTGATATTGAGACGGAATTGGCTTAACAATGACGTTAGAAATGATATATTTCTTAAACGACTGCAAAATATGGCTCATTCGATCGATATCATTGTTAAAAATAATAGCTTCTACTTCTAAGCCCTGTTATGGATACAAATATGGTAAATAATTAAGTTCATGTACAGTGAAGATTCTATTGGAAAAGAATAGTTTACGTATACCTTAGAATCAAGAAAGATAAACTTTTGACTCTGTGATTGCAAGCTCGCCGATGTCACAATGTGTTGCTTTTCTTAGATAGTAATTTCACATGACCACCATTGCAAACCAGATAAAATATCCTTGATTAATAAATGCTTCTCCATCCTTAAAAAAAATTCATAAAATAATAAGAGAACAATAATTTTTGAAATGGGAAAATATTAAATAAAATTGAACAAGCAATTGATATACCTTCTGATAATTTTGTGCTTTATAATTTAGCTAACTGTAAAATTTCATGGAACACAATATTTCTTGTTTTTCGATCAGTTTTTGAAGACTCAAAATTTCCTGAAATAATTAGAACTTTAATAGATTCAGGAGTCCAAGCTCTTGATAAAGCCACATATAATTGTCCATGAGAGAATACGGGTTGGCGAAGATAAATTCCTACATAATCAAGTTTTTGGCTCTAGGATTTATTTATGGTCATTGCAAAACATAAACGAACAGGGAATTGTGTTCTCACAAAAGGTATTGCATTTTTTTTTCATTTTTTGAAGATTGTAAAGGAATCTTCGGTATAAAAACTTGTTTTCCTTTGTGAGGTCCAAAGACAATTTCTGCAGAAATTGTGTGATCTTTTAATTGTCTACAAATCAACCATGTACCATTGCATAATCCTTCAATTGGATTCAAATTTCGTAAGAGCATAATTGGACAGCCTTCTTTGAGTAAGAGTTTATATGGAGGTAAACCTTTAGGATTTAAAGAACTTAGAAAATTTTCATAATTTGCTTGGTATCTTCGGTCAATCGTTTTGTCAACACTTATATACGAATGGAGAATTCCTGACAATCTGTTGATCATCATGTCATTAATTTCACCTACATAACCATTTGTTGGACATAGTACATATCTATTTATCATTTGATATGGATCTGATGCATATAAGCTAAGATCAGGGAAGACGCTATCGAGCAACCTGATGAAAGTAACAATGCATAAGAAAATTATCTTTTTAATCTTGTTGGAAATTAAAAATGATAGTAAAGGAAAGTTAAGGAAAATTTAACCTTTTCAGAGATTCTTCCTTGTTATGATAAGGAATAACCAGTTGTTCTGGTAACGAGATTCGATCTTGCTCATCAATTGGTTCTGTATCGTCTCCAACTCGTAATAAAAAATCACTAAAAGCTGGATTTAATATAGCTCTCATATTTGTTGTCAAACAAAATTTCTACATGTGTTGCCAAAGATATGAATTGACAAGACTTGAATCAAGCAATTGTTGTTTTGTGGCTTGATCTATCACTGGTAAGGT